>JAPYXD010000089.1:0-556910 GCA_030998225.1 Diplolepis rosae
AATACGCGTACTCTATCAGACCTCATAGTAAATAGTTCTAAAAAGTAATTTTTTCAAAACTTCAATACTCATAGCTGCCGTTCTAGAGTTGCCAAGTGCCAAATACACACAAAATATCACATAAATCCTTGACTCCAATTAAAATAAATGCTCCAAATTCTTCTAATTTGGTTCTCGAGTAGCAATTCCTGTCTCTCATCAGTTCCTAAAGCTATACTTTATAATTTGTCATTGTAAAAAAATTTCGAAAACCCTCAGTGATATTTATGTATTCAAATACTCGATAACCAACGATTATTGTAAAAATTGTTCCCGGGACTAAAATAAAAGTTTCTGATAGTGCTCTTAAAATCTCTACGGATTATCCTAATTATGTACAGTATGTTAAAACTTTAAAAAATTCAATGTCCAAATTCTATTTTCCAATTAAATTATACGAAATACCAAGATAAAACGTATATTTATCATTTCAATTTTTTAAACAAAATATGTGACATACAAAAAAAACGTTTGGATGGAAAATTATCTGCCCTAAATGAGGTCTACAAATTCTCAGTGAGACAGTTTTTTTGACAAGATGTATATTTCATACTTCAATTTGTAAAAATACGATTAGAATTCAGAAATTACATTTTGTAAGCAGAATATGTGAAATACGGTAAAAGCGTTAGAATGCAAAATCGTTCACTTAAATAAACTCTACGATTGTTTTATTCTTTTAACTTAACTAGAAAATACTTTTAATAATTCATCAATTCAAATAAGAAAATAGTTGCAATAAATATTTTCACTAGGTTGCTTAGTTACAAATTTGCCAGACATTTTTGAGTAAAAGATACTCTCCATTTAAAATTTTTCTCCTGTAATGTACGTAGGCATCAGATGTACACATTTTATTTGGCAAATTTTAAAATTGCAGCGCGAAATTAGCGTTTACACACAATATCAAGTGGTTCACGCTTGAACCTATTGGAACGTTTACTATCATATATTTAAAAATTTTACCGCACATGACTTTAAAAGGTTCTGTTTTATTCATTTCTGCATAAGAAATATATTTAGTTTTGAAAAATTGTGGGTCAAGACATCAATGAAGACGCAAAACAACAAAAACTCTAAAATTTATCTTCTTACGACAAAATGAATGAGGCAACTTAGAAATTTTTTAGTTAGGATGAATATTTACTAACATTATTGCATGATTAATTTAGATGAATACAATACATACATTCGGAACAATAGTTTGTTAATCCATCCAAAGTTTAGTTGGGTTAAGCAAAAAATTTGTTCTATGCAACCAAAGATCATTTGTTTTATACGTTCTTGTTATATCAAAGAAATATTTTAGCTGATTAAATCAAATTTTGTGTCACTTAACCCAAATATTTTGGTTGATTTAACAAAATGGTATAGTAATATCAATTAAATCTTTTGTCGGGTGTAGGGGCCTTACGGAAGTGTATCACAGAATTTTTGTTAGTAAAAATACTAAACTTTATAATAATGATATGAAACTTTAGTATAAACTATAGTAAAATTTGCTATGAACTATGTTAGAGTTTTATATCATTATTATAAATTTTAGTATTTCTACTAACAAAAATTCTCAGTGATACGTTTTTCCCTAAATTGGAAAATACTATAATAAACATTGATATAAAAAGTTTCTCCGCGTAATAAATATTAACCATACTGTCTTACTTAAAGTAAACAAGTTTTTAGTGGTTAAAATTACTATTAAGATTTTTCCCAGTGTAAGTTAACATCAAAATTCTTCAAATAATTCCGACTAAGTTAGCAGTTGAAATAACTAAAAACCAATAACTTCTCATACGTGATGAGAGTGTAAAACGTAATAAAAATGAACTCGGTTATTATACTTGTAGGAATACTCTGCTTACTTCCCGAAGGACTCTTTGTATTTTTATTTAGTTTTAATGAATAAAAATGTTGTATAATTACATGCATAAATGTATAACTGTATTATGGGCCAAAGATCTCATTCGTCAATAAATGTATGTGAAAAATGCTATTTTACAAAATTCATTCTGATTAGAATAAGGGTATTTAAAATCAGGGGAATAACCAAGTATTTTGAAACTTTGTAGATTTCTGGAGCAAATAGGGTTTTCCAAGCAAAAGCTTATTTTCCCTTTCTTTAAAGTGGATAATTTTACTTTCTTAAGAAATAAGATGAGTACAAAAGTTTTTGTTTAGTATAATGAGACAATAAAGTAGTTTCCTAAACAAATGGGCGATTACCTGGTGATCAATCTCACCTCAGCTACATAAGTACTTTTCATTTATGTACTAGCTAGCACAAAGAGTTTCTCGTCACCTCCCTCATTTACCATATCATAATACAATGTTTACCCATACCTGCGGTTCAGTACGACCAAAAAGGGCACAAGGTACATTGGCCATAAGTATCCATTATGTTGTGGTAAAATTTATCTATCTATGTTATTTTCTGACTTAAAACGAAACATATATGTATTATAAAAAAATCGAATTTTTTTAATATTAAAAATCAAAATATAAAATATACATCCTGTCCCAAAATGTCTCAATGAAAATTTGTAAACCTCATTTAGGCAAACAATTTTCCATATAAACGTTTTTTTGCATCTCACATATTTTGTGTAAAAAATGGAATTTTTGAATTTTAATCGTATTTTTTTGGAATTCACTCTAAAAACAAGTGTGTTACTTCTACACGTGAATCACGATAATAACTTTTTAGGCATTTGAAGTGTGTATTTTTAACACACATTTTGGGTTCAAAACGTTAAAGTGTTTGAAAATTAAACGTTACGTTTGTAATGTGTGTTAAAAATACACACTTCAAATGCCTAAAAAGTTACTATCGTGATTCTCGTGTAGAAGTAACACACTTGTTTTTAGAGTGTTGAAACAAAAAATATATGTTTTATCAGAAACTGTGTGAGACAAAATTTGTAGATCTTTTTGAAACGAACAACTTTGTATTCGTACGTTTTTTTCGTATTTCACATATTATTGTTAAAAAATTGAATTTTGGATTTTCAATGGTTTTTTTTTAAATTAATAAGAAAAATATGCATCTTATGAAAAAATGTTACATAACGTTTTTTCGTATCTCGTATAATTTAGCTTGAAAATGGAATTTTGATATTGACTTTTTTCGAATTTGAATATGCTGTAACATTTCTAATTTCGATTGAATCTAAAAATGTTATCAGGATTATTTGTAGAGATTTATGAGCACTATCAAAAACCAGTTATGAAATTTTTTATTTTTTTAAAAAATTATTTTCAAAAACACAAAAGTAGTGCTCAATCCCTTAATTTTGATTGGATGTGGCTGGTTAACGAACTTGTCCTTTCTTTTTCGGCTCCGATAAAGTGTACCAAAGCTCAATTCAATCTGATAATTCTGTCGAGAGTTATGCCGCACACGACCTACAGACAGACAGATAGACAGACAGACGGACAGACAGACAGACAGAACGACACTTTCGTAAAAACCCTTTTTCTGACTCATGGGGTCTCAAAACGTAAATATTTGATTTCTGCCTGTCTGTCTGTCTGTAGGTCGTGTGCGGCATAACTCTCGATAGAATTATCAGATTGAATTGAGCTTTGGCATACTTTATCGGAGCCGAAGAAGTAAGGATAAGTTCTTTAACTGGAAATTGGATTTTGATATTGGCTTTTTTATAGTCTTAACTTACTGTAACTTTTAAAATTTTGGTTTAATCGAAAAATACACTGAGAAAAAAATGTTATTGAATTTATAGCATTTTTTCTAAAAGCATGTATATCATAGATTCAAATCAATATGTTGTAGAACTGGTAGAAAATGTTACAGTTTTATTGGCATATTTTTTTGAATCAATAATATACATGCTTTTGATAGAAATGCTATAGATTCAATAGCATTTTCTTCTCAGTATATTATAAGGATAATTGTTAAATATTTATAAGCAGTCTCAGAAAACATTGTTGTAATTTTTCCAAAAAGTTTCCTTCAAAAATATAAAAAATGCTCTCATTTTCACAATTTTGGTCAGATGTGGCTGGTTAACGAACTTGTCCTTACATTTTCGGCTCCGATAAAGTATGCCAAAGCTCAATTCAATCCGTTAATTTTATGTTTAAAATTGCACAAATAAGAGCATTTTTGTGTTTTAAAAAAAATTCAAAATTCCAATACTTGTTTCTGGTAGTGCTCATAAATCTCCACTGATTATCTTGATAACATTTTTCGATTGAACTAAAATTAGGCAAGTTATAGTATGTTAAAACTTTAAAAAAGTCAATATCTAAATTCTATTTTCCAGTTAAAGTATACGAGATACCAAGATAAAACGTATATAAATCATTTCAATTTCAGAAAAGACGATTAAAATTAAAAAATTCAATTTTTTAAACAGAATGTGACATACGAAAAAAACGTTGGGATGGAAAATTATCTGCCTAAATGAGGTCTATAAATTCTCAGTGAGACATTTTTTGACAAGATGTTCAATTTCAAAAAATACGATTTGAATTTAAAAATTCCATTTTGTAAACAGAATATGCAAGATGAGGAAAAAGCGTTGGAATGCAAAATTTTTCACTTAAATAAACTCTACGTTTTTTTTTCCTCATTGAGATATTTGGAAGAAAATAAATTACTTTTATCATGTAATTTATTAGAAAGTTACAGAAATGTATACAGAAAATTGAGCGCGAAGCACGATTGTCATGATGAGAATATGTTCAAGGCTTTACAAATTTGGAGCACAACTTTTTTTCATGAGATGCATATTTTTCTTTTAAATTTAAAAAAATACTATTGAAAATCCAAAATTTAATTTTTTAACAATAATATGTGAAATACGGAAAAAACATAAGAATACAAAATAAGTTATGTTAATAAAATTTACCAAGATAAAACGTATATTTATCATTTGAATTTCAAAAAAGACGATTAAAACTTTAAAAATTCAATTTTTTAATCAAAAGTTGTGACATACAAAAAATGCGTCAGGATGGGAAATATTATCCGCCTAAATGAGGCCTACAAATTCTCAGTGAGTAATTTTTTGACAAGATGTATATTTTATGGTTCAATTTCAAAAAATACGATTAGAATTTAAAAATTTCATTTTGTAAACAGAATATGTGAAATACGGAAAAAGCATTGGAATGCAAAATTGTTCACTTAAATAAACTCTACGATTGTTTTATTCTTTTAACTTAACTAGAAGATAATTTTAATAATTTATCAATTCAAATAAGAAAATAGTTGCAATGAACATTTTCACAAGGTTGCTTAGTTACAAAGTTACCAGACATTTTTGAGAAAAAGATACTCTCGATTAGAAATTTTTCTCCTGTAATATAATATAAAAAATATTTTATTTGTCAAATTTTACAATTGCAGCACGAAATTAGCGTTTAAACGCAATATCGAGTGGTTCACGCTTGAACCTAAAGGAAAGTTTATTATCATACATTTAAAATTTTTCTCCACACATGACTTTAAAATGTTGTGTTTTATTCATTTGTGCATAAGAAATATATTTAATTATGAAAAGTTGTTGGTCAAGACATCAATGAAGACACAAAACTTATAAATTTTTTTAGTTCGGATGAATATTTACCAATAATATTGCATAATTAATTTAGATGAATACAATACATACATTCGGAAAAATTTGCTTATCATACGATTGGACAAATTTTTGATTGATTCAACCAAAAAATTTGTTCTATGCAACCAAAGATGGTTTGTTTTATATGTTCTTGTTGAATCAAAGAAATAGTTTAGCTGATTGAATCAAATTTTGCGTCACTTTAACCAAATATTTTGGTTGATATAACAAAATGGTATGATTAAATCAATTAAATCTTTTTTTGGGTGTAAAAGCCTCACGTAACTAAAAAGAATACTAGCAATAGCTGTATGTTCTTTTTCACTATTTTAAAAATGATTTCAAATAAAAACTTGATTAATATAATAAACATTAACCATACTGTCTTACTTAATATAAACAAGTTTTTAGTAGTTAAAATTACTATAAAGATTTCTGACAGTGTAAGTTAACACCAAAATATTTTAAATGACTTCGACTAAGTGAGCAGCCATCCGACAAAATTTAGCGTTTTGAAAAAAAAAGCATCCCAAGCTTTGCGACACTTAACTAGTCATCATCGATCTGTACATGTTAAAAATTTAAAATATGTTAAAAATATTTACTAGCAAATTTTATAGTAATGAATATTTTTTGTTACATTTACAAATTTTTAATTGAGTAAATATTTCCCTTCGCATGGTTTTTTATGTTGAACACAGGGTTTAACAAAATATTAATTTTTCATTTCATTCGTTTGAAGCTGGAAAATAAAAATGGAAAATACTTCTATTTATAAGCTTAAGCTTTTTATTTATTTTTAAATATATTTTCAATTATATGGGAATAACATAAAAAAAATTTTGTTCAGGGTCTCAAGAATTCTTCATGCGTATCCACAGTATATATTTTACGAAGTTTAATGTGTTCTTTTTTTTATTTTGTATTAATTGATTTATGCAAAATGTGTATTTTATGTCCTAGAATCAATTAAGGAACATTTTTTCATTTCATATTGTTCAGAAACTTAATTATTTAAAATTTTTTAAATATTTGTCTATTAGTACAATGCTTTTGTAGAGCGTGCCGCGTGCAGCGCCGCTCTGGTGAGAAAACTTCGCACATAGAAACTATAATCACTAAGGAACCGCCATTTTGTTTTTAGTCAGACAGGGCTGATGTAGACAGTAGCAGAAATTTTGAACTCAACCATCCAATTTGAACACAATAAAATTGTAAAAGGTAAAATTGAAAAAATCCAAACTTTCAACAATTTTTACGGTTTGTTGTAACTAACTGGACCCCGTAAGTGTAATTACATATAAAAAACTTGATTTGTTTATATACAGCTTATTTACGTATGGACAGGGTACAGTAGTTAATATATTATTCTACAAAATTATTAAAATCTATAGGTGGAAAAAAATTATTAACTGAGTACCGTAATCATAATCAAATGAGCATCTCTCGTTGTAACTAACTGGACCCCGTAAGTGTAATTACATATAAAAAACTTGATTTGTTTATATATAGCTTATTTATGTATGGACAGGATACAGTAGTTAACATATTATTCTACCAAATTATTAAAATCTATAGGTGGGAAAAAATGTATTAACTAAGAACCCTGATCATAATCAAATGAGCACGCCTCGTTGTAACTAACTGGACCCCGTAAGTGTAATTACATATAAAAAACTTGATTTGTTCATATACAGCTTATTTACGTATGGGCAGGGTGCAATAGCTAGTATATTATTCTACGACATTATTTAAATCTATACGTGGAAAAAATTTATTAACTCAGTACCCTATTGATAATCAAATGAGCACGCCTCGTAATGAGTAACTGTACCCCGTAAGTGTAATTACATATACAAAACTTATTTTTGTTTATATAAAGCATATTTGCGTATTCACAGGGTACAGTAGCTAATATATTATTCTACGACATTATTTAAATTTATACGTGGAAAAAATTTATTAACTAAGTACCCTAATCATAATCAAATGAGCACTCCTAGTTGTAACTATCTGGACCCCGTAAGTGTAATTACATATAAAAAACTTATTTTTGTTTATATTCAGCTTTATTTACGTATGGACTGGGTACAGTAGTTAATATATTATTCTACCACATTATTAAAATCGATACGTGAAAAAAAATTTATCACACGAGTACCCTAATCATAATAAAATGAGCATGCCTAGTTGTACCCATCTGGACCCCGTAAGTGTAATTAAATATAAAAAAACTTAATTTGTTTATATACAGCTTTATTTACGTATGGGCAAGGTACAGTAGCTTATATATTATTCTACCACATTATTAAAATCGACATGTGAAAAAAAATTTATCAAACGATAATCATAATAAAATGAGCATGCCTAGTTGTACCCATATGGATCCCGTAAGTGTAATTAAATATAAAAAAACTTAATTTGTTTATATACAGCGTATTTGCGCATGGGCAAGGTACAGTAGCTAATATATTATTCTACCACATTATTAAAATCTATACGTGAAAAAAAATTTTTCAAACGAGTACCCTAATCATAATAAAATGAGCACGCTTAGTTGTACTCATCTGGACCCCGTAAGTGTAATTAAATATAAAAAACTTAATTTGTTTATATATAGCCTATTTTGGTATAAAAATTCAAACCATTGCATATACACGCATATATAACACCACAAGAATCTAAATATGCAAAAAAAAAGCATACTTTTGGTTGGACCCCCTAATGATAATTAGACATACATATATATATGTATATATGTATACATATATATATATATATATATATATATATATATATATATATATTACATTATTTCAAAGCCTTCTTTTAGTTATATTAAATTAAAATATGCATATGTGTATGTGTGTATGTGTGCAGGTGTATGTATGTATGTATCGACACGACAATGTACAAGGGGATGGATAGATGCAATAATTATTATAAGAAATTAAATTGTGAAATAAGAAAATGAAAGAACGATGCATACAGGTAGGTAGGATAAGGATAGAGAAGAAAGGAGAAGAAGGAAAAGGGGAAAGAATCGAAACGATTCTAAGAGCACACACGTGAACTTAATAGTTTTGAACGCGCGTGAACCCTTGCGGCGACGCCATGATAACCTTACGTCCGCCGTAAGCAGCTTACGCTCATCCGTACGCACCTACTCTGGCGATTCCTAGGCACGTTAGAAACTACTTTCTGAGTTCTTGATCGCTGGCATCGATGTTATATGCAAAATAACATCTTTTAAATCAATATCCCTACCTGGAATCCACTAAATACCTTCCTGTAAATCAAAATTAATTTTAAAAACTTGGACAACGAAATATCGTTAGCCAGTGAGTGACATATTGCCATAAAACCTGAACCAACATTTTCCTGAAAATATGAGAAATTGTTAAGGTATCAGACCCTAAATTAAAAATATAAACATATAAAATTCTGGAGTTAGAAAAATCCAGGAATCATTATAAATTGATAAAATGGCCAAGTCAACAAAAAATTCTCACTTGGCAACAGACGAAAGAAATTTCGGAGCTACCAAGTATTTGTCGAGTCCAGTGTCAGCACAAATTCCTTTCCCATGGAAATCACGCCACTTAGAAATAATTCTAAGTCATCATTATTCCCCACCTGAATAATATCGATGCGAGTCGACGAGGTAAATTAATTCGAAATCAAAATTGCAGTCTGACGAGCTTCTTACTCCGGGTAAGAACTCTAGAGAGCAAAAAACGGATCTTTGCTTTTGTCCGTCCGCGGTTCGGAACAAACGTGTTGTCAGGAATCGACAAAGTTGGTTAAAGTACACACCCTTGGGCGGACGTAAATAATTTCAAAATCTTTCCTCCGACGAAAGCCGTTCACGGGGTTGTCGCGCTAAAAAATATCTATCGTATTTTTACCACTACGCTTTGCGCCAAAATAATATTTTGAGTGCGTCTGTGGTCGGTCAACCGCAAGAGTTGATTGTGCGCGCACAGCCTGGCGCTGAAAAACGACAATTCCGAAAAATTATCCTGTCGTCGAACCTCAAAACGACGAGAAGATATTTTTCGAGGAGCCGTATTAAGATTATAAGCAATTAAAAGTGGAGAAAGAAAACAATTTAAAAGCACTGTTTTCTTTCTGGTTCAAAGCCATCCGCCTTTTAATTTTTATAAAATTAACAAGACCAGAGTGTCGAAAGTTCCTGCGTGTGTGCTTGTTGCGACCGCGTGCAATTGGTGAAAAGGACAAACAAGAGTGACTAGTTTTAGTCACGCCTAACAAAGTTTTCTTTTTGAAGCCCAGTGGGTCAGGAAAATTAAGGGTGACGTCGAAGGCAGCCTTCTTCTCCAGCCCTTATCCTACCGACTGGTAGAATTAATAACTTCGGACTGGTAAGCTGTATCGTACGATTTTAGAAACTATTTTGTTTACTATAAATTATAGTACTACCTTCCGATCGAAATTCACCAAAATAAATTTCAATACTCTTTCAAAATTTTCATTCGGTAGCAAGTCAGGATTAGGGAAAAACACCGGGAAGCGATCCCGCTTAAAAATAAAAAAGGGACACGAAAGTGTCCTACAGTTTGTACGACCTCCGCGTACACCTTGTCATCTTTGAAATAAATGTTAATATATTATTTATAATATTAATTATTTATTTATTTCCCACACCTACCATCCGTGCGTAACAGCTTCAGGCTTGCTGAAGCACTTTTATGGTTAAAAGAATTTTTAAACCGTAAAAATTTAGCATAAATAACGTTGGGATTTTTGAGAAAATAATCTTTTTATATTTTTAAAAAACCCGACCCCATTTTGCTAATTCTTCATATTTTCAACATTTTCAATCGCGCACCGAAAATGGGAAATAATTCTCATCAGAGGCAGCAGGGAGGAAAGATTAAATATCTCAATCAGGTCGAGAGTGATAAAGGTTTAAAAAATAAATTTTTTATTCCCCTTGAAAAACAACATATTTCATGGGCGACGGATTTTCTGATTTGAAGTTGCACTGTTTGATATGAAATGGATTGGGCCCCCAATATTACAAATTTTTATTTAGAAAGGAGTCTATTCAATGTCAAGTTCTTTGGACCACCTCAATGGTTATAAATGCTGTCTCAGGGTTATTGTTTTTTAATTAAAAGGCGCTGAAACGTGTGTGATAAGACTGAAATTTGAATCTTAGCGTTGTCTATTCAATCATTAATTACTCAAAGTTAAGTTCGTTTTATAATATAATAATTATAATTTTATTTGCATCAAGAATGGTTTTGACAGGTGTTTGAAAATAACCAAAGCTCTTGTGTTTTAATATTTTTCCTATTCGAAGTGCAAAACCCTCCGGACTAGATTCGATCAACTTACTTAAAGTGATACAATATTTTTTAAATTCAAATAAAAAGTTCTAACTTTTCTAAACTTATTAAAATCGTATTTTATTTTGTGCTTCGGGGGTCTTTGTACACCCTGAATTACAAAAAATGTTCCCTTAAGATTATAGTTTTTTGGTAAAAAAAACGCGACAAAGCACTTGATAAGACAAAAATGTATATCTTGGCGTTGTCTATGTAATAGAAAAATCCGTTCAAATAACGTTTTTTCTACGATTGTATTTTTAATTTATCGTATAAACGGAAGGTTTATATAAGTTTAGAGGAGAAAACCGAATCACTCGTATTTTAACACCTCATTGATCTTAACGAAGTTAATGTAGCTTTAATTAAAAAAACTTCAACATACATTATTTCGATACCTATACTGGCAAAAGAAGAATACATAATTACCCAGGTAATTCCTATTCCACAAAGAATTGAAACTACTCATATATCACTTGTACCTGACCACGAGTACTTGTTTACGAGTAAAACTGTATATGTACCAACCGATCGAGAAACACTAATCAAATGCTAATCTTTAGCGGAATATAAAATTTGCAACCGGAATCAACCTGACTATAGGCCAGCAGATACGAACAACTGCGACGCTAGCATAATAAAAAGACATCAAAACTCCGAGACTTGTAATTTTTCACCCCTGAGACTAAATAACGAAAGTTACATACCAATTAAGAGTGGTTACATACTGTTACCGAGTAATAAGTTAACTCTAGATTTTCTCTGCGCTGACTCTACGACTTGTATAGAAGTGGATACAGATGGATACAGATAAGATTATTAATTTATACGCAGGAAATAGTATATTACGTGACTAGGCGCACAATGAGGGTTATTGCGGGACGAGCGACAATGCACGCAGGAGATCGAAGCCGAGAGAAAGCCGAGGCGCGATCAGTCCTGCAAGCATTGTCGCAAGTCTCGTAATTTCCCGAATTGTGTGCATTGGCACGTATTCTATTTTATTTGACTTCGGTGCATATACGAGTTTTTATGCGTACACTCGAATCTAATCTAGTATTGTAGTTGTTTGCGGCGCTAGTCATTACACTTGATATTTCGCGACTAGTCCCAGCCATCTTGATTTTATCGATCTTGTGTAGTAGTAGCAGATTTTAATAGACGCATGCGCAGTTCAAATTTACAAGGCTTTGTCAGTTGAGTGCTAACGCTGTACTTAGAAGAAGAAGAATAAGAAGAAAATTGTGCTCCGCTGTATGGGTATAGGCGCATGAGCAAATCAATTTTTACATTACATTCCTCTGTAGCGCAATACACAATATTGCGCTACTCTCAAGTGTAGCGAAAAAAGGAGTTTACGCGCCGGAGGCACATAAAGATTTTTTTAGAATATTGAATAAAATTTGTTAAAATGTTTAATATTTTGTATACTAAATACAAATTATTTACAAAGAAAAGACTTATATACAAATATTAAGTGGCATAAAAATGTTATCAAAACAATTGTTATTAATTTGTTATTGCGTTGAAAGCACTTTACTTTACTTTACTTACAATACTTTACTTTCATTGAAAACTTCTATATAAACAAAATGTTTCATTCTTTAACTCAGGAATTATTTTATTAATTTTACCTATCCGGTTTTCAAGAAGTTCATTAAAACACACCATTTTTTTATTAAATTAGAATTTACGTTTAAAAGCAGTGCATTTTACAATTTGCACAAGTTTTTTTTAATTGAAAAGAATTTGAAAAATCATGAATATCATTATCTTTTACCCAGAAATATCTGGAGATTATTTTTATATAATAACAAATTTTTTTTTCAATTTTCCCCCCGTTTTATTTGAATTCTAGGCCAACTGCATAGCTGGCACCGCCACATGGCTACCGTCAACTCTGATGACAAATATTTTCTACAGGCCTCCAGAGGAGTAGCATGGGGCTGATCTCAGTGTTTATTTCATTTATGTGCCACCGGCGCGCAAACTCGTTTTTTCGCTACAGTTAACAGTAGCGCAATGTAGCATGTTGCGCTACAGAGGAATGAAATGTAAAAATTGAACTGCGCATGCGCCTATAGCCATGCAACGGAGCACGGTCTTCTTCTTATTCTTCTTCTTCTTCGTACAGCGTTAGCACCTTACTGGCAAAGTCTTGTACATTTGAACTGCGCATGCGTCTATTAAAATCTGCTACTACTACACAAGATCGATAAATTCAAAATGGCTGAGACTAGTCGCGAAATATTAAGTGTAATGACTAGCGCCGCAAACAACTGCAATACTAGATTAGATTCGAGTGTACGCATAAAAACTCGTATACGCACCGAAGTCACATAAAATAGAATACGTGCTAATGCACACAATTCGGGAAATTGCGAGGCTCGCGACAATGCTCGCAGGACTGATCGCGCCTCGGCTTCCTCTTGGCACTGTCTCGGCTTCGATCTCCTGCGAGCATTGTCGGTCGTCACGCAATAAACCTCATTGTGCGCCTTGTCACGTAATATACTATTGTACCCTGTTACATTTAGGTCTATGTAACTAACTAGTTTCTATACCTATTTACCTAGGTGTTTCGTTTAGTTTTGCCTATCTAAAATAAATGTATATTAGCTTTATAAATTGCAATCTCTATCTTGAACTTTATTTATTTAAATCCTATCATCCAAACTTAACATTTTCTTATCCTTAAACTAGTGTACATAATAAATATAAAACATACATGGAAGTCTTACAACTAATTTTCATTGCCTTCTTCAAGTAAAATGGGAATTTCCTGAATAAATTTAATTTCTATATAAAATTTAGAAAATCCGGCGAGCTAATATCGAACATTCGATGAAACTAATTGACTTCGAGCGAGACTCTATAGTCGCTCGGTACAAGTGAAGTGTTTATTTAAACGATGGTGAAAGTAGACAAGGTGTTTTAACACTCACTACTAGTTTACGAATGTTCTGCGCAGGTCGAATAAACGTCAAATTGGTCACAAATTTTTAACCTAATAGTACATTGTACAATAAGGGGGTAAAATTGATCATTTAAGGCGAGTGCGATGTTTACTTTTCTCGGCTTCGGCTCGCATGGCGCACTCGGCTTCGCCTCGAAATGTAAACATCGCACTCGCCTTAAATGATCTTACCCCCGTGTTGTACACGGTACTTTATACAACAAAAGCATGTTTTTCTCGCTTTTTGTAAAGTTTGTCATTTAAGCCCCTGCGGGCGTAAATAGGGAGTGAGGGGTGCTTAAATGACTACTTTTAAGCACCGCATCCCTATTTACGCCCTAGGGCTTAAATGAAAAACTTTATGCCTGCAAAACACTCGTTGAAAAGCGAAAAAAACATGCTTGTGTTGTATAAAAAAAATTTATGGTTTGTACAATTAAATTAATGCAATATGTACCATTAATCAAAAGCAGCGAAGTTTAAATTCATATTTAAGTCAAATATAATTTATAAGTGAAAAGGTAATTTTTAGAAATAAAACCTATTTATACATCATAAGATTCTTATGTGTTTATTTGCTAACTGAACGTATTCACATTTTACTTGGGGTTTGTGAATGGTTTTCATTCATTGCAATAGACTTTAAAAGATTTAATTTGAATAATGAATGATTTGTTACTTTACTATATAAAATATATCAAAAAGATTTGTGTAAAGCAAAACTAGAAATGATTGAAAATGAAAAATTTCAGACGCTTGTATAGTGCTATTAGAATGCGATAATGACGGGCTGCAGTGTAAAAGGATGCCGAAACAGAAGTGAACACCTTAGAACAAATACAGAAGGCAAAGTTAGTTTCCTTTCATTTTCAAAGGATGAAAATCTTTATGCAAAGTGGATAAAGGCATGTGGTACGGAAAACAGCATTAATACTGACAAGAACACTAAAGGTTTGGTCCACAATATATAATTTTTATTTCAATATAACACTATTTCATTATTACTTCTCTTATTAAAATCAAATTTTTATCAATTTATTGAAAGAAATTCGTATTTTTTTTTAAATTTACATTGTTTAAAAATAAAAAATTATGAAAATATAAATTAGATAAATGCACTTTATGTCTTGAGAAAAATGCTAAATAACACCACTTTCAGCTCGGGTTTGCTCTGATCACTTCCTGCCGTCCGATTACAGACAACTAATTAGGAGTACACGAGATGCTTCTTCATTTCAATATCGTAGGCTAAAAGAAGATGTCATCCCGACGGAGAAACAGCCATGTTCAAACACAAGAATTTTGATAAAGTGTCCGAATGTAGGTCCCACTAATGAAGAAAGCACAAGTTTATTGGTTCCTTTTTCGGACAAAATGAGGAGTTCACAACCAGAATCTATCGATGTACACCCAGAATTAAAAACTCTTGGGTATTGATCTACAAAGAGACAATTTCAATCATAAATTGGATTCTGAGAATTTTAAAAAGTTACATACTGATGACATGGCAGAAAAAGAAAACAGCGATGATGCTAAAATTGCAGAAATTGAGAATGTCAGAAAACCGCTAACTTCAATTAATGCTAATAGGGCCATGAACACATTGAAAAAAATGATTCAAAATCATCAACGCAAAATCTTCTTACTCTCAAATCCAATAAAAGTATGCGTGGAAAAGACAATTTTTATTATCAAAAAGAAATCAAAAAACTGAAGAAGGAAAACAAAATTTTGAAACGCGAAGTGAAAGCAAACTACAAGAATACTTTAAAATCAGAAAATACTATAAATAAATATGAAGCCATGCTGAAACGTGTTTTCACACCAGGGCTCATAAAAGTATTAGAAAATGCCAAGCAACGAACAACGAAATGGTGCACTGAGGTGTTAAATCCTGCATAGATTTATAATCATCGAACTTTATGTAGAATAAGAAATAAATAGAGTAATTCTAAAGAATTTCGGCCACCCAGTATATACAGGAAATGAACACTTGTATCCAGCTGACCCTGACTGCAGGAGTGTAATAAACATGTCAAAGTGCAAGATAAGGGCGCTTCCCTAGTCTTAAGGCACTACACTCAGAGTAATTTCCAGATTTTAACAGATTTTTACAGATTTTCCTCAGAATAATATTTTGATAATTTTCTTTTATTTTAAATACTTTATCGATAGAGTTGCGCAAATCAAAATAACTTCAAATTATATGTTCAAAAGTCTGATAAAATTTCAACCTAGTTATTTAAGTTTAGTTTAAGAATGAGAACTTACGTATGAGAAAGAGAGTTTTTACAAAATATAGAGCACCATTGTTAATTTTGCATGCGGAAAATATGCAAACATAAGATGAACAAATAAATAATCACATAATATTGTTGTATGATAGGTTAAATTAATAAGTACAAAAGGGAAAGCCGGAAAGGGTAAAAATCACCAATGCGAATAATTTAAAATTAACACAATTAACTGGATAGGACTATAAATAAAGGTAAACTTATGAAGCTAGGCTTATTTTTAATCAGTTATTGTAAAAGGCAAAGTGAATATGAGGACACCCGGCATAAACCTAACATTCCTCATGCTCTCTTTGTCTTACTCGAAGGGAATGTTGGACCGAAGTCATAAAAATAGGCGACAAATTTTCGAACATTTCAGTTCTACTTGGGCTCTCGTCCCATGTTATAATCCTGCGAGTTTGAGTCTAATTTTTGTAAAACTGTTAGCCGACATCCATAGTGAAGGAAATTGAGCAACTCCGAAGGCAAAGTACTGTACTCTTTCGACCGTACAATAAAAATATTTGTCAGAAGTAAGTCGAGATTATTTAACTTTTCTTAAAAAAAAATCAAACTTAAGAAGTTTTATTCTTTAAATGATATGTTATACACTGGTACGAATTTCAAGTTAAGAAACACTAAACTGTTCCATTTCTTTATTCATTTTAATGATTTTAGTACTAAGCAATCCAATATTTCTTTGCACTGATTCAGTCAAATAAAACATTCTGATATCAAGCATTTCTTTACTCATTTATACTGAATTTAGTGCTAAGCGTTCCAATATTTCTTTGCACTGATTCAGTCAAATAAAACATTATGATATCGAGCATTTCTTTACTCATTTATACTGAATTTAGTGCTAAGCTGTCCAATATTGCTTTGCACTGATTCAATCAAGAAACATTTCAATATCAAACAGTTCATCTATTTATTTATTCTGAGTTCTGTGCTAAGCATTCCAATATTGCTTTGCACTGATTCAATCAATAAAACATTTTAATATTTCTTCATTCATTCATACTGAATCTAGTGCTGATCATTCCAATATTGCTTTGCGCTGATTCAAGCAAATCATACATTTAATACCGAAAGTTTCATCTATTTATTTATACTGAAATTAGTGCTAACCGTTCCAATATTGGTTTGCACTGATTCAATCAAATAAAACATTTTAATATCAAATATTTCATTATCCATCCATACCGATTCTAGTGCTAAGCATTCCAATATTGCTTGGCACTGATTCAATCAATAAAACATTTTAATATTTCTTCATTCATTTATACTAAATATAGAACTAAGCATTCTAGTATTGCTTTGCACTGATTCAATCAAATAATACATTTTAATATCGAACATTTCATCTATTTCTTCATACTGAATTTAGTGCTAATCGTTTCAACATTGGTTTTCAATGATTCAATCAGAAATAACGGACTTGAATATCAAACATTTCTTTATCTATTTATACTGAATCTAGTCCTAAGCTTTCTAATATTGCTTTTTACCGATTCAATCAGAGATAACGCTTCAAAACGCCAAGATAGAACATTGCATTGACGGTTTGGCCCGTTGGCACGAACTCCTTGTGGACAATTCCCTTGGAATCGTAAAAACAAATGAGCATCGACTTGATTTTTGACTTCTCCAAACACGGTTTTTTGGGTGGTGGCTGGTCTGGGGCCTTCCATTCGGCACTTTGACGCTTGGTTTCGGGTTCATACTGGAAACACCACGTTTCAACACCAGTTACAATGTTGTAAAGGAAGTTCTCGTCTTTTCTCGCCTCTTTAATGATGTCTTTCGAATGTTGAATTCTGAGCAATTCTTGGTCATCAGTTAACTTGTGGGGAACAAAACGTGCACAGACCTTTCGTAAGCCCAAATGATACGAATGTCACGAAACTGTCACTGGAAGTCAGGGAGGCATGTAACTTTCCAACGCACTACCTCATTCACAGATGGCGCCACCAAAACAAATTTTATCAAAAAAGTCTTGTTTATTTTGGAACGTACCTTGTAGTGCTAAGCTTTCCAATATTGATTTGCACTGATTCTATCAAATAATACATTTTAATATCGAAAATTTCATCTATTTCTTCATACTGAATCTAGTGCTAAGCTTTCCAATATTGCTTTGCACTGATTCAATCAACAAACATTTCAATATCAAACAGTTCATCTATTAATTTATTCTACGTTCTGAGCTAACCGTTCCAATATTGGTTTGCATTGATTCAATCAAATAAAACATTTTGATATCAGTCATTTCTTTACTCATTTATAATGAATTTAGTGCTAAGCCTTCCAATATTGCTTTGGACTGATTTAATCCACAAACATTTCAATATCAACCAGTTCATCTATTTATTTATTCTGATTTCTGTGATAACCGTTCCAATATTGGTTCGCACTGATTCAATCAGAGATATCTTATTTCAATATCAAACATATCTTTATTCATTTATACCGAATCTAGTGCTAATCATTTTTCCCACATTGCTTTGCATTAATGAATTCTAATTGAATTCATTGCATAATAAACTTCTCTGCTTATCCAAATATACTGGATCTAGTGCCAAGCATTCCAATATAGCTTTGCATCGATTTAATTAAGTCAAATGCTTTAGCAGGGCATTTGGGATGGGTGATAAATTTGATTAGTGAATTGACTTGGTCTTGAGATAAACAAATCACAAATCTACAGATAGTGTCGAAGCAATCCTCTCTACTTATTTAATTGGTCGTTTAGCTAGAAAGCCAATTTTCTTATGATTAAGGTTGCTGCGGAAACCTCTAATTCGCTAGGTCGTTCCCTAGGTTATAGCACGCGGGCGTTGACCTAAAAGCGAACATCATTTCACTTGATGTACATTTGTGCGTTTTCGGACGTAAAAAAGAATATTTTTGGTGGCCCAGGGGGATAGCCGTAATGGTGATTTAGAGAGTAGCAGGCTGCAGCTTATATTTCATAAGGTGTTTTTCGAATATTTTTAAAGGCGTAGATCAGGTCATCAAATCTGTCGTATACTACCCGATAGTATGTTGAGCGATTTAGAGGTGTCGATTTCGGAAGTAATTATTTTCGAGAATTTAAGAAAGGCTGCAGAAAGGATAACGGAATTAGAAGATTTATATCAGGATCGCTGGTCCACTGTAGCGTATTTATGCAGTAATTTTGAAAAACTTAAAAAGGATTTTGAAGATTTGAAAAAAGAAAATCAGAAACTTAAACAGGAAAATGAATCTTAACCTTATTGCGTAACTTGAAGGTCTAATATAATTTTGACATAGCTTGTTTTATTTTCAGTGGAGAGACAAGATTTTGGTGTTAAGACCAAAAATAAAAAAAGAAAATATAATAAAAGGACTCGTGAGAGGCTTAGGAGACGAAGACAGCAATTACAAGAAGAATTCGACAGGGAAGGATTCAACTTAATAGCGACGTTCAGAGACGTCACCAGCTGTCCTCCCTGTAAGGAGCGGCGAGGCAAGATCAAAAGAGGACCGAAAATAATCAGCAACGTGGTGGTCCTGAAAAATATAAAATAGAAGATTTAGGAAAGCAAATAAGAATTTTTTAACAAACTTCACCTGAAGTGGTGGCGTTAAGAACTGTATTTAAGCCACCTTTAATATGCTTAGTTACTCTTCGATCGGATGAGAAAAAAATTTGTAAAGATCCTCCGCGGACTGTTGAAAACATTAATATTAGTTTGTGCAACGTGTGGGGTAAGACCGAAAGACAATTTTTGTAAAGGTTGTTTTGAACAAAATTATTTTTATGTACACCGCGTACCTCAATTAGAAAAAAACCCTAGAAAAATTTCCATAAGGAATACGAAAGAAATAGATTTAAGAATCAAACTGAGGGACCTATTCGTAGAATCAGCCATTTCCGATTGAGTTGTAAGAAAAATAAACTGAAAGTGAAACAGTAATTTCATTTGCAAATAGAATTCGCGATCTGGGTAGACGTATTATTGAGACACAGAGGGTTAATATCGAAAATTTCGGAGCACCATTCAGAGCATCAATCGAGATAAACTCAGAAAAGTGTTTCAAGCGCGGTTTAAAACCTAAAATTGAACAGAGGCTAGAAAATGCTGAGGACATGGAGCATATTGTTCAAAATGCAATTAAGGCGGAAAGATTAGTAGAAGCCAGGAGGGCATTAAGAAGAGGTGGAGGTAAATTTGAAGACTCATCTCAACATAAGGGAGTGAAAAGGGGAACATGTGTATCTAAAATCTTTAATGCAGAGGAGCGCGAAAAGGTAAGAGACACCTTTGGTCCGCAAATGGCAGCTATTTGCCAATTTTGTGGTAAAGAAAGACACATGGCGGATAACTGTCGCAATAGGTTTAGTAGAGTTAATTTGGCTCAAATAGTCACATTAGATCACATAGATCACATTTACACTGTCAAGTTTGTAAGAGAATAGGACATATAGTCGCTACATGTCGAATAAACATGAACAAAAATTGTAATTATTGTGAAACAAAAGGGCATACCATTAAAGAATGCCGCAAACGTCAATACAACGAGAGATTACGGGCGGGAAACGGACTAGGTCTCCCGAGTATGAGCGCAGAAACGGAAACTCCGCAACGCCAAATGCGTTCAACAAACTTTCTTCAGACAAAGAATCAGAACTGCAAACTTTTACCATTGAAATAAACAAGATGTACGAGTTAATCCCGTTTATATCTTTTGAGTATCCCTACATTGAAAGAAAAATAGATTTGATGATAGATTCTGGATCACAAGGGAACGTAATAAAATCAGATGCTCTGCCATATAGCGTTAAATTAAATCATAATGAAAGAATATGGATACAGGGAATTTCGGACGATCCGTTTATTACAATTGGAACAGTAAATATAAAATTGTTCAACCAGACGATCAAATTTGATGTTATTTAGGAATCAATACAGATCCCTTATAATGGTATTTTGCGAGTAGAGTTTCTGAACAAGAACAAGGTGATTACAGACTTCAACAATAAAAATTTACACTTTGGCAACCATAGGATACCATTTAAGCAAAATAAAGGACGTCAGAGACATAGCAACACTGATAGGATATTCAGTATCAACCAACTTCTAAGCGAACAGACATTACCATTAATAGATGTTTTGAATCGCGAATTGAAATATATTGGACAATTTTTAATAGATACAGGCTCAGAAAGGACTGTGAGATAGATGTTAATAAAATTGTATATCTAAAAGGGATCGGCCAAAACGTGATTCAAACTTTAGGTTCAGCAGAGATTACACTATTTGGCCATCAGACAAATTTTCAGATAGAAAGATTATTGGTTGTCAAATACCTGGGAAACTCACACGCTTTGTTAGATTTTGAGCATAAATTTACAAGAGTCGGTGAAAAGCGATCAATATTTAAGGTTAGGAAACCAGTCGAGTGCAAAGACATTTGTATCTCTGAAGCAGAAGTATTTTCAACGGAATCAGAAACAAGCAATGGTTCAAATAGATAAAATCAAATAAAATATCAAAGTAATGAGTCAGATAACGGTGTCACTGATATTTGCGAAAATAACATTAGCTTAGGGAATCAATACCATCTCCAGTTCAACAACCAAACCTTGATGGAAGATCTAGAGATTGCAGAGAAGGTGAACTTAATTGGTGTAGATTATCTAGGAATATTTTCAATATATTGGATCTATAACTTGATTCGTACGATTTTTTTCAAAATTTGAACGTTTATTTAAGAAAAACATGTACAATAGTATTATTCAAAGTATTGCCCATCTGAAGCTATTACTTTTTCCCATCTTTCTGGCGATATGTCGATTCCATTCCAAAAAAACTGCGCCGGCTTGGCGGCCAAGAATGAATCAAGCCAAATTTGGATACCCTGTTCTGATGAGAACCGTATTCCAATGAGGGCGTTCTGCATCGACCGGAACACATGGTAGTCAGAAGGGGCAAGGTCTGGGCTATAAGGCGGGTGGGGTATAACCTCCCATCCACTGTTTTCCACATACTTCTTAACCGGAATAGCAACATGGGGCCGAGCGTTGTCATGATAGAAAATTATTGTCTCCTGTCTGGTCGCATATTCCGGGCGTTTTTCGGCTATTGCTCTCTTTAAACGGATTAATTGTGTTTGGTAGCGTTCTCCATTGATGGTTTCACCCAGTTTTAGCAGCTCATAATACAGCACACCCTTTTGCTCCCATAAAATAAAGAGCATTACTCTCGCGCCATGGATATTCGACTTTGCTGTTGATTTGGCTGGTTGGCCGGGTTTCACATATGATTTTTTGCGCTTGGGGTTGTCGTAATGGATCCATTTTTCATCACCAGTAACAATCCGATACAAAAATGGCTTCTTTTTGTGGCGTTCCAGCAGCATTTCGGACATGCAAAACCGCCTTTCAAAGTCTCTCGGCTTGAGTTTATGTGGAACCCAATTTCCTTGCTTTTTAATGTATCCGGATGCTTTTAAACGTTTTGAAATGGCTGCTTGAGTGATTCCCAAAGATTGTGCGAGCTCTTCTTGTGTTTGGAAACAATCTTCATCGAGTAATGCTTTCAGTTCCTAATCTTCAAACTTTTTTGGATGCCCAGAACGTTCTTCGTCTTCCAAGCCAAAATCACCACTTTTAAATCGTGCAAACCACTTTTAGCACGTTCGCCCAGCTAGACCATGTTCACCATAAACTTCCACCAATATACGATGCCTTTCGGCAGCAGTTTTCTTCATATTAAAGTAATGAAGAAGAACTCCCCGCAAAAACACTTTTTCAGGCACAAAGTTCGACATATTTGAGTGAAAAAAAATTATTGTTTTTTACGCTTAAAATGAATGACATATACTTAAAAGGACGCAAAATGACAGTAGCTTTCCAATGCATGCTAGGAATATTGAAACGATGGGATAATAATCAAGTTACGCCATCTCTTAGCAAACCGCACAAATTAAGTTATAGATCCAATATAACAAGGATAATAATTCTGAAAGCGGCATCGTGGATGAAAATCGTCTCGAGAACTTGAGAAAAATGTTAGAACTGGACTATTTAAGTGAAGTGGAACGAGAACAGATGAATAAAGTAATTGAGAAACATTCGGATAGATTTCTATTAGAAGGCAGCGAATTATCTTGTACCAACGTGACTAAACATCGAATTCTCACTATTAACGATTATCCAGTCAATACTTAACAATATCGACTTCCTCACAGTTTGAGGGAAGAAGTAGAAAAACAATTAAACGAATTATTAGAAAAAGGAATTATAAGGCCGTCAAAATCACCTTACAACACCAGCCTATGGTTAGTCCCCAAAAAACCAGATCAAAGCGGCAAACCTAGATGGCGTATAGTATTAGATTTTCGACCAATAAACGAAAACACCATCCCTATCGCATACCCACTTTCTAACATTACCGATATTTTTGACCAAGTGGGTAACTCACAATACTTTACATAGATAGATTGTGTCTCGGGTTTTCATCAAATTGCCTTGGACGAAGCTGATGCTCCTAAAACAGTATTTTAAACTCCTAGTGGACATTTCGAATTTGTAAGGATGCCTTTTGGCCTCCGTAATGCAGTACCAGACTATCAAAGGTCAATGAATGTCAATGAGCTTGAGGCAGCGTTGCCAGACACACGGAGCGAAATTATGGAATTGGCATATTAAAATTATAGTACACTATGGTACATGTTTACAAGACACTTGCGTGGAGCGAAATTCAAATTAAAATATCTTTAATTACTTTTAGGTTTAATATTTTTTATAAATAATGAGACAGCCCAGCCTCAAGTTTCCGACTTTCGCGGGGAAACGGGAACGAAGACTAGAAAAATAGACTCGACATAAGAGTATTCGCCCCATAATTAATGATTAACTTCCAAACCGGAAGTGAATGCGGCACAAACGTGGCGATCTAGTTTTCACCATGCTATAGAAGTTTGAGACGTCTCAAACCCAGACTTGTGACGAATTGTGAGACGAAATATTAAAATAAATTCTTATAAAAGACGGGAATTTATACCTAGATCAGGTAAGGAGAAAATACAATAGAAGCCATAAATAGTACCTCTATAAACCGAAGGACTTTTATACCTCAGTTTGGGACGAAATTTACATGCATAGAACCCTTGGGATAGACGAAAATTTTATTACTTAAATGTTAACGAAAAATGTTCTTAAAAAACTCTTCTCATATTTTAAATCTACATGTGCAAAATCCGCAAAGACTGCATATATGCTTTAAGCCGAATCGTCCCAAATTTTGTCGGCCAGCTCGAAGTCGAACCCAAAAGCAGGTAGTTGGTCATGACAATAGAGGCAATAAATCGTACGTACAGCGTACCCCCCATTCAAAATTGAAACTTAATGTTACTAGAGAGAAAACAGATCTAGTCATCAAAGTGTTTTACAAACAGAATAAATGATGAAGCAAACATTGGTAGCATGATTATTATATTGCATATAAAAATGTTAACTAGAAATGCATAGAACCTGAGATTTCGCTATTTTTGCACTTGCATAAATTCGTCTAACTTGCAAGAAATTAGAATTTCTGAGTGCAACATATGAGACGAATTGGTCCAACAACTTCTGTCAGTCAGCTCTAAGTCGAACCCAAAAGCAGGTAGTGGGTCATTACAATAGAGGCAATAAAACGTACGTGCGGCGTAATTTAAATTCAAAATTGATCTAATCCCTATTTAACCCATGAGATTGAACATCATAGATTTTTTTCGCGAAACACATCATATGGGTGTAATGTCACATATGAGAACGCGAATTGTGTAATGCCCGTCAAGTGGCTGTAATTTTAATAAAAATGATTTAGATTGACTGCACATTTTTATCATAAATATTTCAAAGAAGGTGCGTCCTTTGCTTGCAGACAGTATGATTTTACATCATACTTTATTTATATGCATTTCTCGGTGAGTTACGTTACTTTTTGAAAAAGTAAAAAGTTGAAATAAAGTTAGTTTTCGAAAAAAGTAACTTTTCAAACTTAATGCTACTAGAGAACAAACAGATCTAGTCATTTAAGTGTTTTACGAACAGAATAAATGATGAAGCAAACATTGGTAGCATGAAACAGATTGCCGATATTATACACAAATTTCAAAGTGACATGTTTGATAACGTCTATTATTGTTATCACGAATATTTAAATTGCATTTTTATTAATTCTTGAAGATAAATTTATTATCATTTTTCCAAAAAATCTCAGAATAAATCTGAATGTGAAAATAAACAACTTTCAATTTTTTTTAAATATGGAGTAAAATTACATATATGGATATTATAATATTTTATCTTTATGTAACGCCTTGCTTGCAAATTCAGTGTAAAATGGATTGTCTGTGAAGCTTATATACATGTCCGGAGTCGGTTTTTAAAACAGTTCAGATCATTCTGTGAGAGACGCCGGTAATAAAGTCTTCACGAGAAGTTTTCATGAATGTAAAACTTGTTCGCGTTTTGCCATTGTTAACCAATTTGGCATCATTCTTTAATAATAACATTTTTTGAAAAAAATTCCAGTCGGTTCGTGCGCAAAATCTTTTATATTTTTTCATTTTATCCGGTTTTTCATTCATAGTGAACTTCAAGTAATTTTTCAATTCGTGATGCTGCATACTGGACTACTTCATTTTGAATTGCAAGGAATGAGATAAGTTTTTAATTTCTGATAATTCTTTTTTTAATTATCTTCTATATTGTAATTCTTTACGAAGAAAACACAGCGTTCTGCTTGCTAAAAACGCACGGCACCCGTACTTTTATTACTCTTATTCTGCCAATATAATAGCATCATAGTTGTTTACTTCAGTGAATATGTCGAGTTTCGTTCCAAGTAAATCGCATTTGCGGCATTCGTTGCTTTTCTTATTTCATCAAAAGAAAAAAGCAGTTGAAGCTCATCGATTCATGGCAGAAACTTATGGTGAACATTCTCTAGTGATTAGAACATGTGAGACATGGTTTCGTCAAATTAAAAGTGGAGATTTCGATTTAACAGACAATGGACATCCTGGTGCAGCGAAAAGGTTCGAAGACGAGGAATTGCAGGCGTTATTGGATGAAGACCCAACCCAATCGCGACAACAATTGGCACAAACACTAAATGTGACCAGAGGAGCAATTTGCCAACGCTTAAAAGCCATGGGAAAAATCCAAAAGTATGGAAAATGGGTACCACACCAACTGAACAATAGACAAATGGAAAATCGAAAAACCATTTGTGAAATGCTGCTTCAACAGTTCGAAAGGAAATCTTTCTGCATCGAATTGTCACGGGGGACGAAAAATGGATTTATTTCGAGAACTCGAAGCGGAAAAAATCATGGCTTTCACTTGGTGAGGTCGGCCCATCGACTCCGAGGCCAAATCGCTTTGGCCGTAAGACTATGCTCTGTGTTTGGTGGGACCAGTGTGGTGTGGTGTACTTCGAGTTATTAAAAGCTGGTGAGACAGTGACTACGGATCGCTACCGACAACAAATTATCAATTTGAATCATGCGTTGATCGAAAAACGGCCGGAATGGGCCCGAAGACATGGCAAAGTTATCCTACAACATGACAACGCACCGTCTCATACCGCTAAAGAGGTGAAGAACACATTAAAAGCATTGTATTGGGAAATATTATCGCACCCACCGTACTCTCCAGACCTCGCCCCGTCCGACTATCACCTTTTCGCATCGATGGGACACTCACTCGCAGAGCAGCGCTTCGCCAATTTTGAAGAAGTCGAAAAATGGCTCGTCGAATGGTTTGCCTTGAAAGAGGAAAAGTTTTTTTCGAATGGTATCCATGATTTGCCTGAAAGATGGGAAAAATGTGTAGAATCCAATGTTCAATACTTTGAATAAATTTTTTTTGAGATTCCCTTGAGAATTAGGGGTTTTCTTTATTGAAAAACCCGGCAAACTTCAACTAATACCCCTGGTACAATTTTCAAAAATGTGAATTTCGAAAAAACAAAAGTGGTTCTGAGTTGTGCTAGGCGAGCACAATAAATATCTTCCTCATCAATTATCTCTCAGACGCATTCTTTTCAAAATAAATAAATTTTTGTCGATTTTGAAATTTGTTCAAACATATCATTTTCAAAAATGCGAATTTAATAAAAAAGGAAAGTTGTGCTGAGCTGTGCTAGACGAGTAAATAAATTAACACCTATAATATTTTCCTATCAGATTTATTATTTCCAAATGAAAACTCATTTTCGAAACATAGTCCATCACCGACCCGGAATTTTGCAGAAATGGGAATTTTGAAAAAACAAAAAGTAGTGCTGAGTCGAGTTAGGCGAGTATAAGAATAAACCAATTATGTATTTTTTAAAGGAATTGGAACAAAGTTAGTTGAAAACAAAAAGTTTTTGAATTAAGGTATTCCAATGTTTCTATCTATATTTCCAATTAAATTCTGGGCCGGCGCACAGACCACTGTGGTAACGAGATCATTTTTAGAAAAGGAATTTAAAATTTTGATTTTCCCAATTCTGTACAACGTTTTTAACGTCCTTTTTCACGTTATTTTTCATGTAATTTTTCAGGTCATTTTTTATCTCCTTTTTGATGAAATTTAAAATTTTGGAAAACATATGTTTAAACAAATTTCGAAATTGACAAGAATGTATTTATTTTCAAAAAGATGCGTCTGAGAGAAAATTGTTGAGGAAGAGATGTATTGTGCTCGCCTAGCACAACTCAGCACATTTTTTATTTTTTCAAAAAAAAACTGTATAGCAAATCCATTTGAAGTAACGTTTATGAAATTGTACAAGTGTTTCACCTTAAAATGCAATATCTTACAGTACCTACACGGTAATTTAAAGGACACAAAGTAATTCGGAGTCTTTGAAAAGAAAAAAAAAAATTGTTTATAAACTTTGCAAACGGCAATCACACATGAAGACTGCGGGAAGTTAATACGAATTAATAAATAAGAAAAGTGTAATTTAATACCTTTAATTTGAATTTTTCTTTCCCTTCCTATTCCTCCATAATATGAACACAGTGCTGGATTTTCCGTAAAACTCACAGTTCACTTGGTAATTCACGAATGAGGCAAGACGTATATTTTTCCCTACTTTTGTAAATTAGATACATTCTTTGAATTTCATTAGGTCTGTCCGATTTCAAGTATTGTAATTCTTCTTATGGCACGTTGAAAAAAATTCCACGAAATGACATTCCCGATTGATATATATATATATACACGGTGTCCCACTTTAACATTCGCATTTTCATAACTTGAAAACTAGGAATTCTTGAAATAAATATTTTGATCAAAACTCATAGGGCTTTAACTTTAATTTCTTTTAAATGCATATTTTTGTAAATTTTATGTTTAAACAAATCCTCAAGACCTTAAAAATTCACTTATTTTGAAAAACATGCATATGAGAAAAAATTGTTTGGAAAGATATTTGTCGTGCTCGCCTAGCTTAACTCAGCACAACCCTAGCGGACCCATGTGAGAGAACGGTCATAGAATACTCTGACCGTTCTCTGACCGTTCTCTGACCTCGCATTATTACGGCTAAGAACAGTAAAAAAGACATTAAAAGCATTGGAATTATGATTCTGTGGCGAAATTTGGATTAGAAGGTGTAGCAATAAATACAATTATCTTATTTTTCAGCGATAAAAACTAGAAAAACATAATACCTGTCACTGAAGGCGGCTTCAACTGCTCTCAGTAGCATTTTGCGCGCTAAATTTAAAAACAGAATTAAAGATTGAGAAATGCAAATGTGTAAGATAAATGAATTTAATAATGAACTTTACGTAATAAAAGTTTCTGAAATTAATTAAAGTTCTATGAATAATGTAGACAGTATTTTTTAAACCCTCTGATGTCATTCAATTCTAATTTTTTTCTTTTGTGCATGATGCGACTTTACCGACCGCCGTGACTAATTAAACAAATCATTTGGATTGAGAAATGCAAATGTGTAAAATAAATGAATTTAATAATGAACTTTACGTAATAAAAGTTGCTGATATTAATTAAAGTTGCATGAATAATGTAAAGTCTCTGATGTCATTCAATTGTCATTTTTTACTTTTGTACATGATGCGACTTTACCGACTGCCGTAAAAAATCAAACAAATCATTTGGATTAATACATACAATATATCATTCAATACGAGAATAGTTATGCTATTTTTATGTTTTTTTAGGAGATAATTGTGTTTATGGCATGGAGAATGGTAAGATTTTAAATCTCTATAATGAAAAATATTGAATATTTGTTTAATGTAAAATTTTCAATTACAATAATATGTTTTAAATTTTCAGAAAAATATCTACTCACTTCAAATGAAGTTAAAAAAAAAAAAAAATTTTTTTAATTTGATGGTAAATTCAGGTAAGTATTTTTTATTTCACTTTCAATGATATTCTTGAAAAGAGACGTTTACTTTGTGAAATGTTTTTTTTTATTTTTCAGAAAGAGTAAAAAATGAAGCAAGAGGAAAAAATATAGGATTTAGGAACTAAAATTGTGTAGGTATTTATGTTTCTTATAAGATTCAGTAGCAAAAGTACATACATAATAATGTAATAGTAGTTTGAAATATCTTAGAGTTAAACTTCATAATTTGTCATTTTAAAAAAATTTCAAAAACGCTCACTGATGTTTATGTAATCAAATCCTCGATAGCTTTTGATTATTGTAAAAATTGTTCCCGGGACTAGAATAAAGGTTTCAAAATTCTGCAAACTTGCTCAGGAGTCTACGTTCATGTATCCTATACTAAAAAGTTGTAAAAAATTATTTTTACAAATCTTCAATACCCATAGCGGCCGATCTAGAGTTGCTAAGTTCCAAATACACACAAAATATTACCTAAATCTTTGACTGTATCCAAAATAATGGCTATAAATTCTTCCAATTCAGTTCATAAGTAGCTATCACTGTCTCTCATCAGTTCCCAAAACTAAACTTTATAATAGGTCATTTTAAAAATTTTTTGAAGCATTAAATTGTGTTTTTGGAGTCAAATCATCGATAGCCATTGATTATTGTAAAAATTGTTCCCGGGACTAGAAAAAAGGTTTCAAAATTCTGTAAAGTGTCTTAGAAGTCTTAATTCTCGTACTCTATCAGTCCTCGTAGTAAATTGTTCTGAACTATCATTAGTTTAAAACTTTAATACTCATAGCGGGCGGTCTAGAGTGGCCAAGTTCCAACTAAACACAAAATATCACATAAATCCTTGACTGTAACTAAAATAATTGCTCCAAATTCTTCTAATTTGGTTCTCAGGTAGTTATTCCTGTGTCTCATCAGTTTCTAAAGCTGTACTTTATATTTTGTCATTTTAAAAAAATTTCATAAACCCTGACTGATGTTTATGTAATAAAATCCTCGATAACCAACGATTATTGTAAAAATTGTTCCCGGGACTAGAATAAAAGTTTCAAAATTCTGTAAAGTGCCTCAGAAGTCTTAATTCTCGTACTCTATCAGTTCTCGCAGCAAACAGTTCTGAAAAATCATTTTTTCAAAACTTCAATACTCATAGCTGCCGTTCTAGAGTGGTCAAGTTCCAAATACACACAAAATATCACATAAATCCTTGACTGTAATTAAAAAAATTGCCCTATATTCTTCTAATTTGGTTCTCAGGTAGTTATTCCTGTCTCTCATCAGTTCCTAAAGCTGTACTTTATAATTTGTCATTTTAAAAAAATTTCATGAACCCTCACTGATGTTTATGTAATCAAATTCTAGGTAGGCATTGTCATAACTTTTTTTAAATGACTAATTATGAAATTTAGCTGTAGCAACTGATGAGGAACAGGAATAGCTACTCGAGAACCAAATTAGAAGAATTTGGAGCAATTATTTTAATTACAGTCAAGGATTTATGTGATATTTTGTGTGTATTTGCAATTTGACCACTCTAGAACGGCAGCTATGAGTATTGAAGTTTTGAAAAAATGATTTTTCAGAACTGTTTGCTACGAGAACTGATAGAGTACGAGAATTAAGACTTCTGAGGCAGTTTACGGAATTTTGAAACTTTTATTCTAGTCCCGGGAACAATTTTTACAATAATCGTTGGTTATCGAGGATTTTATTACATAAACATCAGTCAGGGTTTATGAAATTTTTTTAAAATGACAAATTATAAAGTACAGCTTTAGAAACTGATGAGACACAGGAATAACTACCTGAGAACCAAATTAGAAGAATTTGGAGCAATTATTTTAGTTACAGTCAAGGATTTATGTGATATTTTGTGTTTAGTTGGAACTTGGCCACTCTAGACCGCCCGCTATGAGTATTAAAGTTTTAAACTAATGATAGTTCAGAACAATTTACTACGAGGACTGATAGAGTACGAGAATTAAGACTTCTAAGACACTTTACAGAATTTTGAAACCTTTTTTCTAGTCCCGGGAACAATTTTTACAATAATCAATGGCTATCGATGATTTGACTCCAAAAACACAATTTAATGCTTCAAAAAATTTTTAAAATGACCTATTATAAAGTTTAGTTTTGGGAACTGATGAGAGACAGTGATAGCTACTTATGAACTGAATTGGAAGAATTTATAGCCATTATTTTGGATACAGTCAAAGATTTAGGTAATATTTTGTGTGTATTTGGAACTTAGCAACTCTAGATCGGCCGCTATGGGTATTGAAGATTTGTAAAAATAATTTTTTACAACTTTTTTGTATAGGATACATGAACGTAGACTCCTGAGCCAGTTTGCAGAATTTTGAAACCTTTATTCTAGTCCCGGGAACAATTTTTACAATAATCAAAAGCTATCGAGGATTTGATTACATAAACATCAGTGAGCGTTTTTGAAATTTTTTTAAAATGACAAATTATGAAGTTTAACTCTAAGATATTTCAAACTACTATTACATTATTATGTATGTACTTTTGCTACTGAATCTTATAAGAAACATAAATACCTACACAATTTTAGTTCCTAAATCCTATATTTTTTCCTCTTGCTTCATTTTTTACTCTTTCTGAAAAATAAAAAAAAACATTTCACAAAGTAAACGTCTCTTTTCAAGAATATCATTGAAAGTGAAATAAAAAATACTTACCTGAATTTACCATCAAATTAAAAAAATTTTTTTTTTTTTTTAACTTCATTTGAAGTGAGTAGATATTTTTCTGAAAATTTAAAACATATTATTGTAATTGAAAATTTTACATTAAACAAATATTCAATATTTTTCATTATAGAGATTTAAAATCTTACCATTCTCCATGCCATAAACACAATTATCTCCTAAAAAAACATAAAAATAGCATAACTATTCTCGTATTGAATGATATATTGTATGTATCAATCCAAATGATTTGTTTGATTTTTTACGGCAGTCGGTAAAGTCGCATCACGTACAAAAGTAAAAAATGACAATTGAATGACATCAGAGACTTTACATTATTCATGCAACTTTAATTAATATCAGCAACTTTTATTACGTAAAGTTCATTATTAAATTCATTTATTTTACACATTTGCATTTCTCAATCCAAATGATTTGTTTAATTAGTCACGGCGGTCGGTAAAGTCGCATCATGCACAAAAGAAAAAAATTAGAATTGAATGACATCAGAGGGTTTAAACAATACTGTCTACATTATTCATAGAACTTTAATTAATTTCAGAAACTTTTATTACGTAAAGTTCATTATTAAATTCATTTATCTTACACATTTGCATTTCTCAATCTTTAATTCTGTTTTTAAATTTAGCGCGCAAAATGCTACTGAGAGCAGTTGAAGCCGCCTTCAGTGACAGGTATTATGTTTTTCTAGTTTTTATCGCTGAAAAATAAGATAATTGTATTTATTGCTACACCTTCTAATCCAAATTTCGCCACAGAATCATAATTCCAATGCTTTTAATGTCTTTTTTACTGTTCTTAGCCGTAATAATGCGAGGTCATAGAACGGTCATAGAACGGTCAGAGAACGGTCAGAGTATTCTATGACCGTTCTCTCACATGGGTCCGCTAGGGAACTATTATTTTCAATTAAATGTTGTTGGTGTTCTTAGTTGGCTTTAAGGTGCAAAAAAATGCAACTCAAGGTTTCACATTTTCAAACGTTTCCACTCTGATTAGAGTTCACATCAGTGAGAATATGTTTATATAAAAATACAAACGGAAGAAACCTAAAAAAAATTGCCCATATGACGGATGAACATTGCAGTAATGAAACGCTATGAAAGAATTACACATGTAAAGCTATAAAATTGCTCTAAATAACTGAATTCACAAATAAAACTGTACACTGTTTAGAATGTAATTAATAACAATAGACCTTAATATACAGGTATTAAATCAGAATTAATACTTTTGTAAATTACGAAAAATTTCCTACAGATTTATGTGGAATTAAATAATTAAAATAGAATTGGTCTAAATTACTGAATATACAAATAAAAAATATACATTGTTAAAAAAGTACGGTTTATTGCCTCTATTGTAATGATCCACTACCTGCTTTTCGGTTCGACGTCGAGCTGGCTGACAGAAGTTGTTGGACCAATTCGTCTCATATCTGAGACGCAGAAATTCTAATTTCTGGCAAGTAAGACGAATTTATGCAACTCCAAAAATAGCGAAACCTCAGGTTCTATGCATTTATAGTTGACATTTTGATATGCCATATGAAGCTGAAACTTTTCTTTATTATCCATGCGAAATTACGAATCAAAAATGAGGTTAAGCTTGAAGCAATTGAGCATTCAAATAGACTCTTATTTGCAGAAAATGTTATGTTTTTCTTTTGCATAAAAAACCGACTTCCCATTTGACGCGAGCTTTCTTATACGATTCAATCGCTTCGTGAAGATTTTCTCTATCAAATAGAGGTTTAAAAGTTCCAAAAATAGGAGGCCGTCATACTTTTTTTCGACCGTCTCCTAAGTAAATTTATTGCTTACGATTGGGAAATTTTGTGTATAATGTCGGCAATCTGTTTCTTGCTACCAATGTTTGCTTCATCATTTATTCTGTTTGTAAAACACTTTGATGACTCGATCTGTTTGTTCTCTAGTAACATTAAGTTTGTAAAAGTTACTTTTTTCGAAAAGTAACTTTATTTCAACTTGTTACTTTTTTCAAAAAGTAAAGTAACTCACCGAGAAATGCATTTAAATAAAGGATAATGTAAAATCCTACTTTCTGCATGCAAAGAACGCACGTTCTTTGAAATATTTATGACAAATTTGTGCAGTCATTCTAAATCATTTTTATTAAAATTACAGCCACTTGACGATCATTCCACAATTCGCGTTCTCATATATGACATTACACCCATATGACGTGTTTCGCGAAAAAACTCTATGATGTTCAATCGCATGGGTTAATTAGGGATAAGATCAATTTTGAATTGAGGGTACGCCGCACGTACGATTTATTGCCTCTATTGTCATGACCAACTACCTGCTTTTGGGTTCGACTTCGAGCTGGCCGACAAAATTTGGGACACTTCGGCTTAAAGCAGATATGCAATCTTTGCGGACTTCACACATGTAGGTTTAAAATATAGGAAGAGTTTTTTACGAACATTTTTCGTTAACCTCTGAGTCATAAAATTTTCGTCTGCCCCAAGGATTCTATGCATGTAAATTTCATCCCGAACTGAGGTATAAAAGTCCTTCGGTTTATAGAGGTACTATTGATTGCTTTTATTGTATTTTTTCGTTACCTGATCTAGGGATAAATTTCGGTCACGTATGAAAATTTCCTTCCTAATGTTTCGTCTCACAATTCGTCACAAGTTTGGGTTTGAGACGTCTCAAACTTCTATATCATGTTTTCACCGACATTTTTGTTTTTACTCTCAGCGAGCGCCTCACTAACCTGTGGTTGCTGTCACACGACCGATCACCCAGGTCAAGCAGCTTAAGGCATGGTCGCTGGATGGGCGGCGTCCCACGCTCCTATTTCTTTTGCATTTTTTTTGTATTGCTTATTACGGGTTCATTTATTTGAGTGCATGTAGGCGGATTATTAGTAATAAATAAACAAATAAATGAAAAAATATATGAATCTTATAAATAAAGATAATTGTTAGAAATAAATATAGTTATTATCACATTATAAATATTATGACTATGATAATTATAAATAAATATAATCATTGTTACCTTATGAATACTATAAATATATAACAATAAGTAAGTATAATTATTTTTACATTATAAACACTATGAATCTTAAATACTATGAATGAAGACGATAATTATTACTTTGTTAATATTATAAATATTAAATATTATAAGTTATTATTATTATAAAAATAAATTACAATTAATAATGAATTGATATTAATTGGTTAAAGATGTAAAGGCTCTATAGGAAATGAGCAAAATGCCAAATTTATAAATAAATAAACAATATGCGACCATTTGATTATTTTGTTATATTTAAATGTTTATTATTTTTAAATTTATCAGTATATAATAATAATATTTTCAATCCTCCTTAGAAGATTTTAAACCTTTGCGCAAGATTCAAACCTTCCCATACCGCTGCCCATTGGGAGCGCGCGCCTACGCAGGTAGCACGTATGATTGGCGGCTGGGAATACGGGCGGCCAATCAGCAAACACTCTGACCATCTATGCTTTTCGATACACCGCGACCCGTGCCAGGAGAGGCGACATAGGGGAAAAACGTTCTCCTTGTTGCCGCGCGGTATGCTTTCTCTTTTCAGCGCATACCAATTTTTGAACGCTTCCACCGGACATAATATGTAACCATTTGAAACTTAAAAGACATCATCATAATCGCGAAAATATTATCTTTCTTCTGATACCGGTTTCCAACCCTAAAACAGTCGCCAAAAGGGGGAAAACATCGTGAAGGAATTTCATAATTTATCGATCGCGTTAGACTTGATCGCGGTGGCTAATTGAGGCGCGTGCATATTAATTAAGGAGGTCGTCTACCTTCGCGGTTTCAAAAAATCGAATTTTTTTTTTTTTGCTTATGTCGAATCTAGACACTATAAGGAACATGCCTTATGAATAATTTATTCGAAAACATGCTGGTTCAAATACTACCGACCTCATCATTTATCTTTAAACACGTTTTCTCGAAAGTAGTGTTTTTTAAAATTGTTGGCTCGATTTTGACGGAACTATCGAAGATATTGAAAATCTGTAAATTGTTTCGTATTCAGAAAACGTCTCACTACGATTAGACACGATCTTCTTAAACAAAATTTTTTTTCAATTTTTTACAGCTTTTTTAAGCTAGAAAAACAGGGTAGAAAATAGAACTTTTTTTTCAAATCGCTACCATTTTGTTCAATTTTAAAAGTTTTAAAAAAGTTGTGTCTTATCGTAGTCGGATTAGTAAAAAGTAAAAAAAGATGATTGTTTTCATGTTTCAAGGTACTGAAGCTGAGAAATCGTGCCACAAAGTCTACCATGTCGCGCCGGCAGAGATCGATTCAAGGACGCGTCAAGGCCAAGATAACGAAAAAAAAAAAAAAATTTTTTTGTAAATTTTAATAATGTTCTAATTAAATAAAAAAAACTTTGTGTCAATGTCAATTGTAGTTTTTTCGCAATCCATCGTCAAAAATACGCCCGAAATTCAGGCGCGATGGTAGATGACCCCCTTAAGGGGGGAATCAATCAAGAGGTGGAAATCCGACGTGATGTGCTTGATTGCAGATCCTCGGGAACCAGTCGGTTGCGTGCCTAATAAAGGTGAGGACTTGTCGCTCTGCGCAATACTGACGCCCAACAAAGATCGAGGCTCGAGATTAGGTGTGGTGCATTATTGCATCACAGCACCTAATCTTTTGAGAACTCATTACCTATGATTCCTGCCCTCCTTTAGATAGGGATTAAGAGGTTTTATATTTTCTCTTTGATTGAATATATTCAAGAATAAAAAGGGAAAATATAGGCAACTTGCAACTGAATAATAAAATAGACTCGAAGGTTTTTTTTATGATCCAAAATACTTGGTAGGCTCACCTCGCGCTACGAGTAGGGTTAACTCACATCTAGGGAGACACCTCGAAAGTAGTGCTCCTAAAATAGAATCAAATTAACAAAATTCTAGAACTAAGTCTAGGGTGATCGAATCCCCAAGGGGAGCTTCCTCCAAGGACTGGACGCTTAAGAAATAATTAACAGGTGTCGAATCCCCTCGGGGAACTTCACCTGGCTAATTTTAGATCTCTGAATTTTGAAAAAATAAATAAATAAACAAACAAAGAATATTCAACAGATGACGAATCCCCTCGGGGAACTTTGCCTTGCTAATTTTCTTGTTTCTTTTCTTTTACTACACGGAGAAAAGTTTGGTGAATCCGCTCGCCCAACACGTAGAACTGATGCGCTAAGCACATGGAGAGCTGCGCGACCTCTGTTTGGTTGAACAGCTCTGCCAATTTGGGGGAACCATTACCCGAAACTAGGCGAGCCGTTTCGCGAAATACTTGGGCCAGCTGTTCTCTCGCAAGCTTTTCGTCAGTTTGGGGTAACCAGTGCCCCAATTTTAGAGTAGAAGTTACACTAAATCAAAGACGAGCGGCTTTCCCACCGCTAGCGCTACGGTTCTACTAAACTTCTCTCCGTGTACAGATCCATCGAGGGAAGCCTTGCCAAGCGTCGGAAGTTTTAGCGCGTTGTTTTCAAATGTGGGTGGAAGGGCAAATGATGAATTATGTCAAGGTTAGGTTGCTTTGTCACCAGATCTCCTTGACTATCTGATGCTCAGGGTTTTAATACGTATTAAATTTTTCAAAATTGTAAGATAACGATGGGGCAAATAATAAGGACAAATAAAATGATATCGCTTAAGCGAAACCTGAAACCTCTTAATCAAAAAAAATATTATTTCCAGATGTAGGGAAAAATCCCAAAATTAAATATGTTTTTTTTATGGTGCAACTGCGCGAAATTATGGCAAAAAGATAATTGAAGTTTTTCTTTGTGCAGGTCAGATACGCAATTTCGGAGTCACGGACGACAATTACGAGGATTCGTCCGTTTGCCTTGCTCACTCGAAAAATTAACAATCGTGAGATTATTTTCGGTATTCTTGCTTCTCAAATGAAAAATTCCGTTTCGCAAAATTTTCACCCTTCGTGTGACCGTTCGTGAATATCGAAAGTAATTTTGGCCCAAAATAGGGCAAAATTGCTGTTTGAAAATTTGGAAAATTGGTGTAATTAAAAATTGTAAATTAAAATTTCGAACTCGAACTTAAAAAGCGAAACTTTTGGCTGACTTAGGCGAAAATTCGGTATTAAAATGTTTAAATATTAATAAAATCAGAATCCGAAAAAGTAGAAATGTTTCAATAAACTGTCGAAACTCAAGAATTTTTACAATTCTGTAAAGACAATATCGTATACATTGTACATTGTTACAAATAGGTAGTATATGGTAAGCGAATTCAAAAGGAGTAACGGAAGGATATTTTTAAATTATGCGTGCGAGGAGTAACTCCAGAGTCGTTGGGAACAATTAAAGGAAACTTATGCGAAACATTTACACTTCTCCGTGAGGCTTTGATAACCAAAAATTTTAAAGAATGTAGCATAGCTAAGAGCCATTATATCAAAAATATTCCTTGGAGTAACATAGTAGAGCTTATAAAGGTTATATTCGAGAACAATTTCATAAAAATAATAATTTGTAAAGGAACTTTACAATGCGTTACTGAAGACAGACGCGAAAAAACCTTTATGAAACTCCATTATTCACCAATTGGCGGTCATATGGGTGTATCCAAAACATTCAATAGGATTCGGCAAAATTTCTATTGGGAGAATTTAAAACAAGACATACAAAGACAAATACAACAATGTATACAGTGCCAAGTAGAGAAGTTGGTTAGATAAAGACTACAAAACCGATGGTGATAACAGACACACCAGGGACAGTTTTTGAAAAAATCGCTTTAGACATAGGACCTTGTCACCCGCCATAATGGAATAAAAACAGTTGTATATAATAATATTGTTGATTCAAAAAACGGTCCAAAAATTATTATGACAAGAAAGTAAATAACGTAAATTTTAAGGTGGGAGATTACGTCTTTTTATTAAGGGGATCCAAACCTGGGGAATTCGGGGACCATTATACAGGTCCTCATAAAATTTTAGAACTTATTAATAAAAATAACGTTAAAGTCCAATTTAAGGGAAGTAGTAAGATAATACATGCCAATATACTGAGAATATCACATATTAATCACAAAATCAAAGTAAAAAGAAAAAAACCAAAAAGGGATTACTCAGATGATGAATAACTATATTGATCTTCTGATTACAGATGTTCGCAATTTTATCTTTTGTCTTGCTGTTTGAAGCCACAACAGCACTAATTGGATATGACTGCAGATCGCGATCAGTGAACGTAACAACAATATCATTGTTAGATGTAGGTCAATGTCAAATGCCTTCGAATACACCTAATGTATCGAGGAAATATGTACAATTATTACAAGTAACTAAATTTGTAGAAACTCAGGCTATTTAATGTAAGCTTGAAGTTTATCATACCGTTTCCTATTGTGGAATTTATTCACATATCTCAATTGTGAAATAAGGAGAACATGAGTATTTATACGACATAAGCAAAGAAACTTGTAGACAACTTTATACCACCGGAATACTTAGATTCGGCAATCATATTATCAGCGGTGTCAAAATAAATAGTACTAGAATGCGTCCCATGCTTTTCGCAGGGTATCTAGATAACGAAGGTAGGTGTAACGGAGCCTCATATTCAGATCCTTATGCACTAGCTATTGCTACACAGGCACCCGATGAGTTCGCCTACAATTTTATGAAAGAACCTGTATATATGTGGCAGTAACCGCAGGAGAAGTGGTCCACGTAATAAAATGCATACCGGTTAAGGTTATGATTCAACAAGGAGATAAGTGCTACGCAGAACTCAAAGTGATGAAAAGAAATTCAACTTATTTCCTGACAGCCAGAACACACATAATTAAAGCAAGAGGCACAAAGATTTCTTGTGATACGATATTACCTTTGTATTACCTAGTTGAAGGTAGTTGGTATAAATTACTACCTAAACCAACTGAAGGGGTAGAACCCATCACAGCACAACCTTCGGCCCAAGCAACTTGGGAATACATCAGCCCAGAATCTTTAGCCACCAGTGGGATTTATACAGAGAAAGACCTAGAAGAACTGCGATATCGTATTATGTTTCCAGTCGAAAAGTCTTCCTTATTGAATGACGTAGCTCGCGAGATGCATGGACATACTGTAGCTGACCTCTGATGAACAACGTGTAGCATATAGTACATGCAGGATACGAGGAGCTTCAGTCTACGCAGCGTACGCTTACTAGAATTCAAAAATTACTAGTAAGAGTTTTAGGAGGGGAGTGTTACATCCTGCACAGGTTTTTGATCATCAAAATTTATGTAGAATAAGAAATAAATAAAGTGATTCTAAAGAATTTTAGCCACCTAGTATATACAGGAAATGAACGCTTATATGCAGCTGACCCAGGCTGCAGGAGTGTAATAAACATGTCAAAGTGTAAGATAAGGGCACTCCCCTAGTCTCAAGGCACTGCACTCAGAGTACTTTCAAAATTTTAACAGATTTTTACAGATATTCTTCAGAATAATATTTTGATAATTTTCTTTTATTTTAACTACTTTATCGATAGAGTTGCGCAAATCAAAATAACTTGAAATGATATGTTCAAAAGTCTGATAAAATTTCACCCTAGTTATTTGAGTTTAGTTTAAGAATAAGAACTTACGTATGGAAAAGAGAGTTTTTACAAAATATAGAGCACCATTGTTAATTTTGCATGCGGAAAATATGCAAACATAGGATGAACAATGAATACTTACATAGTATTGTTGTATGATAGGTTAAATTAATAAGTACAAAAAGGCAAGCCAGAAAGGGTAAAAATCACCAATGCGAATAATTTAAAACTATCACAATTTACCGGATAGGACTATAAATAAAGGTAAACTTGTGAAACTAGGCTTATTTTTAATCAATTTTTGTAAAAGGTAAGGGAATATGAGGACACCCGGCATAAACCTAAACATCCCTCATGCTCTCTTTGTCTTACTCAAAGTGCATGTAGGACCGAAATCACATAAATATGCGACAAACTTTCAGACAGTTCAGTTTTACTTGGGCTCTCGTCCCACGTGTTAATTCTGCGAGTTTGAGTCTAATTTTTGTAAAACGTCAGCCAACATCCTTAGTGAAGGAAATTTAGCAACTCCGAAGGCAAAGCACTATACTCTTTCGTCCGTTCAATAAAAATATTTGTCACAAGTAAGTCGAGATTATTTAGTTTTTCTTTAAGAAAAAATCGAACTTAAGAAGTTTTATTCTTTAAATTCTATGTTATACACTGGTACGAATTTCAAGCTACGAAACACTAAACTTTTCCATTTCTTTATTCATTTGACTGAATTTAGTACTAAGCATTCCAAAATTGCTTTGTACTGAATCAGTCAAATAAAACATTTTGATATCAAGCATTTCTTTACTCATTTATACTAAATTTAGTGCTAAGCATTCCAATATTGCTCTGTACTGATTCGGTCAAATGAAACACTTTGATATCAAGCATTTCTTTACTCATTTATACTGAATCTAGTGATAAGCATACCAATAATGCTTTGCACTGATTCAATCAGAGATAACGTATTTCAATATCAAACATGTCAAAAGTTCATTTATAATGAATTTAGTGCTAAGCATTCCAATATTGCTTTGGACTGATTCAATCAGAGATAACGTATTCCAATATCAAACATTTTAAAAATTCATTTATACTGAATCTAGTGCTAACCTTTCCAATATTGCTTTGCACTGATTCGGTCAAATAAAACATTTTGATATTAATAATTTCTTTACTCATTGATACTGAATTTAGTACTAAGCATTCCAATATTGCTTTGTACTAATTCGGTCAAATAAAACATTTTGTTATCAAGCATTTCTTTACTTATTTATACTGAATTTAGTGTTAAACATTCCAATATTTCTTTGCACTGATTTAATCAGAGATAACGTTTTTTAATATCAAATATTTCTTTATTCAATTACCATATATCGAATCTAGTGATAAGCATACCAATAATGCTTTGCACTGATTCAATCAGAGATAACGTATTTCAATATCAAACATGTCAAAAGTTCATTTATAATGAATTTAGTGCTAAGCATTCCAATATTGCTTTGCACTGATTCAATCGGAGATAACGTATTCCAATATCAAACAGTTTAAAAATTCATTTATACTGAATCTAGTGCTAACCTTTCCAATATTGTTTTGCACTGATTCGGCCAAATAAAACATTTTGATATTAATAATTTCTTTACTCATTGATACTGAATTTAGTACTAAGCATTCCAATATTGCTTTGTACTAATTCGGTCAAATAAAACATTTTGATATCAAGCATTTCTTTACTTATTTATACTGAATTTAGAGCTAAGGATACCAATAATGCTTTGCACTGATTCAATCAGAGATAACGTATTTCAATATCAAACATGTCAAAAGTTCATTTATAATGAATTTAGTGCTAAGCATTCCAATATTGCTTTGGACTGATTGAATCAGAGATAACGTATTCCAATATCAAACAGTTTAAAAATTCATTTATACTGAATCTAGTGCTAACCTTTCCAATATTGCTTTGCACTGATTCGGTCAAATAAAACATTTTGATATTAATAATTTCTTTACTCATTGATACTGAATTTAGTACTAAGCATTCCAATATTGCTTTGTACTGATTCGGTCAAATGAAACACTTTGATATCAAGCATTTCTTTACTCATTTATACTGAATTTAGAGCTAAGCATACCAATAATGCTTTGCACCGATTCAATCAGAGATAACGTATTTCAATATCAAACATGTCAAAAGTTCATTTATAATGAATTTAGTGCTAAGCATTCCAATATTGCTTTGGACTGATTGAATCAGAGATAACGTATTCCAATATCAAACAGTTTAAAAATTCATTTATACTGAATCTAGTGCTAACCTTTCCAATATTGCTTTGCACTGATTCGGTCAAATAAAACATTTTGATATTAATAATTTCTTTACTCATTGATACTGAATTTAGTACTAAGCATTCCAATATTGCTTTGTACTAATTCGGTCAAATAAAACATTTTGATATCAAGCATTTCTTTACTTATTTATACTGAATTTAGAGCTAAGGATACCAATAATGCTTTGCACTGATTCAATCAGAGATAACGTATTTCAATATCAAACATGTCAAAAGTTCATTTATAATGAATTTAGTGCTAAGCATTCCAATATTGCTTTGGACTGATTGAATCAGAGATAACGTATTCCAATATCAAACAGTTTAAAAATTCATTTATACTGAATCTAGTGCTAACCTTTCCAATATTGCTTTGCACTGATTCGGTCAAATAAAACATTTTGATATTAATAATTTCTTTACTCATTGATACTGAATTTAGTACTAAGCATTCCAATATTGCTTTGCACTGATTCGGTCAAATAAAACATTTTGATATTAATAATTTCTTTACTCATTGATACTGAATTTAGAGCTAAGCATGCCAATAATGCTTTGCACTGATTCAATCGGAGATAACGTATTCCAATATCAAACAGTTTAAAAATTCATTTATACTGAATCTAGTGCTAACCTTTCCAATATTGCTTTGCACTGATTCGGCCAAATAAAACATTTTGATATTAATAATTTCTTTACTCATTGATACTGAATTTAGTACTAAGCATTCCAATATTGCTTTGTACTAATTCGGTCAAATGAAACACTTTGATATCAAGCATTTCTTTACTCATTTATACTGAATTTAGTGCTAAGCATTCCAATATTGCTTTGGACTGATTGAATCAGAGATAACGTATTCCAATATCAAACAGTTTAAAAATTCATTTATACTGAATCTAGTGCTAACCTTTCCAATATTGCTTTGCACTGATTCGGTCAAATAAAACATTTTGATATTAATAATTTCTTTACTCATTGATACTGAATTTAGTACTAAGCATTCCAATATTGCTTTGTACTGATTCGGTCAAATGAAACACTTTGATATCAAGCATTTCTTTACTCATTTATACTGAATTTAGAGCTAAGCATACCAATAATGCTTTGCACCGATTCAATCAGAGATAACGTATTTCAATATCAAACATGTCAAAAGTTCATTTATATCGAATCTAGTGATAAGCATACCAATAATGCTTTGCACTTATTCAATCAATAAAACATTTTAATATTTCTTTATTCATTTATACTGAATCTAGTGCTAAGCATTTCTGCGAGGAATGAGTGAACTGAATGAATGTCAGCACCGCATGACTGTGATATGTGTCCTTCGAATGTGAGAGGAGAAACTATGGACGGGCTCTCTCTTGAATGTGGCGCAGAACGAATTGGTGTATGGAATCTCCTGGGGGACACTGCAGAGCCTCCGCAGTCTGTGATTAAGAGCAGTTCGTATGGCATCCTACTGGTAGTGTTTCGCCGCCGAGTGGTGTCTTCCCCGGCTCACGAGGGGGCGAGGTTGATGTGATCGTAGCTCTGTCGAGGTGGTGTGCCACGGGGGATCAGATTCCAGCCCCTTCGGGACCTCGATCAGGTAATGCGTATTGAACACAGGTGTCGGAGACTGTGTTCCTTCGAGCGAGTCTGGTCTGTCCGCGCATTCCGGGACCGGCTAAGCGGAGTTTGGGCATCAGGGAACTAGGGTAGGACTTCGGTCCAAGGGTGCACCCGTTCTCGACTATTCCAACCCGCTCCTCAACGCACGATGCGCTGGTAAAAATATATATGGTTTTACTAGATAAAACGGTTGGGAAATTGAACTTGGGTGCTCCACCAAGAGCTGAGAGATGGAAGGACGTCCTTCAGCTCCTGCGGGAGCAAATTGAAAGAATGGAAAGATTGGTCAGGGCTCTGAGCGTCATCCAGCAGGGTACGCTTCGAAATAACCCTGGCCACGTGAAAGACAGTGTGAGCGAGGCCACAGAGGTTTTTAGCGGAACGCTCAAAACCCATAAATGCCTTCTAGAAAGCGGGGTGGAGATCCAAAAGAAGTTAGAATCCCACCCCGCCTCAAAAAAGATGGGCAACTTCCGGAGACCACGCTCTGCGTCTCCTGGAGATACCCCCAAAAAGCTGACAAAGGAGGCAGGCAACCAGAGGCATACGTTAAGGTCCCAAAATTCCCCCAAAACCGCAAATCCCTAAAATTTGGGAGCGGAGGTCCTCTCCATCCAAAGAACCAGGAGGAAGGAGATCCTTCTGGTCCTAAAGAAGGGTGGCGACGTCTCGGCCTTCGAGAAGGGGCTTGATCAGGCGGTCGGGGAGAAGACCAACGTGAAGTCTTTGGTCTCGAAGAAGACCCTCGAAGTTAGGGAGCTCGACGAGACCGTCACAAGGGAAGATGTTGTTGCCACGCTGTGCATCGTGCTGGGAAAGCCAGACCTCGGGGAACAGTGTAGGCTGTACAAGCATAGGAAGGATGTCTGCTGAAGGTGTGGGGGCGCGTCGCACGTGGCCAAGGAGTGCAAGGCTACGCCTAGGTGCCTGACTTGTGCTGATAGGGATAAAAAGATGTCGCGCATGTCTCGGGGAGCGGTTCTTGCCCAATATTTAGGGCGGAGCTCCAGAGTTCGAGGAGTGGAAAGTGAAATTACTACGGCTCAACCGCGGGAGAGGGAAGGAAGCCCAGGACCTTCTGACACAGACTGCCAGGAAGACGAAGGCCGATGTGTTGCTCATTTGTGAGCAACGCAAATAGTCCGAAAACTCTGCATGGTACTAGGATGCATCACGGAGGGCTGGGACTCTAGTGGGCGCTCCCTTATTTCGGGCGACTTTAACGGTAAGCCGCCCAAGTGCGGAGAATCCCGTCTGGACAGGAGGGCAATTTTGGTCGGTGAGATGGTCGCCAGAAATGACCTGATTGTATTAAATCAGGGCAGGGATATTACGTTCAGACGAGGAGTGGGGGGGGAGTGATTATCGACCTAATGATTGCCGCACCCCGTCTTGCCTCAAGAATAGGCATATGGTGTGTCCTTGAAGTAATAACCTTAAGTGACCACCGGAGCATTGAGTTCAGCATCCAGGAACGGAGTCACCCAGTTAATGTCGGAAGGGGCAGCAAGGTAAGGATCCCCTCCTGGAACACAAAACGGCTCACTAAAGACGAGCTTCGCGAACATCTTGAAAAAACCAGGCTTATGGATGAGCTTGATTGGGTAAGGTCTGCTGGGTCGTTGGAAGACACTGTGCGGGCGGCGAGGCGGAAAGTGGTCGCAGCATGTGACCACATGCCAGTCCCCTTCTTTATTTGGGGGCTGGCTCGTGGCCACCTCAGCATAAGAGGGCGAAGAGCCACCCTTCCCCCTCTTGGGAGTTTTTTCCAGAAGGGGAGAGGGCGCAGATCTTTTTTTCGCCCTTCGCCTGCTTTTTTGGGGTACCTCCCAGAGACGCCGAACGTGGTCTCTGAAAGATCCCCAATTTCTTCATACCCTGTTGGATAACGCTGAGGGCCCTGGCTAACTTCTCCATCTTATCATTTTGCTTCTTCAGGATCTGAAGGACGTCCTTCCATTCTTCAGCTCCAGAAGAAGCACCCAAGTCTTCTTTCCCCATCGCCTTTTTTTTAAGTCCATAAATCATTTTTACCAGCGCATCGTGCGTAGAGGAGCGGGTTGGGATAGTTGGGAACGGGTGTACCCTCGGATCGATGTCCTACCCCAGTTCCCTGAGGCCCAACCTGCGCTTAGCCGGTCCCGGAATATACGGACAGACCGGACTCGCTCGAGGCAACACAGGCTCCGACACCTGTGTTCAATACGCACTACCTGATCAAGGTCTCGAAGGGGCTGGCAGAGCTAGGCTCACAGCAGGCTCGCCTCCTCGTGGGCCGGGGAAGACACCACTCGGCGACGAAGCACTCCCAGTGGGATGCCATACGGAAACGATCGTTTGGACTGTTCTTGGTCACAGACTGCGGAGGCTTTGCCGTGTCCCCCATGAGATTCCATACACCAATTCGCTCTTAGGCTCTTTCAAGAGGGAGACCGTCTATAGGTTCTCCTCTCACATTCGAAGGACACATATCACAGTCATGCGGCGCTGACATTCGTTCAGTTCACTCATTTCTCACAAGCACTCGCAGACTCACTCTCAGCGCCGCTACCTGGGGCATACATCCTTCTTTATGCATGGGGATAGACGCGTTTATAGCGTCCCCCACTCTCAACCTGGGATAGACCCGTTTATAGGGCACCCTTCACGCATTGGGAAGATGCCCGTCTATAGAGCCCCCTGCATTTGTTCACCGATTCATCGGTAGACTACAACCTCCATGACCCGAGGGCCGTCTGCTAAGCCTCCCCACCCGTCCTTTTTTGGCATAGCCAAGAGAAGGACATCGTCAAGGTACCAGTCCGAGAGGAGGACAGCAGATTGTTTACGAGAATTGTTACGTCTAACATCAGAACATGATCTGAAAATCGCTCATGGTCTTACGGAATTACATTTAAATGTTGAAGGAACCGATCGACAAAAAGTTAAACTAGCTACTTAACTGTTTTCCCATGAAAATTCTCAGGCTGTCAAATTTTGCGGCAAAAAAGGAATTAAAGGATTTGAAAAATGTTTTTTAACATGGATGGTATTGAGATTATTCAACATCTGATTCGACTTTGCTAATAGTATAGCTAAATTTGGTAATTATCTTGAAGCAAATGCTTTTGGTGAAACTAATGCACTCAATAAGCAAATTCAAACGTTAAATCTTATGAACAACTTCATTTCTGCTGCCCGTGTAAAAGGTAGGGCAAATTTATTGCCTTTTCAGGAAGGTATAATTCTGTATAATAAATCACTAATTGGTCTACTTTCTTATCTCAAACAATATAAATTCATAGACTTTAATTTTGAGTACATATTAACTAATAGATTAAACCAAGACGTTTTAGAAATTTTCTTTTTATATATTTGCGGTATGGGTGGCAGAAACGAAACGCGTACTGCCTTGGATATCCAAACTCGATTGTGATGGTACACATTAGGAAAGCATTCCGCAGAATTCCTGCCAAAAATGTTCGAATAATATGAATCTTCGAAATGATGATCCTGTTTGTTTTAATCAAATTAATGTCGGGAAACCAGAAAATTCAATCACCCTTGACATCAAACCTGATAACCACTTTATGACAAATAGTTATTTAACTAATATCTTTTCGCAAAAGGCTAATTATATCGATGAAGTGGAAGTTGAAACCAATGAGCAGATTAGTTTTTCTGAAGACGTGAGCTGCATTAATGACACGAGTGAAATTGACGTACACGATATCCAATATAACAATTAATAGCGTAAAATATCAATATAACTCATGAAAGCGCCAAAATAAATATTAAATTTGTTTATATTCTTATTCTACGTTAAAAATAAAATTAAATGATAATTGAAATGTGCAACAATTTTATTTATTAACTTTAACAAATTTTAAAATATAATTTCTCTCCTTAAACTAGTTCAAAGTTTTATTTAAAAATTTTGAGCGTTAATTTTAACGTAGAATAACGATACATACAAGTTAAGTATTTATTTTGTCGCTTTCATAAGTTATATTGCTACTTTATGCTAGCTTCAGCTGGTTCGCTACCCTAGCGGACCCAGGTGAAAGAACGGTCATAGAATACTCTGACCATTTTCTGACCATTCTCTGACCTAGCATTATTACGGCTAAGAACGGTAAAGAACATTAAAAGCATTGCAATTACAATTCTGTGGCGAAATTTAAATCAGAAGGTGTAGCAATAAATACAATTATTTTATTTTCCAGCGATAAAAACTAAAAAAACATAATAGTTGTCATTAAAGGCGGCTTCAACTGCTCTCACTAGCATTTTGCGCGATAAATTTTAAAACAGAATTAAAGATTGAGAGAAGCAAATGTGTAAGATAAATGAATTTAATAATGAACTTTACGTGATAAAAGTTGCTGAAATTAATTAAAGGTGCATGAATAATGTAAACAGTATTTTCTAAAGTCTCTGATGTCATTCAATTGTAATTTTTTTCTTTTGTGCATGATGCGAGTTTACTGACGGGCGTGACAAATTAAACAAGGCATTTGGATTGAGAAATGCAAATGTGTAAGATAAATGAATTTAATAATGAACTTTACGTGATAAAAGTTGCTGAAATTAATTAAAGGTGCATGAATAATGTAAACAGTATTTTCTAAAGTCTCTGATGTCATTCAATTGTAATTTTTTACTTTTGTGAATGATGCGAATTTATGGACCACAGTAACAAATCCTAAAAAGTATTTCCTAAAAAGTATTGATAAATGATTTGGGAAAATGCATATTATAAGAAAATATCACATGAAATAAGATTTATATTCATATAATTGCCTATTTTCCCAATAAAGCTTCAAAATATAAAAATAAAGTTAATATATGTGCATATCTTAAAATTATCGTACTGGTAAAGATTTCAAAATACGCACAAGTATCTTGGTACAATTTTAAATTTGTTGACTCATGGATAAGAGAAACAATATTTATAATTAAACAGTATTTGCATTTGCTTTAGTTTGAAAACTAAGGATATATTGTAAGTATAGATATATATAGATATATAGTGTAAGTATACTGATGCATACTCAATTTTAAGAACTTGAGTGCATGAAATTTAAACTAATACAATTGCGTATATTAAATTGAAAACCGTGTGGGCATGTAGAATGCAAACTTGCATACACGAAAAAAAAATGTTCATGAAATTTTCATTAACTCGTCAAGCACTTTTGGATAGGCCAGAAAGTCTTTTAAAATTAAGAATTGTCAACGTTGTTATGCGTAATAACGAAGAAAGAGGTTTTAAGGATATTGCTCAGTCGTTTGTTTAGAAAGCTCAGTAGTTATAACTTTATTGGTCGGACAATAACTGAGGAGCGGGCCCTGCGCGCTACATTATATAGGCCTCGAGTGCTAATAGAAGGGGTATCTTACCATTAGACATAACATTCCCCTGTTTAGAATGAATTTAGTCCCTAAATTTTGATACGTCTATTTTTGGGTGGTTCAGTAAGCAAAGGCTGAACGCTCGCGTTATAAGTGACCACATGCTGGGTGTGTCTGTTTTAGTTTAAAGCAAAATAAGCATATTCTTTTCGGGATACAATTTTTTATCAATTCAAATAATCCGAACCTGTAACTAATGTACAGTGTGACTAATCCAAGTGACGCATACCCTAAATAGCTTATGTATTCTATGATTGTTTCTGTCGTTGTCTTGATTCGCCTATGCTGAACTACAGAGTTAAGCATGTTTTCCGTATCGTCTAAACTCATCTTAGCTTGCTGTAATTCGACGCTATCAATTATTTTGGGTAATTGAATGAGCCTATTTTCGAGACTTGCTAAATCGCTGGCAGAATATTGAATGTCGTACGTGACGTTAAAATACTCAAAAGTGTTATACTTAATTGTGTTCCCTAGATAGAGTAAGTCGTAATTATTGTAAAGTTTACAATTGTTTCCTAATAAGAGCGATGGTTCAGAGATCTTTTCTTGTTTGATGTTATTTTCGCAAGCTAAATCTAGGTCTACTTCCTTTAAAGGGATAACAATGTAGCCGTTTGTTATGGGTATAAACGTTTCTCTGTGAAGCAAGAAGGGTGATTTTTTACATTTATTATTGACGTATCGCTTGAATAGGGTTGCTTCGGAGGTTTCGCTGTCTAATAATTTTATACAACGTTGGTTTCTGGAACAAATTTTGTACTCGGAAATCTCTTTACAATTACTTACTGTCTGTTTGTCTGTTGGTACATAGGAGTCTCTGTATTTTATAACATAGTCATGGTCTGGTATTATAGAAAAGTAAACATTCTGTACAGGATGGGGGATGGGAATTATTATCTGGATTTGTCCCTCTTCTTTCTCTATAATCGGGATACTGACAACGTAGGTAAACAATCCTTTAATGATTGCTACGGACAGTTGACTAATGTCGATGATGTGCTGATAGTTGCTTTCTTCGGTGTCGAAGTGATATCTGGTTCTTTGTCTTTCTTCGAACTCTCGGATAGTTTCCTTCAGGATCTTTGGTGTGAGCAATTGTGGATGTACTACTTCGTGTTTGCCGTTATTGATTGAATCAATTGCCGTGTCGATATCTTCGTTGGTTTCGTCTATGATAATTACGGCTATTAACAACTTGCTGTTAACAAAGCTGTCTCTGGATATAGCGGTCGCACCTATGCTCCGATTTCCAGCTAGTTGTCGCTCGCTATTTAGATTGTTTATTAACTCCTTGTGATTGACTGATGAGGAATCCAAGATGACTTTAAGAATTTTTGTGTGGTTGGACAACACGGCAGCTATATTCTTATTGTCACTGTAAACTTTAACAAATTCAACATTTATTTGACTCAGATCACTTTTGTTGAGGGTTCCAAATAATGTTTTTGAAATATCTCCGACAAAGTTGGCTAATGTTCTTCGTTGCCTGGTTTGTTGTTTTCCTAAGAGCTTCATGAGGATGGTATTTTTTTATCTTAATCTATTGTATCGATTCCTAACTAGATGTATTTCATACATAGATGGACATTCGTTATTGCATGCTGTTTCAGCTAATCTAATAGTGGTGTCGATAGAAGTAAGTCGTTGGTCATTTGAAGTAAAATTTATCCCAATAACAAGTTTCCATGTTTCGTGGTAAAGAGGAACCTTTGACTGTTCTTCTATATTAACATTCCCTTTGAGAGACCTCAGAGTATAATTCGACTGACTAATCATAGAAAGTGCTAGCAGCGTTATCGTCTGTATCAGCATCTGAAAATACAAAATGAAACGGCATACATTAGTCTATGTGTATTCGAATGATCTTATCTTTATTTCTAATTCTTAGATTGTTATTGTCGATGTAATCTATGACTTCAAAAGGACCTTTTCAGGCAGGTTCTAATTTATGTTGCTTAGTGTTATTGAGTGTTTTGACAAGATCTCCTGTTTTATATATTGGATGTTTTCTAGTTATATTTTCGTAGAGTCTCTTTTTTGTCTTTTCCATTTCTAACTGGATTCTCTCTCGGGTTGTGGATATGATCTCTTCGTGTTCCTTCTTCCATTTCTTTATCAGGTCCTGATAAGTTAGGTTAGGTGAGGTGTTGACCGTTGACGGGATATTGGGTGTTCTTGCGAATGTTAATTCATAGTGAGAATGTCCAGTCGTTTGATTGGTAGTAGTGTTGATGACGAAATTGATGTATTTTAAGTTTTCGTCCAATTGTTTATTATTTTCGGCAATACTAGTCTTGATCAGGTTTACTAGTGTAAAGTGTATTCTTGCGATGTTCCCGTTTGATTGCGGGTGGAATGCAGTTGTTTTAATATGCCGAACGCTTGATGCGTTTTCAAATTGTGTCATTAATTCCGATAAGAAGTTTGATCCTTGGTCAGAAAGTATGGTCTTAGGTGCTCCGAAAGTATAAATGTAGTGATCGATTAAGGCTTCTATTATTGAATTCATTCTGCAAAGGTACGAGAACTGTATATCTGGTTAGTCTATCTTACATACTGAGTATGTAACGTTTTCCTTTTTGTGTTTCTGGGAGTGGCCCAAAGATATCTAGTGCCAATTTTTCGTTAGGTGCTAAAGGTATATCAGGTAATATGCTATTAGCTAAATTCTTTATGCGCGTTGTTTTCTGTAGTTGGCAAATGGGGCAAGACTGCACGTATTTTTTAATTTCATTGTCCATTCCGAGCCATAAGCCCATGGTCTTAGCCTTTTCCAGCGTGTTCTTTTCTCCAAGATGAGTGGAGTGTGCTTCTTTGATTATAGCTTGCTTTTCTTCGTTTGTCAATTCTCTGGTAGGCGTGAAACATAAGCGGAAATTTAGGTGAGGGTAATAATTTCAGAGAAATTCCATCATTTCCTGAAGTATTTCCTTTTGCAGTGGGGTAAATAGTGGGTCTCCGAAAATAAGCCTTATGATGGTTAATTTTTTGCTATTAATTTCCACTATAATCTAGCTTAATTTTATGAGCCCATCTTCTTCATCATAGTCAGGCATTTCCTCCTTTTTTACATCCTTCCATAACCTTCCTATCGCGTTAGGCTTTGTCTTAACTTTGCCGAAGGTGGGTTGCAGTCTCCAATTTATAAATTCCGTATGCATGTCAAGTTTTTCGGTTGTCATGTCTTCTGTAGATTCGATCTCTGTTTCCTCCGAAGGTTCTCTGATCCTTCTTGGTGGTAAATTGATCTTTTCCTCTCCTTTTAGTACCCTATCTTCTGTTATAACTGGGGTACCGAAAATTTCGATTTTCTGTGGATGAGTTTTTAATTCCGCAGTTCCATCTTCCTCATCGGATATTCCTGCTCCTCACATTGTTTGTTTTGAAATATCAGATGTTATAAGGAAAAGTCGGGATAAACAGTCTGCAACTTTGTATTCTTTTACTTTTGCGTATTCGATGTCGTAATCGTACTCCTCCATTCTCAGTCGCCATCGTAGCAATCTTGAGCTAGGATCCTTGACGTTATGGAGCCAGACCAAAGCTCTGTGATCCGTTTGGATTTTGAATTTATTACCAAGGAGATACTGTTTCAAACGCTTCATACCCCATGCTATAGCTAAAAGCTCTTTTTCTGACGTAATGTATCTTTCTTCAGCTTTGTTGAGAGCCCTTGAGATGAATAAGCATGGGTGTCCATTTTGACTAAGAACTGTTCCTAAGCCTTGATTTGAGACGTCAATTGTTAAGGTGAATTGTTCTTTAAAATTCGGAAACCTTAACACTGGTGCTGATATTAATGCATTTTTCAAGTCATAGAATGCGTTTTCGCAGTTCAATGTCCAGTCGAATATTGTATCTTTTTGAGTTAGCTTAGTGAGTGGTCTTGCAATGCTTGAGACGTTTTTTATAAATTTTCTATGGTATCCAGCGAGTCCTAAAAAGGATTGTACGTCCTTTACTGTTTTTAATTGTTTAAAGTTCTGTACTGCACTTAATTTCTCTGGGTTGGGTTTTACTCCATCCTTAGTAATTACATGTCCTAAATATTCCAATTCTGGTTTAAGGCATTCGCATTTTCTGGGTTCTAGGCGTAGACCTAGGGTTTTTTTTCTTTTCAAAACCGCTTCTAAATTTTTATTATGTTTTTGAATAGTTTCGCCAAAAATTACTATGACATCTATATATGCAAAGCATCTTGTGTCTATTAATCCACTAAATGCATTGTCCATCATCCGTTGGAATGTAGCTAGGGCATTCTTCAATCCGAAAGGCATTCTGTTGTATTCAAAATGTCCCTGAGATGTAGAAAAGGCTGTGTACTTCTTGTCGCTTTCCTTCATTGGGATTTGGTGGAATCCTGCTGAAAGATCAAAAGCTGAAAAGAATTTTGCTCTACCAAGCTGATCCAATATATCGTCTATTACGGGTAACGGATATGCATCTTGATCCGTATCTTCATTGATTTTGCGGTAATCAATGACCATTCGTAATTTATTACCTTTTTCAGGTGCCATCGACAGTGGGGAGTTAAATGGTGATTGGGATTCTCTTATAATTCCTTTTCTTAAAAGTTTCTCCGTTTCCTGGAGTGAATATTCTCGGTTTTTCTGGCAGTTTATGTCACCTTAAATTAATGACTCTTCCTGATTTCAGAACAATTTCCTGTTGTGTGAATTCACGTCTCGGGAATTAATAGTTACTATTTGTTCATACTTAATTCTGGTGTATATTGGTTTAGGTTCTATACAGTAATTGGTAATGGGTACAGAAATCTCGTTGTTCTGAATTTTATAAATTCCGACTGGTATGTTTTCTTGATCTAATACAAGTACATCCTGATGTCGATCACTCGTTGCTATTCTGAATACTTTTGTTGTCTTTCCAGGGATAAATTCTCCGTCTTCATGGAGCGGTAATTTTATGTTGTCGAGTATCAAAAATTCTGATGTTATTGCATAAAGTCGATATTTAGAAAATAATTTTATTCTTATCATCCCTTCTTCCGGAAGTGGGAAATTGTCAGGTACAATATGAAAAATATGTGATTGTCCAAAAAATGTTAAATTAACTGTTTCTGTATAGATGTGTTCGTCTCTACCCATAATAAATTTTTAAATGTATTTTTTCCTTTTATCGTTAATGGCAATCACTTTCTCCTTACTTAAATTTATTGCTGCTCCTGAGTCGACCAGTAGTCTGTATTCTCCTGTTCTTCTTCTTGCTCGTTTGGACCAGAGTCGTCCGCATATGGCTGATATTCTGCTGATTCCTCGTACTCTATTTTTTCCTGTACTTCTTCCGGTGTCATTTGTAATGCATCCGTGTTTTCTTCTTGCACCATTCTCACTGGTTGTGGGGGTCTTTTGACAATCAGGTTGGGTTGAAAACCCTGTCTAACGTGACATTGGTTTGCAAAATGACCTGTCTTGACACATTTATAACAAATCATTTTTACTCTGTCTGCTAGTGGTAGTGAATGAGTAATGTAAGTGTTGGCGTTAGATCGTGGCGCTGGTTGCGGCCTTGGTAGGTATTTCAGTACAGGTCTCGCGACTAATTGTGTTCGTGCAGGTTGACTTTCTTTTAACCACATTTCGGTCTCTAGGGCATGCGCCTGTGCCTCCGTTATTGTATTGGGTTTTAGTAGTCGTATCTGTGTACCTATCTCTTTCTTAAGGTTAAGGAGGTATCGGTTCACTGCTTCTTGTTCTTCGAGCTTAATTTTTAATCGGCGCTCCATGGGATTGACATGCTGTGCCTGTACAGCGTAATTAATTTCATTTATAACTTGTCTAAACCTAACAGTGAAATTTTGAACACATTGAGTTGCTCCTTGTTTGCAACTTTCTAATTTTGACTTTACGGCTAGAATCGAGTTTGACGATTTTAAATTTTCTCTAAGTGCGTCATATAAATCCTCGTATGAGTTTATTTGTAAATATCTGATTGACTTTTCCGCGAAGCCAGTAATTTTATTTGCTATGATTAAGTCCAGGAGTAAATTAGGTTGTGTACATCTGGTTTTTGCTTTCTTAACAGTTTTAATTTTTTTTTAATCTTCCCTCCTCGTTGACGTGTGATGCTGAGGGGACGGGGAATCATACATTAGGCTCTGCGTAGATGTTCTCATTCCTAAATCGTAAGTTTTCTTGTGTTTGCCTGTTTTCCTGTTCCCCTTTGGATGACGAGTCATTGGTAACATCTTGTCGTTGTGTACCCAGTAAGAAGGTGGGCATTGAATGGCATTGAAATGTCAAAATCTAGAAAGAAACGGAATCGAGAATGAAACTTTTGAATGCCTTTTAATGACTAGGATTTAAAATGCATTCAAAAGTTTCATTCTCGATTCCGTTTCTTTCTAGATCTTGTCATTTCAATGCCATTTAATGCCCACCTTCTTACTGGGTAGTTTCTTTATCTATTTCAACTTCTCACGAGCAACCTACTTTCTTTGCCAGCTTAGAAATTTCCTCTATTCTGTTTTCATTTTCTCTCTTAAGCGTATTGAAGGAGAAAGTGAGAGATTCCATTTGGGCGAGCATTCGTCCTAACAGTTCTTCCGTGGTATGGGAGGGGGACTTGGCCCAGACAGGTGAATGAACTCTAGACATTGGATCTGTCGCGAATGGAAGGTCTATAGTAAGTGACGAGTCAATCTGGTACAAAGTACGGTTCTGATGATTGTCAAACGCCGGTGTGCTTATTTTCACCTATTTTCCCTATTTGATGATGGTTTGTGTAACGGGTGTGTGCGTCGCGTTACAATATTAAATGTTTCAGTATTTTGATACTATAAAATTCGAAGCAATCGCCTATTGCAATTCCTTAGAGTTTAATAGTAGTGTATTTCTTTTTTTTGAGGAACGACCAGTGCTCTGGAACACCAGGAGTATAGTCGACCCGATCTCACCACTACTTAGCCTCGCCTGTATTGTAATACTGTCGCCGTTCAACGAACGTAAGGAGGACTTATACTCAATGGCCTGAGATCGCTTGTAGTCGCGAAGTTACAATGCTTAGATATTATATATATATATTTTTTTTCTTTTGCTTACGGTTTCTCGCTTCCACTAACAGCTAGGATTCGGTGTCTCTGGATTCAGTGGAGTCCACTGCCACTTTCTCAAGTGATGACGTATCAACCACTCTGCTGCTTGCTGGAAACCGGTTTCTCCAAAAGGCGTTAGCTACTTGCTGCTATGCACGTTATTGGCGTCGGCCAACCTGGTCCGATTCTTCTAAGGATTTTACAGCCTATGTGACGTACCTCTTCCGCCTGATTGCGGGACTCGTTCCAATTTGAATGTTCTTCAATCTGAATTTACATCGTATAGGGCCTACTGTGTTCAGCGCCTAATTATATTCAGATAAATACTAATTCACTTTTATTTTATTTTCTTTCGGGCTTACCGTAGTGAAGTCCGGAGTTCTTGCCTTAATGAATATCGTAAAATTCTCACTTGCTTCTGGTCCGTAGAATCCAGTTTCTTTTCTCAGTGCCGTCCGCGTTTCTATATCGTTCTAATTAATCTATTCCGTAAAATTTCGAGAACCGAGAGAACTTAGCAGATCCTGGCAGGATCGCCAGGAATGTTATGCGTAATAACGAAGAAAGAGGTTCTAAGGATATTGCTGAGTTGTTTGTTTAGAAAACTCAGTAGTTATAACTTTATTGGTTGGACAAGAACTGAGGAGCGGGCCCTGCGCTATACATTATAAAGGCCTCGAATGCTAATAGAAGGGGTATCTTACCGTTAGGCATAACAACGTTTGATAATTGGATTTACAATTCTTTAAAAAGTATAAAACATTTAAGAAATAATCCTGAAGTTTTCATTAAATTTTTGAGAACGTAGTATTAGAATTTGTATAACAATCTTGTATGAAAGTTTCGCATATAGTTCAAAAAATCTTTTATTAACTGTTCGTGAAAATTTAGCGAACTTGCGTTTCCTAAAGAAAAAATTTACGTGGATTATTTCCTAACCGTTTTATTTATTACTTAAGCTTAATTTTATTTTTTTTATGGACAATCATTTACAACCAAACTCATATTTACTATATACATGTCATCGTACGCATTTATAACGCTTCTTAAAAATTATATCCGCCGCTGCGGGATTCGAACACCTAACCTAAGGTATAACGCATTTTATTCCTAAGCAACTAACCAGCGCCGCTATCGAAACTTATGATTCCCATCAAAATAAAACCTGAACTCTATCACACATTAACAGCTTCGAAACGTGGTGCGTCAGGCAGTTCGGGAAACTTTAGCGAACAGTCAAAGACTCTTTCGTTAACTCGTATCATACTTATTCATTTCTGTGTGAGAAGGTTATTTCATTCCAGAACTTTTAAAATTTGGAGAAAATTTTCTGAAAGTTATATACTTTTTCCGTGTACACAGTGAATTCACTGGTTATAGCGACTACGTTATTCTAGCCATGAGAACTCAACGTGTCAAGTTCTGATAGCGAGGTTTAAGAGTTAAGGACAATTTCAACGATGTTAACTAGCAGCCACGACCAGGTATCCAGAATATAGCAACCATGGCTACAAATCATGTTTCTGTAGCCATGGGTCAAGTAGCGACAACAAGTCTCTCTCGTTACAGTCACTTTTTTTTCAACTACATTATTCCTAGTCATTCTGACCAGCTGCTATTTTTCTCTGTGTACATATAATATCATTCAATATGAGTAGAGTACAGCAGTCGTAGCTTGTTAATTATTATTTTAATTGACGTCACATTTTCCAAAATATCATTGTTTCTTTTAGAACTACTCGGCTGGAAGTTCTAACTCACTCGAAATGTTTATTTTGATGGGGGAAAGTGGCACCACACCCATTCAAGAAAACATTTTACAATAATATCAGTGGTTAGAGCAGTTGACCGGCAATCGAAAGACCTGGGCTCGAATCCCAGCACAGTCAAAAGCGTCTTTTTTCCACAGAAAGATTTCAAATTCTTAAATTTGAATATAATTTGCATTTATTTGCGATATAAGAGTTTGAAATTGTCTACGAGGACACCTGTCGGCAACGTATCCAATCTGATACGTGACTAGTGATTCTCCGATAATATAGGCAGTAGCAGAAATTTCCAACTCAACTAATTAATTTGACATTAAAAATAAATTACATAAATTGACAATAATCTTCTAAAAAATATAGCATAATATTATGATTCTATATCTAACATAAAGGTGGATTCTATGATTGTAATTTAGAGAAAAATTTTATAACAATTCTAAAGTTTTTAAAAATATAAGTAGTGATGGGGGATGCCATTGACAGACGAAAAACGTTTTTACAAAAATGAAAACTGAAAATTTTGATCATAAATAATAAAAAAAACCATTACTTTGAAATCTTAACGACTGGTCAACCAATCACTCATTCAAAAACCATTACTTAAATGGCATTTGGAGCAACAAGGATTTTTTAAATGTTCTTTGGCTAAATTTAACAATAAATATCGGAATATACCATCCAGCTTACTATTATTATTGTAAAATGTTTTCTTTAATGGGTGTTGCGCCACTTTCCCCCTGCAAAATAAACATTTGGAGTGAGTTAGAACTTCCAGCGGAGTAGTTCTAAAAGAAACAAAGAGTTTTTTGGAAAATACGACGTCAATTTAAATAATAATTATCAAGCTGCGAATGTTGTACTCTACTCGTATTGAAAGATATTGTAAGTACAATTGCATATTTATATGATTTTAGTTTTAGGAGACTCACTTGTATTAATTTTAATTGTATACCGTGCTCTTTTGCAAATTCGACATAATTCTGTATAGAAAAACTTTTTTTGTATCGACTCAATAATATCAATTCCCCCAGATTTTTCAACAATAATGAATTTTTTTAACTGAAACTCTAGGACATAATAAAGGACACATTAGCCGATGGCTGGAGACTTTAATTATTTTTGAACAATTAAATAAGTTTTAGTGTCGGTAAAACAGGAATTATTATTTTTTATTATTTAAAAGTAATTAGAGTCTACAGACATCCGCTAATATGCCCTTTATTATTTCCTGAATTTTCAGATAACAAAATTCATTTTTATGAAAAATCCTGGGGGGGAAACTGATATTATTAATTAAGTCAGCTGTACTGGTTGATACATGACCTTAAGTTCTTCCAGTCAGATATACATCTGTATATTAGAGTTATTATCACCCGAAATTATGCAAATAAAAATACTGTATATTTATATACTTATATTTTGAAGCTTTATTGTGAAAATAGGCAATTATGTGAATAAAAATCTTATTTAATGTGATATCTCCTTGTAAAATGCATTTCCCCAAATCATTCATCAATAATTTTTAGGAAATACTTTTTAGGATTTGTTATTCTGGTCCGTAAATTCGCATCATGCACGGAGAAAAAAATCTAACTATAATAGTAGGCTGAACTCTTCTTATTAAAGCGCCGAACTTGAAACGGTCACATTCACGTCAGCTGATGGCGCCCACAATAAACTAAAGATATAGTACACGCGGCGCCGACAGCGGTACCGACAGTCTCCGCTAGGCTCGCAGCGCAAGCTTACCCGCTGTAGACCCGAAACCGCGTGTCTTTAACCGAGCACACTCAATTCTCAGCGGTATCTCCAGCCGGCGTCGCAGGACCTCCAGCCAGGGTTCTACCACCCACCGCTACAACAGTCTGCGGTCAGAGGACAATCAAGAGTTATCCACGTGGGAAACCGGTAAATATTTTGTGGAACGATTCTGGGTACGCTGCCTCAGGCTCCAGATCTTTCTTTAAAATTTTAAAATAAATCGTTTTCTGGGTACGCTGCACCAGGCTCCAGAAAAACGAGTATTAACTTTACGACGCACCGCTAGGTACGCTGCCACAGGCTCTTGTGGATGTGTTTAATACACTTCTCGCCACGATTCTGGGTAGGTTGCTTCAGGTCTTGTTTCTTCTTTTCTAATGCCTCTCTGGGTACGCTGCACCAGGCTCCAGTAGAGATTTATGTATATGCACTTGTAAATGAGTATCCGGTTAGTCGCCATATTGGCTTTTTGGGGAATAACTGTCTTCAGCATTAATCGCGGTTTGAAGATGATAATGTTACTGATTTTTAGTTAATGCTTGTACACATCGTCTGGATGTCCAAGTAAATTTAGTTTGTCCGCAAGTAACTATATTATTTCGCGATAGTCGCGACATCTGCATGTTGCAAAATACAATTATTTCGATAATTTCTTATGTTTCTCGGCCTCATGTTAGCCGCTGTGCAACATCACTATTGAATATTGTATAAAATTTAAAGATATATTTTCGCGATAGAAGCGCCATCTGTACATTGTAAAGGACGAGTATTTCGACATTTTCTTATATTTCTCTACGTCGTGTTAGCTACTAAGCAACACCATCACCGAAAATTACATAAAAATTAAATATGTCTTTGGCGACAGACGCGCCACCTACGCATAGTAAACTGCGACTATTTTGTTACTCCTTGATGTATCTCAGCGCCGTGTGGGCGACTGGGCAATACTACCTTTGAAAATAGTGTAAAAATTGAATATATAATTTTGCGATAGCCGCGCCATCTACATTTCGTAGACTACAATTATTTTGATATCTTTTGATATATCTTAGCGCTGTGTTGACCACTGGGCAGCACCACATTTGAATATAATTTAAAATATGAATATATGATTTCGCTATAGAGGCGCCATCTACACTAATCGAAATACGATTATTTCGATATTTTTCGATATATTAGAGTCGTATCAGCCAGTGTGCAACACCACATTAGAATATTGTTCAAGATTGATGTAAGGATATTGAATTATAATAAAAGATTTTGTTACAATTTATCCATAAACCACGTCTATGATTCTTTCCTACACCTTTGGGTCCACAAACATTATTAAAATTAATATAGGACTATATCGAACTCTTTCAAACGTAATGTGCAAAATTGGTATGAGCTTCTACCAGTATTGGCATCAACTCGGGCATTTTTAGCATGAAATGTCTTATACTACAAAAGAAAGAAGCGCATACCATTATTGCCAGTGTCATATGCTGTCATAGTAAGGTTCTCGCTTGACTACGGTTGTAAAAGAACTCATACTGAAATAGGATGAATTTCATACAACAGAGAGAACACGTGTGGTGCTACGTTAGAAAGTAGGCGTGGTCTAAAATCTCGGTTGTAAAAGAACTCATACTGATATAGGATGGGTTTCTAGCAATCATAGTAAGGCGATGTTCGAACTATTTTCGCAAGGAACAACTGCTCTAAATAAGCATGAAACTTGGTACTTTTTTTAGCATGAAGGGATCCCTGCTTAAAATGTATGATGTTTTCACCAGGATAGCAAGAACGAAACCTGCTACAAAAGCATGACTAATGTTCTTACTATTATAGTCAGATTTTTTTCGCCGTGTGCACAAAAGTAAAAAATTTGAATTGAATGACATCAGAGACTTTAAAAAATACTGTTTACATTATTCATGCAACTTTTATTAATTTCTGGTGAGAGCAGTTGAAGTCGCATTTAATGACAGGTATTATATTTTTTTAGTTTTTATCGCTGAAAAATAAAATAATTGTATTTATCGCTACACCTTCTGATTCAAATTTCGCCACGGAATTGGAATTGCAATGCTTTTAATGTTTTTTTTTACCGTTCTTAGCCGTAATAATGCGAGGTCAGAGAACGGTCAGAGAACAGTCAAAGAACGGTCAGAGTATTCTATGACCGTTCTCTTACCCGGGTCCTCTAGGGTATGTAGATAAATCTGTTGAATGCTATATAAGAATATCAAAATTTGCATTTATCGAACTGTAGAGAAATTCTAATATTATGTCACACATTCTAGCTAATATTTTGTACGAACTTTTTTCGAAAAAAAATTCCTTAATTTCTTAATTAGTAAATTTATTATTAGTTGCATGGTTCATGATTTTGTTACATAAATAATTGGTATTTTATAACTTTATTGCGTACACGAATGTTAGTTAATGGGACTAAAAAAGGGAACACTATTTTCTGGTGAAGTTTGTAATTTTTAATTCACATAAGGCAATCACATTTTTTGTTACATTTGGTATTTTCTTGATTAGAATAACACTTAAAATGATGGTTAAGCTATTGAGTCACATGTTTTTAAAACTCTTTATAGTTATTCAAAAGCAATACTTAACGCTGCTGGAAGTAAAAAGATTGAAAGAGATAGGAACTGGAGGATTGGAAATGATAGAACATTTCTATCTCTCCCAACCCATCACTTTGCATCCCCAAAACTCTATCTTTTTCTATCTCAGCACTTATCCAGAGTGACCAGGAATATCTATCTTTTTCTATCCCTATGTCTGGTAATATATATCTTTTCCTATTGATAGATGTAGAATAGAATGAGATAGAAAAGGAGAGATTGAAAAAGATAGACGTGTATTATGATTGGCTAAGAGATAGAAAAAGATTAAGGAGGATTGATGAAGGATTGTAAGGGATAGAAAAGTAAGTATTCGAAAAGATAGACTTGAATTTATATTGAAAAAAGATAGAATACGCTTAAGGATGATAGATAAAGGATTGGAATGGGTAGAAAAGTAGTTATTAGAAAAGATAGACGTGAATTTAGAATGATAGAGAGATAGAATTATATCAATTATCTCTATCTTTTTTTATAATGAAGATTCAAAATCATTCAAAAGAATAAGATTTCTATCTTTTTACTTTCAGCAGGAAAACGGAGTCTTGAACCCTGATCACATTTTTTGAAGCCTTATTCACTTATCATAGAAATTAATATCTAAGAAAATATTCAAGGTAATAAGTCGAAACGAAAAAAAAGCCAAACGAAATTTTAAGGAATCCATTTAAAACGTATACATAATGTCCACTTATCCTAATCTTGTAATTTAAAACATGAATATTTGAAATTTATAGCGATGTTGTAATCTTAAATTTGTCGCTTTCTAACTAATTCACTGAAAACAAATTTAAATAAACTTTCTCAGGAAAATTTGGTGATGTTTTCATTATCAGGCAGTGATATTGTAAAAATCATAGTTAAAAAAACATAATTGTCAAAAACAATTTCCCTCCATAACCTTCAAAATAAACACCCGTCTCCATCAAACAATTACCTAAATTTAAATTTATCTATACACATCTAAATATGTTTAAAATATAAATTTTCATAAACAGTAATTGACATTACACTGTTTTATGTAAACTTTGCGCTGTCAATTTTTATTTTTCTCATACATATTTAAATAAAGGGAATTATCATAAACATATTGATGACTTTATCTCAATTTTTCTAACTTCGATTTTGATATTGAGTGTGATCTAGACTTTTTAATAAATCTATAATCATATAAATACTTTTGTTCAAAAAAAAGTCTTTTTATAATAATGGTTGTTTTTGAAGACTTTTATGTTAAAAATATATAAAGATAAATGGAAAAAAATAATTCTTAGGAAAACAAAGGCATATGATTGTGACTTGCTTGGTTAAATGGTTGCAGGATGTTTAAGGTAATAAATTCTATAAAATTTTTTTGGTTAATCCTCTGTACGTATGAAATGTGAAGGACCGATTTAAAAAAATATTTCTAATAAAAATAAAGGCATATACTTTATATAAACTTACACAGGATGTTTAATGTAATAAATTTAATAAAATTTTTTCCGATTAATTTAGACGTATGTCGGTTGTTCCCTTTGATGGGCGGGTAGAATTACCTTTTAGACACACTACTGTCACTATGTGAATAGTAATAAAAATCGTTTTGAAACAAATATTTCTCTGATAGCGCTTCTAGAGTCGAAGTTTCCTTGTATGGTAAGTAATTAATCAAGATAACAAAAGAATGTTATCGTTTCCTGTGGGTGGATGAGGTTAATAAAACTTGATATGTAAATCCCCTCCAAAATCTTTTCGAAAGGTCTAGATGCTTCTAAATGCTTCTGGAGATTTTTAAGAAAGAGAAGTGAACAAAATTAACTTTTATAAGACAAAGGGAAAAAGGGGGATCATGGATATAAAAAAGGAGCGATACACGGTGTCTCCTCGGCAGATGAAGATTATTATCAAGAGTTAATTCGAGAAATTGCTGTTGGAGAGGTACCGCGAAACTCCCCTCATATTCGCAGAGGGGGGGGGGGGGGGCAAGGAGTGCCGAGGAGGTGATAACCACGAAAAAATTTCGTTAAATCCATGCATTCGGTTACAGCCGAATACAACGAATTTTGCGCACAACGTTGGCGCTGTAACAAATCCTTTTGAAATTGATACACCTTACAAAATTACTCAATATTTTTCAGAAATTTATTTCCAATACACGTGAGATTCACGGCAAAACTTCATAGAATGAGAAGAATCCACGACAAAATTCAATAATAAAGTACTGGCTTTATGGTTGGTGAGTCAAATTATAACGGAAAGATATTTCCATTGCGTACCTTACAGTTATCTTAAAACACATACACGGATGGATTATGAATGTCGAATATTAGCCGGGTCCAAGCCACACCGATCAACATTAGTTAACGAAGATATATTTTAAATCACTCACATACGTGCAACCTTGCAAGAATATATCATTCCCTTTGTTTTACCGCTCGCTGAGGCCACACCAGGAGTCTGTGAAGTCAAAGTCCATTCGATGGCCGCCAATTTGTTAATCCCATAGATTACCGGCACAGCTCGTCTTCACGGAGTGAAGCGACTATACGAGCCACCGCAAGTTAGGAGATCCAATACTTCAGGATCGATGGACTTCCTTCCCAAGACCTGCGATCAAGGCGTCAGGCAGACGATCGGCAAAGGAAATGGACCATATACAAAAAGCCGCCACACTACATTAACAGAAAGGCACGACGAATGATGAGATTTAACATAATCCTATTATAAACTTGCACTCTTTCAACACATACCTTCAAGAATCTCTCGAAGCACGTAGAGCGTGGCGCGGATCTATCCGTTACGACCAGAAGAAGGCGATCTGACGATTATTGATAAGAGCGACCTCCCTTCCGTCTCACCGTAATCGACCCTACCCCCGCTCATACACCTTTACCATTAAATTTAGGTAATAGGTTTGCACCCGTATCCAGAAATTCAAAATCGACATGGATTTTCTCGAGCGCGAGAATTCAAGGAGTTCACTCGTCTCAGCGCTATGATAGTATGTACATGTTACTATTTAAGTACAGTTTCCTTGAAATACTCTCGCGCTACAAACTGTGCGTTGTGAACATGAATTGGAGAAACCAAAGCATGAAAATCACGCTATCTGTACAGGAGTTCTACCATGCTTGACGAGTAGGTACTTTCATGCTCGGAAAGCAAGATTTTTCTCTCCGTGTATTTATAGAACACCTTTTCTTAGGAAATAGATACAAAAATTGTTCACATGCTATATTCCATTTATCTATCCAACTATTATGAGAATTATCAAAACCTAACCATTTTACATATAACTTATTTCCACGTTTCTTAAGCACTTTTTCTACCAAATGAATATTGGGATTCTTAACTTTGCATAATTCCTGTTCATGAAAGCTACTAGATATGGGTTCATTTTGATAATCTTTGAGGAAGTACGTCGTTGGTTTAGAATCTCTTACTTGACTAATTCTAAATGTTTCTGTTGTCCAATAAAGTGTATAAACTTTTTCAAATGTATGTTTAAATTTACTTATTCTTACTTCATCACCAATTTTAAACTTTGGTTTTTTTCTCATAGTTTTTATTTGGAACTTTTTATAAATATCAAATAAAATTTCCTTTTCATTTTCTTTAGTAACATCTTTTGGTTTTATTTTGATTGTTTGATGCCTTGTATTGTTCTAAGAGGAAATCAGATCTGCTAAAATACCAAAACATTTATAATTTTCCTGCAAACTAAATTGTATCCACATTTTATTTTTTAAAGGACGGTTGAATCGCTCACATATTGATGCTTTCAAGCTACTGAACGTAAACGTATAAATTAACGGGGGTTTCTACCTTGTTGGGTCAAAAAGCTATACCATTTTCTCGAATTTTACGGCAGAAAATTTAAAAAGATAAACACTTGAAATTTTGTCTAGGTATAAAAGTAATTGTATTGATGTATGAACTAATTTTTTCATGGGCTACATTCGTGGGGGGGAGGGGGTGGTCGATAAATGGCGACGCGTCTGCAAGGAATTGTGCCATTTACGGAACTTCTTCTGCCAATAGAGATAATCTGAAACGCAAAAATAGAACAGATTCTTACTCTGCATATCATTACGCATGTCCTGTACCAGAATCATTTTGAAATCTTAAGAAAAGAAAGAGTTGTGAGCTATTAAAGTTAAAGTACCGATTTTTGTACTTTTTTTCTTCACATTATTGTTTACAAAAAAAAATGTTCCAACATTTTTTGTTAATTCTGGTACCAGACATTTTCCCACTTCTGAAACACGCGTGTGCCAAATTTCATCGCGATTGCTCATATAGCGCGTCCTGGAGGAGTTCCGTAAATTTGGAAAACGTGGTTTCGAGAAAAACGCTTTGAAAGCGCTTTGTTACGATGAGCGAAACCGCTGATAGCGTGAGAAAAATCAGAAGGTTAAATTTTTGCGTCTCCACCCCCAAAAAAATTATCTAAGAAAAGACAATCCCTTTACGATAAGATTTCCCAACAAAGAAAGCGACTCCGGCGGGAATCAGTTTCCTCGCTGAACCAAGTTCTCCGGGATTCCACAGCACTCTCTTCGGCGGCCGATAACTTCTCTAATTCTACAGATTCCGACTCAAATATTCTTGAGAGAATTCTTGGAACGTTTATCTGTCCGATAAAGCAAAAAAGAAAAAATCAATTTTTCACAGGAATAGCCTAAGCAAATTTTGAAAATATATACATGATAGTTAAGATGTAATTATAACCTTTACTTTTATTTCCGTAAGGTAGCATTTCAACGATATCTGCTAGCCAAGTTTCATCGATACGATGGATATCAACATGTCGTCGTTGGTAATTTCTTCTAGCAGGTTTATGCAGTTCTTCAACCAACTCCAGTTTCTCTGTGTTCATTTTTAAGTATATGCAGTCTGAAATCCAATTCTGAAATGATCCCTGAATTGCGAAGCACTAATAGTTCCGTCGATTTATGATCAATTTGTATATTTTTCAATTTTTGATTGACGGTTGATTTGAGGACATCAATTATAATATTTTTGTTAAAAATTTCAGTTCGCAATGAAGCAATAACATTATGGATGGTATCAGTTTCTTTTTTTATTAAATCTAGAACCAATTGCAAATTTACTGCATCATTCAATTCTTCAGCTCTAGCCACGTTGCATAGCCTCTTTCCGTCTAGATCAAAATTTCCTGAATTTGTAACCTTGAATCCAATTCCTGGAGGACCTCTACCTGATATATCTTGTCTTTTACTTCGCCTATCAATATTTCTAGCAATAAAATGTTTATATTCAAAGGACTTATTATCACGAACGTCGTTGGCTGCTTTATGATGATTTTTATGAGCATTCCTTGTTTTTGTATTATTTTTAGTGTCATTGACATTTAATAATTCTAAATTATTGGAATCTACTCTTTCATCAGTAGCTGACATAAAAGTTACATCACTATCATTATCCTCATCATCATCATCATCATCATCATAAATATTTTCTTTATCTTCACTTTGCACTTCTTCAACAGAATTAACTGTTTTCCTTATTTTGAGAACATCAATAATTTTTTCAAGGGAGGAAAAAATAAGTTTAAAAGTATTATTCAGTGTCTGTTCAACTGTTTCTTTGCCCAATTTGATTAATTTATGTTTACGTCGAATTGCATCACTAGCTATAGCAATTTGCTGCATAATATCCGTTTCCTTTTTATGAAAGTTTTCGTTCCTCAAAGACATCTTGTTTCATCGGAGTCTACAGTGCAACTAGTTCTATAAAATATTAGGACACACTTTTTCATTAATTTCTCAAATTTATAAAACAATCAAAGCATTTACGATATCTCTCTTGATTAATTTCATTATCTTTGTCAAAAACAAGAAAACGAATTAAGTCTTTTGGAATTCGTGCGTACGTTTGAGACAAGTAAAAACATTCAATGAGTCTATGTCTACCCATGGAAAAAAATGCTCGAATGTTATCTTGTTTAACACATGCCACATCATCAAACACGATTATTGAGTTAGGTCATGCTTCATTCGGTTGAACAATTTCTCCGTGTTCTTCTTCTTCTTTTTGTTTGTGGCAGCTTGCAATTCTGCAAATAGCCATATCATAAATTTCTCCATGTTCATTGAAAGGAAATTATTTTATACCATTCACTGTTTGTAAAACTTCTTCTAAAAATATGTATTTAGGTTGATTCAAAGATTTTGAATAAATGTAGATATTTTCAAATCTTAATCCGTTTGGGTGTGTTAGTAACGTAAGTAACGCATTCGTTTTCCCACAATTGGATGGACCGCAGAAAATGGCGCGTACACTGTTTGGTAATAAATTCCCATGGCGCTTTTCTTTTTTCCAGTCTTGTGTGAATTTGTAAAATTTGCAACCGGCAATTTCATAGATTGTGTATTAAACTTCATCTTGATAGCAACTGACTTGAGTGCTATAAATGGCATGTTTTGAAAGGTTTTAATTTCAGTCTGAAAAGTTTCCTTGAACAGATATAATTATAGTTATAAAGAAAGGTATGGCCTGTTGTACAAAAGCTGTCAAACGAAATAGACGTGGTAAAGGACTATTAAATAAAATTATTAATAACCTTCCTGTAGAGTTGCACATTCCTGGTTATCAATATTGTGGCCCTGATGGGACTAAATTAACAAAGCGTGGTAATGGTATTAACTTTCGAGGTGTTTTTATGCGAAATAAATTACCAATGATAGGACCTTATATATTCGAATCATCTATTGTTAATTTAGATGATAAAGATGGTCCAGGTACACATTAGGTTGCATATAAGAAAATTGGGGTAGGTATACATTGTACCATAGTTTTAGTTGCCCAAAGTTTCAATTGCCCATAAAATCACCAAAAGTCACTATATTTGAAAAGAAGTGTTAGACGAAGATTATGAAAGGAATGGGTTGGCAAAAAATGCGAGTATATATCAAATATAGGCGGTAGAGAGCGCTTAAGGGAAATGTACAGGAATCCTGCATCTTGCAATCCTCACAATTTTTGCCAACACATTCCTTTCATAATCTTCGTCTAACACTGCTTTTCAAATATAGTGACTTCTGGTGATTTTATGGGCAATTGAAACTTTGGGCAACTAAAAATATGGTATAATGTATACCTACCGAAAATTGGCAATGATGTTGAATATTTTGATAGTTTTGGTAACCTTCGACCACCTTCAGATCTTGTTAAATATCTTGGTGTTGATAATATAAAATTTAATCATCACAGGTATCAGAATTACAACACATTTGTGTGTGGTCGTCTGTGTCTCAAATTTTTATGCAATCAGTTGAAATTGAAAAGTTTGTAGGACGTATATCAAAATCCCGTCTCAAAGTCCCGACTAGTGTACAGTGTCTCCAGAACGTGGGATTTTTCGGCCCCCACCACGTTCCCATCTGGGAGAAACACATGCAAACGTGGCGTGTCAGTGTGTCGGCTCTGCTACACGCTGCGGTCACCAGCTTCGTGTAAAGCCGAAGGTGCACGAAGACGGACTTCGTTACAATGCTTGAGTTTTCAAGTTATTTTTAGATTTCACGCTTTCGTTTATCGAGTCGAAATTAAGAATTGTATTTTTCTCGAGTACGTGCAAAAGAGGCGCGAAGCAGACGACGAATTTGAATTTACGAAGTATATAGTTCAAGAAATAACACTTTTCTTCAATTTCTTGAAGAAAGTCTGCATGAAATAAACATCAGTATGATCTTGGAAAATTTCATGAGGATTTCAACACTTCAAAAATAAACTTTCAGTGAAATTTAGTGACAATAAATGTATAAAATTTGAATCCATATATAATTTTCCATTCAAATTTATATACTTCTTACTAATTATGTACATTTAACAATTTTTCAATTAGAACAATATTTTCCATCAAGATAAAATGAACATAAAATTCAAGTTCATAATTTATATTTTCAGTTATATGTTAGAAATATTTTCATCTCACATTTTTGTAGCCTAAGCACAAACTTTTCATTCCAAAACTTAAAATCTCTACGAAAATGGAAAATTGTCTAATAGCAGTAGATAAATTAAAAAGCTAAAATATGTGTTTATTGGTATTTCCATATTAACATATAAATATCAATCAACTTTAAATTTTACATAAAAATGTTCGTTCGAAGTGTTCAAATCTTGTTACAATTTGACAAGATTTTATGGAGGAATGCAATCTTTTGGATGAAATATTTTGTAGTTCCTAATTTCTCTGTCCGTCTGAAATCGTAGTAAGATTTGAACAGTAAACAACAAATTTTCCAATAGAATTCAGGATCAATAATAATTGATTCAGGAAATACTTCAACTCTGTAGAGAATTTTTGTATTTCGAATTCAAAATGTGTGCTTAAGCCACAAAAAAGTAAGCTGAAAATGTAGATATAAAACTAATTATGTCATGTTTATGTCTTCTTAATGGAAAATACTTTGCATATAATTCTCTAATTCGATATTTTTTTAATGTATGAACATTCAAGAAATTGATAAATATTCCATCTTTTTATAGGAACTAAAAATTTCCGGATAATGCTTTGATTGAGAAAGCTAAAAATTTGTCAAATATTGATATAAATTGCAATTTTACAATTGCATTATTTTTCAAATATTTTAACATCTCTTCAATCTTGATAATTCTTACAGAAGTTTATTTCATGTGAGTGACTTTTTCTTTTTCTAATGAAAGATTTCGTAATTCTAAATTCGGGGCAATTCGTAACATTGTAAAAAGATTTTAAAACTTCATAAAAATTTTTTTTCTGTTTTATTCAAAGTCAATAAATATTCAATGTTTGGAATCGAAATATTAAGTAAATGATTTTTAATTTCTGGGAATAAACTGCTTTAATAAGACAATCTTTCTTCTTTGTGAGAAATCTCAATTTTAAAATTAAAATTCTACGCATAGGATACAAAAACATAATATGAAAATACTTTTATTACAGAATTTTGAAATATACAAGTTGACCAATTTTTAATCGAGTAAATCGGCTACTTTAAGCAAAAAATTATGTTAAAAATATTTTATCAAAAAAAAAAGACACATTAAATTACGGTTTAAAATCCACATTCATAGATTGATGGTAAAAGCAGTTTAAAGTTTTTTAATCTTACGTTTTAGTGACGTATGCACAGACTTTTAATCAGATAAATGAAATGCTTTATAGAAAGTCAAAATTTTCTTATTACTGCACTTAATCAAATTTATAAAGTAAAAATATTTTTTAATTGATGCTTTCACTCAATTCTTTAAACATTCATTAATTGAAAATTGTACTCAAAATTTAATCTTGCAGCGTTCCAATATTCCCACAATGTTACAAAATCTTATTAATCATTATTTTAGTCGAATTATTTTCAAAATATTTAAAAAATAAATGTAAATATTTTGATTAAATACTCTGTCAAATTTTGCATTTGACTGATCTTGCAAAATTGTTGAAAGTTTTGAATACCGATAGAAGAAACTTTAAATGAAATTTTATGTCCATAAATGCTTAAAGTTCTATATAGAAATATCAACTACAACATTCTCAAATTTTATAAATAAACTACTAAATTCAAAAAGTTTCGGATTTTTTTAAAAACTACAAATTTCAAATATGAATCAGTCAAAATCTACTGATTATCAGTGAAATTTGACTGATTTAAATAACTAAAAACAGGTTACTGTGAATCAGTCAAATTTCACTGATTACTTCAGTGAAAAATAACTGATTTAACAGTGAAAAATATTGTTTTCACTGATGATTCAGTGAAAAGGCAAATCACTGATTCAATCAGTGAAAATTTGACTGATTCAGATTTAGAGTGTATACAAATTTCAAATATAAAATGAACTCTGTACATTAATCAAACAAATTTAGAAGATGAATATTTTAATAAATATTCCTAAATATTATTGGTATATGATACATATCGATTTAGAAAAACTTCTTCAAAGTACTCAGACATTTTTCTTATTTTACGACATTTTTGCACCATGTTTGACCTTTGGGTAGGATTCAAGAAAACAATTGTAGACATACTTTCAGTACTTAGTAAAATACTATGAAGACTTGCTTTTTAAATTAAAGCGAAAACTTTTAAAACCTTTAACAATCGGTTGCATAGATTCTGCTCTAATCTTGGACGCAATTAGAGAAATAGGTTTTTTTGCTTTTTTTAGATCTAGTTTTTGCCTTAAACATAAAAGAAAGAAAACACACTTGAAATATTAAAATAAAAAAGCTGGTTCATTCTTAGAGAATCTCAAATATTCTGAAATAAAACTCCTTTCCACACCACCACGGAGGTAAAGTTTACTAGTAATAGTTCAATAAATTTTATGTACTCTAAGTAAATTTTTTCGTAATTGCAGAAAACTTATTCCAAATACAAAAATTGTATCTTTAAATGTACAGGATAATTAATTATAAAAATCGTTCGAATTTGAATTTCAAGGACTTGTACACACTTTCAAGGCACATCGTTTTTCCTTTTGCAAAAATTTTTAAAACTTCTAATTTTTCAAGTAATTGGGAGAAGTACATTTAAAAAAAAATTGTTTTCTCTACTTCCACTCGCGCTAGCTTAACAAATTTTCAGAATTTTACGATTTTATTAATATTGTATTAAGTGTCTACATTTTCTGAAACTATCTACAGGAGAAAAATTTTAATACTTTAGTAAAGAAAGTTTTCTGAAAAGTTGTAGCTCAATCAGATTAATAGCCAAAAAGTTACCAATGTTTTAAATCGCAAACGAACGGTATAGAGGTCAAATTGGAGACGAAAACAAATAACAATAGCAACCTTCTTATGTTTTCTTCTAAGATATACTTTTTTTTTTTTTTTTTTTTTTTTTTTTTTTGGTGAGGAGGAAAAATGGCAAAATCTTTTATAGACGTTGTACAGGACTCTCCTAGGACGGGTCTAGGCATACCTGTTAAAACCAAAAAACCCCCTCTCTCGAACCAATACACCACCCGCGGAACCGCCTTTCGGCTTTAAACTTCACGGGTGGTTGGTTCCATTAAAGTCGCGTACGACTCTTCCGTCATCCGTTCGCTCGGAACGTCCACCCGCGGCCACACGCCCACTAGGATAACCGACCAGCCGCGCCACCCAGGGGAGAAACAAACAGATTCCTTCCCCGAACGACGCGGACAGTCAAGTCTACCCGAGACGCAGGACCGCGCGTGCCGGCCCCGATGCGATTTCTACTGGCCCTCCCCGTTGTTTCGCTCTCGACGCCCATCAAGTTCTCTCGTCTTCATCACAAGTGTGACGAATGACTCGATGAGCGTCCAGAACCGTTCAGACTGGAGCATGAGGGGGACCATCGTGTCAGGAGTAAGTTCGGAACCCACCGCCTGACCGAGGACCCCCTAGCCACACCCCATTTTGCGCAGACGAAGAGTGCGTGCTCTGCGTTATCCACCGGGGAATCGCAGTAGCAACACGTCTCCTCGTCTCTCTTCTTAAAGCGCCTCAGGTACGCGTTAAAACAGCCATGGCCCGAGAGCGCTTGTGCCAAGTAAAAGCCGACTTCCCCGTGCTTTCTGTTCAGCCAGGTGGCGAGCTCCGGGATCAGGCGGTAGGTCCATCTCCCTGTCTGCTCACCATACCATCTCATCTGCCATTTCTCGACGAGTCTGCGCCTTCCATCCTTGCGGATGGCCTCCTTCGCGCGAGCGATTTCCTGCAGGTCGGCGCAGGTAAGCTCCTTGCGAAGCTGAAAGGTTTCCTGCCTTTCCTCCGCCAATAAATCTATTGGCGGGACGCTCGCCAGGACCAGCACAGCGCTCGTCGAGATAGTTCTATATGCCGAAACTATTCTCAGCGCGACAAGTCTCTGCGCCGAGAACAGCTTCTTCTGGATAGCATGGTTTTGCAAGGCATTGGCCCAGACCGGAGCTGCATAAAGCAGCTTCGAATGGACCACGCTCGCCACCAATCTTCTTTTCGCTTCCCTGGGTCCACCAATGTTTGGCATAAGCCGGGCCAAGTTTGCTCCACATTGGATAGCTTTGGCGGCTGCGATCTTTAGGTGTTCGCCAAAGCTGAGCCTACGATCCAGCTGCACCCCCAGGTACTTAATGCTTGTTTTCCACTCGACTTCGTGCTCTCCGAGAACGATCCTCGGGTATTGGAAGGATCTCCTGTCCGTAACGAGCAAAGCCTCGGTTTTCTCAGGGGCCATTTTAAGACCTCTGCCATCCAACCAGCGCTTCGCTCGCCACAGACTTTCATTGATCCTCAGCTCTAGGATTCCGACGTCGTCAGCGGCGCACACGACAAGTGCGTCATCCGCGAAGCCGACGATGCTCGTTCCAGCAGGTAGGTCCATGCGCAGGAAATCGTCGTACATGACGTTCCAAACGAGTGGACCCACCCGCGACCCTTGAGGGGCGCCACATGTCATCTCCTCCTTGAGAGACCATTTGTCGCCCTCATATATCACCCACCTGTCGCTCAGATAGTCATCTATCATTCGCAACAGGTAGTCTGGAACCTTTTTCCGCACCATCGCCTCGATGCAGATGTTCCATCTCGCGGTATTGAACGCATTGCGTATGTCAATGCTAATCAACGCACAGAATCCCTTACGCTTACCAGTTCCTTTTCTTGCATTTGTGGCGATGTTATCCACAGCTTGGATGGCGTCCACAGTGGACCTGCCTTTCCTGAATCCGAACTGGTTTTCCGAGAGCCCGTTCTCCCCGACCAAGAGAGCCTGAAGCCGTTGTAGAATCAACTCCTCCAGGAGCTTCTCCATCGTATCCAATAAGCATATTGGTCTATACGACGAGGCAACCCCTAGAGGTTTGTTGCCCTTCCTCAGCAGGACCAACCTCTGCTTCTTCCAATCTGCGAAGAACCTCCCCTCCCGAAGACAGGAGTTAAAGGCTTCTAGGAGGATCTTTGGGTACGCCCCGATCACCTCTTTGAGGATCTCGTTCGGCACCCCGTCGATACCCGGTGCTGTATTTGCCTTATGCCTTCCACCCGCTCTCTTTAGTTCTTCGAGAGTGAAGAGTTCTTCGCGCCGGACCACGCAGGAACTTCGGTCCTGTCTTTGGAACGGCTCCACGTGTGGAAACAAGCTACGCACAATGTACTGGACTCGATCGGGATTATCCAGGCCCGGGGTCTTTCTTCTAGCCACCAATCTCTTGGTGACTATTTTGAAGGCGAGACCCCATGGGTTCTTCTCGACCTCACCGATCAAGTCTTTCCAGCATTGAAGTCGGCTTTTCTTTATGCCTCGCTTCAAAGCTGTTTTTGCCCCTTTCCATGCCTCGTGCAGCGTAGCATCCCCCTTTGAACGGGTGAATTTTCGCCGCGCTGCGAGGCATTCTCGACGTAGGGCTGCCAACTGGTCGTCCCACCAGTACATCGAACCCTTGGCTTGCCTGCGCTCACGGCGAGGCATCGAGTAGTCGCAAGCCGCGACCACCTTCTGCCTCACCGAGCGCACAGCAGCTTCAAACGACCCAGCAGGGCAGACCCAACCAAGCTCATCGATGAGCCTGGTTTCTTCGAGGTTTTCGCGAAGTCTTTCCCTGCTGAGTCGTCTCGTGTTCCAGGAGGGGCTCCTTCCTTCGCCGCCCCTACCCTTATCTACCGTCTGACACCGTTGTTCTAGTGTGAATTCGATGCACCGGTGGTCACTCAAGGTTATTAACTCGAGGACCGACCAGTCCCCTCCTATCTAGGCGGGCTTCACCCCACTCGGGCGACTTACTGTTGAAGTCACCCCCTATGAGGGATCGCCCAATGGCCTCACGGAGGCTTTCCTCAAGGAGGAGGATCTGGGTCTCAAAGACATCGAAGGGATCGCCGGGGGAGAAGTAGCAGCTGTACACACAGACATCCGCCACCTCCACCCAGACGAACCCTGCGTCGGTCTCCAGGAAGTCCCCGACGCCCAAATCAGGGTTACAAACAAGGATGCCGGCCCTCCTTGATGCATCCTGATACCAAGCAGAGTTATCGGACCACTTGTACTGCTCACTAATGAGCAGCACATCAGCCCCCCTCTCCCTGGCAGTCTGCATCAGGAGGTCCTGGGCATCCCTCCCCCTTCCGAGGTTGAGCTGCAGGAACTTCAATTCCTGCCTCTCAACCTCCGAAGCTCTTCCCGGAAGACCGGGCAGGAGCCGCTCCCCGACACATGGGCGACATCTTTGTCGCCCCTGTCTGCGCATGACAGGCACCTTGGTGGCGCCTTACAGGTCCTGGCCAAGTGTCCCGTGGCGCCGCATCTCCAACAGGCGTTTTTCCTGTCGGGGTTGCTGCAGCCCCGGGACCCGTGGCCGTACCCAAGGCACCTGAAGCAGCGGGCGACTTCGAGGTGTTCGCGAATGCGGCACTCTACCCACCCGATCCTCAACTTGCCTAGCTGAAGCAGACGCGCGGCGTCTGCCTCAGCCAGCCGGATGACTGCAGTCTTCACCCCACCAAAGCGGGTGAAGAGCCTGCAGGACCCCTCAAAAGCTGGTCTGCCCAATGCCAAGCACAGGGCAGACACAACCTCCTCTTTTTCAACGGTCTCGTCGAGGTCCCTAATTTCGAGGGACCTCGTCGAGACCAGGGCCGAAATCTCTGCCCTCTCCCCGACCGCCAGGTCGAGCTCCTTCCGGAAGGCCGAAACGTCTCCCCCCTTTTGAGGACCAGAAGGACTTCTTCCTTCCTGGTCCTCCGGATAGACAGGACCTCAAGTCCTGCCTTCCGGGGGTCGACTTTCGCCTTCATCTCCTTCAAGATGTCGGCGTAGGACTGGCCGTCCTTCGCCGACACCTTGATGGCGTCGCCCGACCTGGCGGGCGAGGAGCGCTTCGAAGTTCTCTTGGCGTTTGTACCCTGTGCTTCTTGCACAGGGTCCTTCGCCCTTCTCTCCGTATCCACTTTTTTCTTTTCCTTTTTTTTTTTCTTTTTGGTGACCACTTGCCAGTCCCCATCTTTAATCGGGGCCTGGCTCTTGGCCACCTGTGCATACGACGGTGACGGGCCGCCCTTCCCCCTCTTTGGAGTTCTTTCCTGAGGGGGGGAGGGGGCTGCCCTCTTCTCACCTTTATTTCGAAGTTTTGGGATGTCTCCCAGAGACGCAGAGCGCGGTCTCCGGAAGATACCCATTTTTTTCGAGACGGGGTGGGTCTCCAGCCTCTTCTGGAGTTCCACCCCGCTTTCAAGTAGGCACCTGTGGGTGTTGAGCATACCGCCCAACACCTCAGCTGCCTCGTTTACTGAGTCATTTACAAAGCCAGGGTAGTTCCTGAGCATACCCTATTGTATTACGCTCAGGGCCCTGGCTAGCTTCTCCATTTTCTCATTCTGCTCCTTCAGGAGCTGAAGGACGTCCTTCCATCCTTCAGCTCCAGAAGGAGCACCCAAGTCCTCTTTCCCCACATTTTTAAATTTTTTTTCCATAAATCTTTTTTACCAGCGCATCGTGCGTAGAGGAGCGGGTCGGAATAGTTGGGAACGGGTGTACCCTCGGACCGAAGTCCTACCCCAGTTCCCTGAGGCCCAACCTCCGCTTAGCCGGTCCCGGAATACACGGACAGACCGGACTCGCTCGAGGCAACACAGGCTCCGACACCTGTGTTCAATACGCACTACCTGATCAAGGTCCCGAAGGGGCTGGCTTCTGATCCCGCATGGCACACCACCTCGGCAGAGCTAGGCTCACAGCAGCCTCGCCTCCTCGTGGGCCGGGGAAGACACCACTCGGCGACGAAGCACTCCCAGTGGGGCGCCATACGGAAACGATCGTTTGGACTGCTCTTGGTCACAGACTGCGGAGGCCTTGCAGTGTCCCCCAGGAGATTCCATACACCAATTCGCTCTTAGCCTCTTTCAAGAGGGAGACCGTCTATAGGTTCTCCTCTCACATTCGAAGGACACATATCACAGTCATGCGGCGCTGACATTCGTTCAGTTCACTCATTCCTCACAAGCACTCTCAGACTCTCTCTCAGCGCCGCTACCTGGGGCATACATCCTTCTCCATGCATGGGTATGGACGCGTTTATAGCGTCCCCCACTCTCAACCTGGGATAGACCCGTTTATAGGGCACCCTTCACTCAATGGGAAGATGCCCGTCTATAGAGCCCCCTGCATTTGTTCACCGATTCATCGGGACACTACAACCTCCATGACCCGAGGGCCGTCTGCTAAGCCTCCCCACCCGTCCTTTTTTGGCATAGCCAAGAGAAGGACTTCGTCAAGGTACCAGTCCGAGGGGAGGTATGATATACTTGATTCTCGCTTTATGCGTTATTTGAGAAGGCAAGAGTGTGGATTCTTCATATTTTTATCGTAATTTTTTATTGAAAACGTTAAAAGTAAGAATATTATATTCTTATTTGGTGATACGTGAGTGCTCTTACGTACGATATTGTTTGATGCTTGTGGGTAAGTTTATTTTGTGAAACTTAATTTGTGTGCAGATTACAAATTATTCACATTCGCTCAATTTTATCGACTTTTCATCTTATTAATTCTTTTCAAATAATTCTGTTTTCCTTCGTCGTATAATTTATTGTTCACAATGAGTAATCCGGTTGACCCAAATTCGAGTGTTTTAAAGGACAGCCAGGTTCAAACGAAGGTTGACCACCGTTTGAACTCTGGTTCAAACTAATGTCAACCCGCTAGAAAAGTCATGAAAAATGCAAAAAACTTTCAGTTGGGATAGTTTGAGGAATTTCCGTCGTGGAAAATCACTAAAATGGTCCTAGTTGTAAATAACGTCGTATGTGCAGCTGAAACTGATCGCATGGCAAATATTTTGCGTAAGCAATCATTTTCAGTGTACGAAGACGAAACGGTCGACAGGACTCTAGAAAAGTGTCTGTCATTAATGGTTCGATATGTGGAGCCAACGACATTTTCTGTCAGGGTGGAATTGCTCCAGCTTATTAATGTAAATGCTTCGGATTGTTCTGCCTCTAAAATTTTTGATGCGTTCGAAAAAGCATTGTCCGGGCAGAAAATCCCTTTATCTAATATCTGTGCTTTAGCTTGTGATAATGCACAGGTGATGGTCGGCAATAGGTCCTCATTTAAAACAAAATTAAAGGAAAAAAGTCCCCGTTTAATTGTTTTCCCGTGTGTCTCGCATTCGTCAGCAATTGTAGCAAAATATGCTTGTGCCACCATCCCAGATGTAGAGGATTTAATCAAAGATTTGCCAGCTTTTCTTAATGCTAGCTCCAAGCGAACGGCTATTTTTCGATCGATTGTTTTGGAATTAGGAAATGACTATCAAAAAATTCCTAGTCATTCTGAAACTCGCTGGCTTGTCCGCTATCGATGCATAGATATTATAATAAAGAATTGGGAAGTTATTCTTCAGTATCTTATGGTCCTCGTATCTGAGAAGGTAGAGAAGGCCAAAGACTTGTTACGAAAAATGCAGAATCCTTTGATACTCGCATATTTCCTATTCTTGAAATTTACTTTGAATAGGTTCAACGTATACAATGCGAAATTTCAAAGTCGCGAAACAATGGTTCAGGAACTCCAGCCAAACTCGGCTAAATTCTTCGTATGGATTCTTAGCAGTTATTTGAAAGAGGGTTTTCTTCAACCGAATTTATTCTTTCAAATCATTAGAAATGTTAACTTTGCAGATCCTAGTAATCAAAAGCCGCTTCAAGACATTGACGTTGGTAAGGAAACGCGAGAATATTTCCAGCAGCAACTTACAAACAAGAAATTGTAAATAGTAGAAGTTGATCTATTTCTTCGTAATTGCTTGAAATTTTATGTCACAGCAAGCGAAGAAATTCGCAATCGACTTCCTTTTGATGACATCTTTTTGTCTTGCGTTGCTGTTTTCCGGCCTCAAGTAGCTTTCTATGCTGATCGAAGCGAAACTTTTCCTAGGGTCTGGAAAGTTTGTCAAGATTTAGGGTCGTTTGATAGAATAGGTGTACAAAAAGAGTGGGATTCTTTACTCAAAATCAGACAGGAACTCAAAGAAAAGTGGTCGAATTTATCTTTTGACGAAATGTGGTCTAGTATCGGTGTATCTTCGACGAGTACAGGAGAAAAACTTTTTCCAAATTTGACCTCAGTATTGAATCAGGTTCGGAGTCTTCCTCATTCAAATGCTGAGGCGGAGCGAGGTTTCTCCATGCTCACGGACGCGAAAACTCCCAAAAGAAATCGCTTAGGAAACAGGACGGTCAACTCAATTTGTGTTACTCGATCAGCCCTAAAGGCGAGAGCTGAAACAGCCAGAACAACGAGCATCACTTCGAAGCATTTGCAATTAATGACCGAAAATCTATATGAGATGGCAGAAAGTGATAGGGAAAGTGGTTTGTCGCTCTTCGCTCACGAAGGAGAGGATTAATTCTAATGGCCAAGGCATGGCGTTAATCAATTTCAAACCCCTTTCTTACTCACAAAATAATGACATTTTATTTCTTATATCAGAGATACGTTCTTTATTCCTTTCTTCGCGTGCCTCGGATATGGAAATTGTTTAGTTTTAATTATTATTTTGTGAGTAAGAAAACATATTGAAATTGAGTAATATCACGCTTTGGGCATAAGTGAGAGGCAAAGGGACTCACAATAATCAAGCACCCCAAATCATCCCGAATTAATCAAACTTCTTCATTATTTGATTTAAAACAAAACATTTTTGTTCGACGTATACTGGCATTTGATAGAGGCAAGCCTGAAGTACGGGCTACATTTGTAGCGTTTTTTATAACTTTGCTTCATTTTTTTCCTTTTTTCTTTTTGCTTGAAAGCAAAAACCCTTTTCGTTTCGTAGGACGTGGACTAGGCCTACAGGGGATACCACGTAAAAAAAACGAGCCTTAAACTCTACCTCCGTGGTGGTGTGGAAAGGAGTTTTATTCCAGAATATTTGGAATTCTCTAAGAATGAACCAGCTTTTTTATTTTAATATTTCAAATGTGTTTTCTTTCTTTTATGTTTAAGGCAAAAACTAGATCTAAAAAAAGCAAAAAAACCTATTTCTCTAATTGCGTCCAAGATTAGAGCAGAATCTATGCAACCGATTGTTAAAGGTTTTAAAAGTTTTCGCTTTAATTTAAAAAGCAAGTCTTCATAGTATTTTATTAAGTAATGAAAGTATGTCTACAATTGTTTTCTTAAATCCTACCCAAAGGTCAAACATGGTGCAAAAATGTCGTAAAATAAGAAAAATGTCTGAGTACTTTGAAGAAGTTTTTCTAAATCGATATGTATCATATTCCAATAATATTTAGGAATATTTATTAAAATATTCATCTTCTAAATTTGTTTGATTAATGTACAGAGTTCATTTTATATTTGAAATTTGTATACACTCTAAATCTGAATCAGTCAAATTTTCACTGATTGAATCAGTGATTTGCCTTTTCACTGAATCATCAGTGAAAACAATATTTTTCACTGTTAAATCAGTTATTTTTCACTGAAGTAATCAGTGAAATTTGACTGATTCACAGTAACCTGTTTTTAGTTATTTAAATCAGTCAAATTTCACTGATAATCAGTAGATTTTGACTGATTCATATTTGAAATTTGTAGTTTTTAAAAAAATCCGAAACTTTTTGAATTTAGTAGTTTATTTAAAAAATTTGAGAATGTTGTAGTTGATATTTCTATATAGAACTTTAAGCATTTATGGACATAAAATTTCATTTAAAGTTTCTTCTATCGGTATTCAAAACTTTCAACAATTTTGCAAGATCAGTCAAATGCAAAATTTGACAGAGTATTTAATCAAAATATTTACATTTATTTTTTAAATATTTTGAAAATAATTCGACTAAAATAATGATTAATAAGATTTTGTAACATTGTGGGAATATTGGAACGCTGCAAGATTAAATTTTTGAGTACAATTTTCAATTAATGAATGTTTAAAGAATTGAATGAAAGCATCAATTAAAAAATATATGGAAATACCAATAAACACATATTTTAGCTTTTTAATTTATCTACTGCTATTAGACAATTTTCCATTTTCGTAGAGATTTTAAGTTTTGGAATGAAAAGTTTGTGCTTAGGCTACAAAAATGTGAGATGAAAATATTTCTAACATATAACTGAAAATATAAATTATGAACTTGAATTTTATGTTCATTTTATCTTGATGGAAAATATTGTTCTAATTGAAAAATTGTTAAATGTACATAATTAGTAAGAAGTATATAAATTTGAATGGAAAAAGTGTTATTTCTTGAACTATATACTTCGTAAATTCAAATTCGTCGTCTGCTTCGCGCCTCTTTTGCACGTACTCGAGAACAATACAATTCTTAATTTCGACTCGATAAACGAAAGCGTGAAATCTAAAAATAACTTGAAAACTCAAGCATTGTAACGAAGTCCGTCTTCGTGCACCTTCGGCTTTACACGAAGCTGGTGACCGCAGCGTGTAGCAGAGCCGACACACTGACACGCCACGTTTGCATGTGTTTCTCCCAGATGGGAACGTGGTGGGGGCCGAAAAATCCCACGTTCTGGAGACATTGATGGTAAGTCTTCTTTGATCAGCCATCTTTTTATTTTGCCGTCTTATTGTAAGATTTGAAAATATTTCAATTGATTGAAAAACTTTGTTATTTGAGAAAGTAAATAAATAAATATATAAAAAAAAAATAAAAAAATATATATATGTTTTGTTTTAATTAAGATTATTGTAGTTTAAGTGTTGAGATAATTTCCCTTTTTGTTTGAACGTGCAACGAGAATTCTATTTCCCAATAATTCATATTTTCTGTTACTCACGTGCTTAACCGGTACGTAAATGTTGACAGAAGGCGAAACTTATATTTGCCATTTTACATCCCATAAGGATCACCTCTTAATTACCGTAACTGACGACGAAAGATTACCAAATCAGTTTTTTATTCCTAAAGATCCTTCCTCCGAGACACTATTAAAAAACGAACACCGCTTAAACAGGAATAACAGTGAAGTAATTAACAAAGCCGAAATTTTCAATTTGTGTAAATTAACTTCAGAATCCGATTGTTGGGTAATTGAGATCTTCGAAAAAAACGATACACTGGTTTTCCGAGCACCCTTTTTCGAAACTTACGAATACTACTGATTCGCTTTTTACCTAAATATTAAAAACCCGATAACAATATTTTGCATACCTTGAAAGTTTTATTTTTTTTCACTCGCTGCGAATTTCGTTTTCTTCTTTCGTTGGGCCGATTCTCAAAAAAGACCTTCCTTTGCCATTGGACTCAATTCTCTTTCCTTTTCGTTGAGAATTGATCTTCTGTGACAAGTTTCAAATCCAATCACATAATTCAAGAACTTTAAGTGATAATTTTGGAATAATAATTTTGAATAATAATTTGACATAATTTTAGTATAATTATTTATAGAAATATTAGTAATTGTTACTGATAATAACTATTTTAGTTAAGCAATTGTTTTCGATAACCCGTTATTCATGATTTTTGTATTAATTGAAATAATTATAATTATTATTTCTCTTTTTTACCTGAATTCTTAATAATTTTAATAATTATTGATGATTTTAGTAATAATTTTAATGGTTTTAATAATTGTTTTTAATATTTTTAATAATAATTTTTAATCATTTTAACTATTGGGTTCTTTAAATTTTAATAATTATTTTTCAATAATTTTAATAGTAATTTTTTATAACTTTAGTAATTTTATTGCTTTTAATAATTACTTGGTAAATTTTTTTTTAAACTTTAATCATAAATTCTTGTAGAATTAATATGTGGAACAATTTTGAATAACACATTAGTTTAATATTCTATAACTTAAATAGTGATTTAGAAAATTTTAGTCTCTCTGTGGATAAAGATTTCCGTCGATAAGGTAGAAAGTGATAGATTTCAAATTCAAGCACCGAATTCAAAAAACTTAAAGAATAATTGTGACTTATTTTCAATAATTTTAATATACTTGTTTATAAAAGTTTTATTATTGTTCTTAATATCTAACCTGTTAATAATTAGATAATTGTTTGCAATAATTTTTGTATTAATTTTAATTATTCTAATCATCGACTTAGTAACTTTTATTTTGACAGTTTTAATAATTGTTATCAAAAACTCCAATAATCATTTTATTTTTATAGTTTTAATAATTGTTTATAATAATTTCTAAATTTTTAAAAATAATTTAACTATCGTTCCCATAACTTTAAAAATTACATTGATAATCTTGATTACTATTTTCAAAAATTTTAATTGATATTTTCAATAATTTTAATACATGTTTTCAATGAATTTAATAATTATATAACTAATAAAACTTTAGTAGGTAATCATTTTAATTTCATTGGTTTTAGTAATTATTTAATAATTCTAAAGTTTAATTGTAAACCCTGTGAACTCGAGAAAACACTTCCTTTCTGTACATTCTCTTTCAAATCTCTAATTGGCGAATATTTTGACACCTGTCTGAATAAGCTTATTGTTTTAAGAACCTACGATTATAAAGCTTTTGATAAGAATTTTCAACGGAAATTTCTAAAGTAAATGAAACTTTTGAAACTAAAATTTTCAGATATTTTTGTAAAATTTAGAAATCTAAAGATGTGTCACGTCCCGCGACTCTACCACCTAGAGTAATAAACAAATTAAGGAACCAATGAAGAGATCAAGGCAACATTACCACGTCCTTGATTATATTGACTCAACAGCAAGATCTAAGAAGAAATAGGAAGATCGTTAAAAACGAAAGGCAAATCTAAATAGATATATTTGGCTGTGACATTAACGCCAAGTAATAAATTTCATCGGAACGTCATTCATCGGTGAAGGCAACTCATTCGACTTTCAGCTTCAACACCAAAATATGGAAAAGATCGTACACCTTGTTTTTACTTCCACAGTAGTTGACCTTTTCGTTAGAATCGAATAACAGTCGAAATAGACTTGATATATTCGACTATGACACTAATGCCAGGTAATAAATTTCATCGAAGCATAAGTGATCAGAGAAGGCAACTCATTCGATCTTAAAATACCAAATATGGAAAAGATGATACACCTTGTTTTTACTTCCACAGTAGTTGACCTTTTCGTTAGAATCGAATAACAGATAAAATAGATTGTGAAATTAGTGCCAGGTAATGAATTTCATTGGAGCACGAGTCATCAGAGAGGGCAACTCATCCGATCTTAATAACAAATATGAAAAAGGTAGTACACCTTGTTTTGCTCCCACCATGGGCAACCTTGCAAAAGTTCTATAAAAAGCGAAAGTTTTAATAGAGATCAGTTCAGTCAACATCAGATTTCTACAATGTAACCAACGCGAGTTCAGTCAGTTCAGTCACTTAGTCGACATTCAATTTCTGCAATGTAACCAACGTGAGTTCAGTCAGTTCAGTCAACATCAGATTTCTACAATGTAACCAACGCGAGTTCAGTCAGTTCAGTCACTTAGTCGACATTCAATTTCTGCAATGTAACCAACGTGAGTTCAGTCAGTTCAGTCAACATCAGATTTCTACAATGTAACCAACGCGAGTTCAGTCAGTTTAGTCACTTAGTCGACATTCAATTTCTGCAATGTAACCAACGCGAGTTCAGTCAGTTCAGTCAACATCAGATTTCTACAATGTAACCAACGCGAGTTCAGTCAGTTCAGTCACTTAGTCGACATTCAATTTCTGCAATGTAACCAACGTGAGTTCAGTCAGTTCAGTCACTTAGTCGACATTCAATTTCTGCAATGTAACCAACGTGAGTTCAGTCAGTTCAGTCAACATCAGATTTCTACAATGTAACCAACGCGAGTTCAGTCAGTTTAGTCACTTAGTCGACATTCAATTTCTGCAATGTAACCAACGCGAGTTCAGTCAGTTCAGTCAACATCAGATTTCTACAATGTAACCAACGCGAGTTCAGTCAGTTCAGTCACTTAGTCGACATTCAATTTCTGCAATGTAACCAATGTGAGTTCAGTCAGTTCAGTCAACATCCGATTTCTACAATGTAACCAACGCGAGTTCAGTCAGTTCAGTCACTTAGTCGACATTCAATTTCTGCAATGTAACCAACGTGAGTTCAGTCAGTTCAGTCAACATCAGATTTCTACAATGTAACCAACGCGAGTTCAGTCAGTTTAGTCACTTAGTCGACATTCAATTTCTGCAATGTAACCAACGCGAGTTCAGTCAGTTCAGTCAACATCAGATTTCTACAATGTAACAAACGCGAGTTCAGTCAGTTCAGTCACTTAGTCGACATTCAATTTCTGCAATGTAACCAATGTGAGTTCAGTCAGTTCAGTCAACATCCGATTTCTACAATGTAACCAACGCGAGTTCAGTCAGTTCAGTCACTTAGTCGACATTCAATTTCTGCAATGTAACCAACGCGAGTTCAGTCAGTTCAGTCAACATCAGATTTCTACAATGTAACCAACGCGAGTTCAGTCAGTTCAGTCACTTAGTCGACATTCAATTTCTGCAATGTAACCAATGTGAGTTCAGTCAGTTCAGTCAACATCCGATTTCTACAATGTAACCAACGCGAGTTCAGTCAGTTCAGTCACTTAGTCGACATTCAATTTCTGCAATGTAACCAACGTGAGTTCAGTCAGTTCAGTCAACATCAGATTTCTACAATGTATCCAACGCGAGTTCAGTCAGTTCAGTCAACATCAGATTTCTACAATGTAACCAACGCGAGTTCAGTCAGTTCAGTCAACATCAGATTTCTACAATGTAACCAACGCGAGTTCAGTCAGTTTAGTCACTTAGTCGACATTCAATTTCTGCAATGTAACCAACGCGAGTTCAGTCAGTTCAGTCAACATCAGATTTCTACAATGTAACCAACGCGAGTTCAGTCAGTTCAGTCACTTAGTCGACATTCAATTTCTGCAATGTAACCAATGTGAGTTCAGTCAGTTCAGTCAACATCCGATTTCTACAATGTAACCAACGCGAGTTCAGTCAGTTCAGTCACTTAGTCGACATTCAATTTCTGCAATGTAACCAACGTGAGTTCAGTCAGTTCAGTCAACATCAGATTTCTACAATGTAACCAACGCGAGTTCAGTCAGTTCAGTCACTTAGTCGACATTCAATTTCTGCAATGTAACCAACGTGAGTTCAGTCAGTTCAGTCAACATCAGATTTCTACAATGTAACCAACGCGAGTTCAGTCAGTTTAGTCACTTAGTCGACATTCAATTTCTGCAATGTAACCAACGCGAGTTCAGTCAGTTCAGTCAACATCAGATTTCTACAATGTATCCTACGCGAGTTCAGTCAGTTCAGTCACTTAGTCGACATTCAATTTCTGCAATGTAACCAATGTGAGTTCAGTCAGTTCAGTCAACATCCGATTTCTACAATGTAACCAACGCGAGTTCAGTCAGTTCAGTCACTTAGTCGACATTCAATTTCTGCAATGTAACCAACGCGAGTTCAGTCAGTTCAGTCAACATCAGATTTCTACAATGTAACCAACGCGAGTTCAGTCAGTTCAGTCACTTAGTCGACATTCAATTTCTGCAATGTAACCAACGCGAGTTCAGTCAGTTCAGTCAACATCAGATTTCTACAATGTAACCAACGCGAGTTCAGTCAGTTCAGTCACTTAGTCGACATTCAATTTCTGCAATGTAACCAATGTGAGTTCAGTCAGTTCAGTCAACATCCGATTTCTACAATGTAACCAACGCGAGTTCAGTCAGTTCAGTCAACATCAGATTTTCACAATGTAACCAACGCGAGTCTAGTCTAGTACCATCATCTCTACACGGCGAGTTCAGTTCAGTCTAGTCCAGTACCATCATCTCTACACGGCTAGTTCAGTTCAGTCTAGTCCAGTTTCATTATCTCTACTTTACGAGTTCAGTCCAGCCTCATCAGATTTTACCGCTACTCAGACGAAGTCCTACTCGACGCTGAGTTCAACGACATTAGAAAGTGAAGGGGAATCACCGTCCAAAATTCTCTCTAAACTTGGATCATGAATCGACTAGACCAACCGTCTCAACCAGGAATTTCCCATCAAACAAATACTATCTCAACGATCTCAACGAGGACTCAACTGACCACCTTCGCTCCACTGGACTCAATAATTCATCAGACAAATTTCACTCGGGGTAATTACAAAGGTACATCTAAATTTCATTTCGATTTCCAATTCCATGATGCTTATTCGATTCTCAATTTGATTGTCAATAAACATACTTTATATCAATAACCATTCTCAATCACTGACTTCTCCTCATCCCTTAGAGAGGATCATTTTCGATCCTAACATAAAACGAGGAATCTTTTAAGAAGAGAAATGTTACGTTTCTGACGTAACATACCCAATCTCTTTTTTGGTGCATCGGCCGGGAAACACTTGAAGTCAGTGAATGTGATATCGAAATTTCATAATTGCTAGAAATCAAAACTTGATAAAGTACAATTATAATTTATATGATTTCACAACATTTTGTTAAAATAAAATAAATTTGATAAAATCACGAAAGGATTCGACCTTGAGGCTAACTTGAGTAATTAAATAATTATTTTATTTTATTTGAAATTTTATACACATATCTTGTTAAAATAAAATAATTTTATCAATTCACAAAGGGATCTGACCTTGAGGCTAACCTAAGTGATTAAATAATTATTTTATTTGAAATATTGTTTTATTTCCTGATTTCTTGTTATTTTGTACAAACTGTCTTAAAATAAAATAAATTCTGTTGAGTCACGCAGGGATTTGACCTTGAGGCTAACCTAAGTGATCAAAAGACTTATTTTATTTCAAATTTTATTATCTGAATTTCTGAAAGTGCAGAGATTACATAGGATTTTGTGCTTGAGTCATGCCTGTCTAATCTCGTACTTCTTTAATTCTTTATTGTTGACTAAGTTTTAATTCGAGTTAAAACGAGAAAAAGCAGCACAAGAGACTATAAGTCCTTTTTAGATTCGTTGAACGGTCACCATTTGATTACGATCAATTGGGTAAGGCGAAATTCAAGTGCTCATACAGTATCGTTTGAAACTTTTATTTTAACTCTGTTAACTAACAGAATATTTTTAATTGCAAAAGATTGACCAAGATGTTGTGCTTGAGTCAAGCTTGTCCAATCTTGCATTAATTAAATTCTGTATAATTTATAATTTTGTTTATGTGTGTATAATAAAAAATATAACAAAAATTTTTTTTGTGAGTGTAACAATTATTTAAAACCCATTTATGACCTTTACCATTCGACAATTATATAAAAAAAAAACATTTCAAGTATCCCAGGTAAGACAAGGAACAAAATTAGTTTCAATAAGAATAAATTTGAAACAAAAAATTCTAATTAAATATTTTTTCTGTAAGCACATGGAAATTGGTAGAATTAAGGCATATTATTTTAAGAATTTTGATTGATGATTATAAATTTACCTGACTCGGAACATTGAGACAATTCATATTTTCTAATAACAGATTATTAATCACATTTATTCATTACAAAATATTTTAAAACGAAAGATATTTGAAAAAATGTTCTGTTGATCCAAATTAATATTTATGTATTGCAATTTTAAAAGTGTCTCCATGTACGTATCAGTAAATTTTATTTTATAATAACCTATGTCGGGAGCCTATCCCAGTGAATTAGGGAAATCAGAAATTCAAGAAAATCCTATTACGCGCAGTCAAGTTAAGAAAAATACTTAACTTGCAAAAATTGTGGCACAAAATCAAACTGGTCCCCTTAAACCAAAAAGAACAGTTACTGTAAAGGAAAAGGTAACTAAAGATAATTTTGAAAATATTTCTAACAAGGACAAAACAAATATCAGTTTGCAATTAGATAATATTTCTTTAGAGAAAACCTTAACGTTTGAACAATTCGAAACTGCCGGAACAAGCAATTTATCTCATTCGAATAATTGGCTTAATTCAAATTCAAAACCTAATTTAAGTATTATTTGTGGATCAATTGATCAGGACGAAACATTAAAAAACGAAACTACTTATATTGACAACGAAGATATAAGTTTACTTAGTTCAACGATAATTCCAAAAAACACAGTCGAAGAAAGAACTAAAACAAATTTATCAGAAAATTCTGTTAAAGGCCAAACAATTTTAAGTAATAACGATAGCGACGATAATAGTACCGACAACGAACAAATGGAACAAACTGTTCACAACAATCCTGAAGAAAACGTTAATCCAATTATAAACAACGAAATGGTCCTACCTAATAATCAACAAGTATCCTCACGCGACGCGCTAAAAGTAGTACCCTTATTTGATGGAAGTAACATTATCAATAAAATTAACTATCTGGCCTAAAACCTTTACAACATCATAAAAAATATATATATATACAAAATTGGAAAATTTACCATCTTAGATTGTCGATTCATGAAAATGCTTGCAATCACACCCAATAAAGGTCACTTTAATTCCTAATTTCATTTAAACAAACGGCTATACTAAAAGTGAAATATACCGAAAATTGTTTGAAACGCTGTAAGCGGTGTTGGCTTGGTGCGTTTATCACAGTAAGTCCCCGGATAGGCATGTATATTCGGAGGTTCGATTCCTCCTGGCACATGGAAGATGCACGCTTTCAAAATTTTTTTCTAAATATTAACCATTTTACATATTTCACGAACTACTACACACTACGGAGGAATAAAAATTCAGATTATTTAAAAATGGATGATTCTATAAATAATCGAAATAATAAAACAACTCGATTCAATGTTGCACGAGATAACAATTTAAATTGTATAATATACAAATTTATTCAAAAATATGGCTTCAAGACTTATTTTTAGGACAATATTTCTATTAAGTCCAATGTTTTCCAAAAAATACGAAAATTTATCATAGGAAACTATTACTACAAGAGCTCAAAAGAAAATACAACTAGAAAAAGCAAAAGATTTAAATCAAAATGAAATCCAAGAAAAATTAGACGAAAATTTTTCTTCTAAACCTCTTGTGAAAAAACTTCGAGGTGGGCCAAGAATAAATCTACTTACAAATTTAAAAAGTATTCCCTCTCAAACAAAAGAAAGAGAGGTAGAACAGGAAAACAAATATATGAAAATTAATTACTAGAAATAATTATGCAAAAAGGAAGCCAAAAAAAGTGAAATCAGATTCCGACTCTGATCCTGATTCTGATCCTGAATATTTGGACTATTTGAAAGAAATCCAAGCAAAAATAAAAGAAATAAAAATGGCAAAAAGCCTCAACAATTTATTATACCTCAAGAGGAAGAAAGCGAAAATTATTTTTCTACTTCAGAAGATAAAGTAATTGATATAGAAACTGAAGATGAAGAAAACTCTGAAAACTCTAGTATTGAAGAAATTTTTGAAAATAAAAATATTGAAGATACCTTTAATGAACAAAGTTCCGAAATAACCAAAAATCAACAAATAAAAACCAGGGAAAATCTCGAAAATGATAATAATTTAGAATTTAAAGAAAACCGTCCACCCCCAGACCCCCCCCCCCCCCCCACTCAACTCAAAATGTACCAGGCAAATTTTAATGATGAATAAAAATATCGTTGAATGTGGCGATCAATTAACGATGCGAAAAGATAATTATGTATATTTTGTTACAACAAATGGAAATCCTCAATCCAATGGATCACTTGAACGATCAAATCATGTCCTTGGTGAATATCTTAAACAATTTGTAGCAAAAAATTCAGAATGGGACGATTGGCTAGAATTAGCAATGTTCTCATATGACACAAGTGTTCACGAAGCCACAAAATGTACGCCTTACGAATTAGTTTTGGGCAAATTAGCCCGTGAACCCTCTAGTGAACCTCTATCACAAAATGAAAAATTGCAAACTTATGGTGAATATTTGATCAATTTTGTCACACTACTGCATGAAATGCGAACACAAGCAAGAGAGAACCTCATAAAAGCAAAAGAAAAATCAAAAATGTATCACGATAGAAAAATAAACCATTGGGAAATAAAAATTGGGGATAATGTATTTTTATTAAAAGGAGGAAAAATTAAAAAACTGGATAATCAATACACAGGACCTCACGAAGTTTTAGATGTACTAGGAAAAGGAAATGTAAAAATCAACATAAAAGGAAAACCGACAGTAGTTCACGTCAATCGAATAAAAAGATCGCACATAAATATACAAAATTGATTAACTGAATTTGAATCCAAACTTAAAATAATATAAATTTTGCATAAAACCAAATCGTTTAGAATAACTAAACCAGGAAATGTTTCAAACAAAAAGATCCTTTGAAATTTTATTCTAATCTTATTTTTTCTATTTCAGAGATTCGAGAAGCTCACTGTACTGTAATACTGTAATAGCAATGAAAAAATTTTAATAGATTTCATGTTTTTTTTTCAGAGTAAATTAAACTCCTCAAACTAGCAAGTACTTATCAAATGCATTGAAATTTTTCAACTTTTCTCTTCTGTTCAGCACAAACTAAAAATCTAATATAATCACAAAAAATGATGCCTCCTTAAAATTCTTATGAATACTTTCTTTACATTTGATTCAATCATTTTTGTTTTTGTTCATTGACTATTTAAAAAACAAACTAATAACCTTTTTATTAAGACAAATGCTAGTTTTCATTCGAATCAACATTTTATTTTATCACTTAAAGAAAAATATAGAAATATTTGCATTTTTCTTCTTTTTTGGATGAAAAAAAAGACTTTTTCTGACAAGAATAAATAAGCACTTCATAATTGGTGCCATCATAAATATAATTTCAATTTTGATTTTCTTCTATCAAGGGAACTTTTATTGATTCCCATCCTATTGGAAGAACAATTTCTACAAATATTGAGTCTGTAAATGTAAACTGTGCGATGGCGTTACAAAATTGTTAATGTACAAATTGCTTTTCCAATAGAAATTAATGTGCAAAAATAACAAATTGAATAATTACTATTCTTCATATGTTTCATGCACAAGTAACTCTATTAATTTTAAAAGAAAGATTAGAAAAACAATTAAAAATACAAGAATTGTAGGAAAATCTATTACCCTGTTATTATGTAAAATTGTTTTTCTTATGATCATTTTATTTATTTAATAATACTCCAATGAAATTGAAGTTCATGAAATTAATTTTTAGAAATATGTGAAAGTAATAATAAGCAATAGCAATGCATGTTTTCAAGAAGTCAATTTTAGATTTAACCAAGTTTTTTCTCTTTAATGTACCAAGTTACGACGTCTATTAATTAATATATATATAATCAACGATCCTAATATTTTTTAATCTCTATTAATATTATATATGTCAATCTCTTTTTATGTATATTAACCAATAATTTAGAATGCTTTCCAGATTTTATTTTTACTAATGTATACATTTACGATCGTAATTGTTGGAAATTACTCTTTATTAATTTATATCTAATCGATAAAATTTTACAATTTATAATTTTCTTTTCATCAACAATCATAATGTTGTAAGTTTATATAGTTATTATAAATCAAAAAATTGGTCAAATTACCTAATTACCACTATAACATATGTAATCAATGATTGCAATACTTCCAGAATTGTATCCTCTGTTATTACTATGCATTTATGTAAAACTTGTTATAAATTTTTAATTCGCTACAATAATCTAAAATGTTAATTCCTATAATTACGTGTAAACGAAAGTTTTATGTTATGAATTGTTAAATTAAAATAAAAATATCTTCTTGACTGAGTAAGCATCCTGGATTAAAAATGTATTCTTCTACCGAAGTTTCGATCGCGGATCGTTAACTCCCCGCGTTCGAATTAAGGAGGGAGGTGTCACGTCCCGCGACTCTACCACCTAGAGTAATAAACAATTTAAGGAACCAATGAAGAGATCAAGGCAACATTGCCACGTCCTTGATTATATTCATTCAACAGCAAGATCTAACAAGAAATAGGAAGATCGTTAAAATCGAAAGGCAAATCTAAATAGATATATTTGGCTGTGACATTAACCCCAAGTAATAAATTTCATCGGAACGTGACTCATCGGTGAAGGCAACTCATTCGACTTTCAGCTTCAACACCAAAATATGGAAAAGATCGTACACCTTGTTTTTACTTCCACAGTAGTTGACCTTTTCGTTAGAATCGAATAACAGTCGAAATAGACTTGATATATTCGACTATGACACTAATGCCAGGTAATAAATTTCATCGAAGCATAAGTGATCAGAGAAGGCAACTCATTCGATGTTAAAATACCAAATATGGAATAGATGATACACCTTGTTTTTACTTCCACAGTAGTTGACCTTTTCGTTAGAATCGAATAACAGATAAAATAGATTGCGACATTAGTGCCAGGTAATGAATTTCATTGGAGCACGAGTCATCAGAGAGGGCAACTCATCCGATCTTAATACCAAATATGGAAATGTTACGTCCCGAGCAAAAGGCGAGGGTAGGTTGGATAATTGGATGTAAGGGAGGCGGTAGGCTGATTATATCAAGTTGGTAAGGCCTGATAATTTATTTTTGTTTGTGGGTACGTTGTCACTTGTCAGGTCTATGGGCCCTGAGTTGTTCACAATGAATATAAAACACTGAATTTGTAAATAAATGACAATTTATTATAAATAAATAGAATGTTGCACAGTTTGTTACTTAGGTGGTAAACTATACTACTTCTCGGATGAGAAGGCAATTTTATGAGTTTTATGCGTTTACGAGCCAAATATACAGGTTTTGAGATGCCTATATATATGTCACTTTCGCAGTTGATTGTGTACGTGTTACGCTAATATACTAGGTTTTGAGATGCCTAGGTATACAACTCACGCACCACATTCAGTGTTATAAGTTTTGTACGGTTATGAGCCAAATATACAGGTTTTGAGATGCCTATATATATGTCACTTCCGGAGTTGATTGTGTACGGGTTACGCTAATATACTAGGTTTTGAGATGCCTAGGTATACAACTCACGCACCACATTCAGTGTTATAGATAATATAATAAGTTTTGAGATGCTTATTTATATGTATAACTTACTTGTCTACCTCTTAAATTAGAGGGCAAAAGAGAGAATTGTCGTTTGTTACTCCTATAGTTGCAAGACAACGGCGCAAAGTCTTGCAGGATAGTTTGGTTTTCGTTTGAGTCTCCGTGTGTAGCAAAACAACGATGAATTTCGCAGGAGGTAGTTTGGTGTAAGGGACGCAAGTCCACCAACAGGTATGAAAACTATCCGCTAACGTATCTTGCTAAGTACACGATAAATGAATCTGGCATGCACTTGTCAACAAGATAGGTTAGTTCGTCCCGATTTCAGAAATGAATCACTATTAACCGACACGACTAAATACGACGATACACGTAATCCAAAGGAACTATCTAGCACTACGCTTTCCGGACTTGCACCACTTAAGGACCAAGGATTTTATTTACCAAGTACCGAATGTTGAGTTGCTCATAGAAATCCACTGAGACTTACGTTTATCGAAGGGTCTGCTCACGACGTTGAATTACCGGTCCGGACCTAACAACCGTACAACTGTTCGGAACTTAATGACAAACCTCCAGAGGTGAATCTGGGGTATATATACTATTGATGCTTCTATTAGTGGGAGCAGATCAACGTAAATCGGTGGCACGGCACGTTCGAATCGTAAATCGGTGGCACGGCACGTTCGAATCGCAAATCGGTGGCAAGGCACGTACGAATTGCGAATCGGTGGCCAGGCACGATCTCTGCAAGGGTTCATGAGTTCATCTCTTCTATTGCCCAATTTTATATCTAGTTTCCAAATAAATGCATTTATAATTACTCATTTCTGCATTTATTTGTTTACAATTTGTGTTACTTATTTTATGAAGTATGATCATTAATTGGTTGCCAATGATCAGTCAATCGATTTCTTATCTATGATCCATAATCAATGATCGATTTTTATTCATTGATCGTGATCGACTCATCGGCAATCAATACATAATGGCGATAATATTGATCAATACTATTTTACTACCTGAGGTATCAATAATAGTACTGATGTAATGTTGATACATAATTAATATTAATATAATAATGATTATAATATTTAGTCATTATAATTAGTGAGGCTGTGCCGATAACTTCTCATTCTCTCATTAGGTTATTAGCACGGCGTTACTACTTTATCGGCTCGCGGTGTGAGTTACTGACTCATTACCACGGGTGCAATTACCATATAGACAGGGCGCTGTTCTTCTTCATCTCTTATTACCATATGTCAAACCGATTCGTCGACGTGAGGTATACATAGGTTTATCTCATGCGCACAGCTACCCGGTCCATGTGATAATTTATCATAGGAACACTCTTATACTTGAATGATGTCTTCCTCGTTATCCTCGGTGTTTGGCGCATTGCCCTTGCACAGGGGCAATATAAAATTTTAAAAGTTACTGGGATGTAACAGTCCTCCCTCCTTAGAATAATCATCGTCCTCGATGAAATAATAAGTGTCTTCCGTAAAAAAGTGTAGTGGGCGTTCTATATTAAGTTGTGGGCCCCATAATTTGTGGTGTGGATTGCACTTCCGGAATCTCTTTGGTAAGTAAATAGTTCCTCGTAGATAGTGATGTTATTTTGCAGCTGCATGTTGATGACTGCAGGGACTGAAGTAGTTTTTGTTATTAATTTGACAGAGCGTTTCTGGTATTTTGTTCTTTTCTACTAGGCTACTTGTATCCTGAGAATGGTGTTATCTGAGGATTCAGCTGATGCAGGATGATGTCATTTTTCGAAGATGTTGGATAGTGATGCTATGCTGCAGTTGCCATGAGTCAATTTTATGTAGAAGTTGACATGGCGAATTTTTGGATCTTGTTCTGGGTGGTAGTGCACGTGTGTCCTAGGAGTTCTGCCTTGGTGGGGTTTTTTGCATGGTTGGCATGATGTCCTCTCGTTGCATGCTGGGTCGTGGGGATGATTTTCTCCTCAGTCTACGGCAGCCATGGCAGAAGATGGGTCATCGTCAAGCTCAGGGACCATCTCTTACGAGGAGCACTGCCAAGATCAGGGCTACCCTCTCTCCTTAGTGAGGGGGGCTACGTCGGTGCCTGAAGGAGCTGGTAAGTGCCCATTTTTAATTTGCATAATTGGTTCGGGTAGTGCCGCATTCGTGAAGTGTCTTGGTTCGGGTCAAGATGTCAGGCGCCGGGGACTTCCTGGACTCTCTACTAGCTGAGTGGTTCGGGGCACCCGATTACTCTAGCCCTCAAGCCTCCGGTCTTCTTATTGATCGTTCCTTAATTGACTCGGTTACGGATTTCGACCTCTCTTTATTACATCCGAGTGTCTCCAGTTCATCTTCTTCGTCCGGGGACCCTGCCCTGTTTGCGCCGCGACGTGACAGCTTGCAAGTGCGGATTTCGGAGATTGAAGATCGACTTGGGGTTTTTTATGTATCGGTGCGCGGCGTTCGTCCCAGCCGGGCTATCGAATCAATGACCCTGGCCTGTCAGGAGTTGATTAATTCCTCAGTCTCCCACGACTCCTTTGCCGTTGTCAGGGTTCTCGATTCGCGGAGTCCCGGTGTTCTGCTACGCGTAGCCTCCCTGGAGCTAAAACACCGCATCGTAGGGTGTAAGGACGCCCTAAAATGTCGAGGTTTAGTGGTGGGGTTGGCTTAGGTGCGTGGAATAGGGTGGTGCCTTAGGGCTACTACGTCATTCTTCAATCGTTAATCTTTAATTATCCTTTTTCTTTTTGTTTCAGGCGTGCAGGGGCGGTCACGGAACTTTCTGCGGTGCTCCCCGGGCTTATTCCTGGCTCGGGTGCTGCTCCTGGCGACGGAGATTGTTCAGCAGGGGCAGCAACAAAACTGGAGTCGGGTGGCCCGGGAGAACCGAGGTGGGCGCCGAAATAGACTAATTAGAAGGTGCTGGCGCTCTCTAGCCATCCAGGCTGCTAGACGAGCGCAGGAGGTGGCACGCCGTCGAGCACTGGAGCTGCTGGCGCTTACGGAAGCGCATGTAGGCACACCTGGCATGCAGGAGTGTATACACTCATCCCTGGTGCCTTCTGTTTGCCTTGGGTAAGTCGTCGTGTGCTCATTGGAATTACCTTGATTTGGCATATTTTATTTATTATTTCCTCTTTGTTTTTGAATGTTTCAGTGGTGCCTGGTACATGGGGGATTTCTGTCACTGCGGGCGCTACCTGCGTGGCTCCTTCCATGTCCTCCCGTGCCGATGCGGGACATACTATGATGCTCCGTGGTGTAAGTTGTAGATTTCGTTTCCAATCTTGTTCCATTTAAAATTCCCTTCTTCCTTTCTGTTTCTTGTCTTCGATTTCCTGTTTCTTATTTATTAATTCTTGTTTCAGACCCGAGGCCTGAGGAAGTCCTGGTGCCAACGGAGGATCCGGTGCTGCCTCCCAGCTACCACTAATATTATCGTTATTGTAAATTCCTGTCTTCATATTGATGCTTTCATACCTTTAAGTTAGCTGTGATTACTTATCTTTATATATACTTTTATTATATATTATATATTTATATATTATTATATTATTATTTTTATATATTTTTATACATAAGTTGTCCTTCATTTATTTGCGAATAAAAATTTTTAAACGTATATAATAGCTTGAGAGACTGGCAGACGAGGTACGTTCAAAATTTTTGTTTCCTATATGTTGCCCTCTGCTTGTCTCTCTGATTTTCGTGTTTTATTTCTCTGATTCCCGTAGCTTTAGAATTTAATTAATTTAAAATGAACTTAATATATTTAATATATATATTTTTCTTATATTTCTACTGCGACCCCTTTGGTAGTATTGTTGATTGCTATCGCCTGGAAATCTGTACCAAAGGTGGCGCGATAGCACCTAACTATAATCTTAGAATTACTTATATTATTGATTATTAGTTTTAGGTTATAATTATCGTATTTTTAATTATGGGCTCGTCTATCCATGATTGCTGACCCCATCTACACACCTGCGTACACACGTACGTACGTATGTGTGCATGCATGTATGCAGGGACCCTAAATTATGTAGACCAAATCCGATCGGTGTAAATAATTGAAGGTGTATAGTTTTTTGATGAAGTATTTTTAGGTTACGCGGGGAATTTCATCGTTTTAGCCACAGGACCACCCGAATTCAATTCCGAGCTTAATGAAGATTTAGCAGGGCAGCATACTGCTTGAGGAGCACTCATGCTGCTACGTTTTATTGATGCTTTTATGGTAGTGGTTTAAATAGCCATGCCCTGTCATACCTTCATGACATCATACATGTATATAGGCATATATGCATGCATATATGTGTAATTCACACATAATTCACACAACATACACATATACATGACTTTATAGACATTATCTCTTAATTATGATAGTCGGATTCTGTTAGAAACCTTCAAATTTTCATGTTGTAAAGGTTAACGTAAAACTTGACGATCCTTAGGATGAATTTTGGTATGAGTATCCTAAAATTGCCAAAATGCATTGCATTTTCTGAACTTTTCTTAATTTTATGAAGCTGTAAGCAGTTTTTATAACACTTGTCATAAAATTATTATTCAAAGATTTCATGTAAAACTTTAGTTGCCTCAAAACATTAACTTAGTTCAGCGTGATTAAAACTCTTTCTTCAATTTACTAAATATAAAATTTTTAAAAAGTTCTACCCTAGTTCTTAATTTATAATCTGATTATAATCCGAATTCTGGGAAATCCTTTTATAGTTATTTTATTAAATCCATCTATTGCTTATTTCTAGGTTAATTTGGCTGGCACGAGCTTATTTATTGGCCAAATCGGGTAATTTGTAATAGAAGATTCATGGTTAGGTTTTGCGTTACCCGGTTTTACCAAGAATGGCTTTATTAATCGATGTGCTCGTAATTATTTTCATTACAAAATTATGACCTTATCCCATTGACTACTTAGTCAATCAATTACTTGAAATATCTCTGTGGTTATTTCTAGTATTGCGTTAACAACGGAGATATGTGCCCTTATAGTTCGGAGAAACCCTTAGTCATGTGGCTCAATTCTGATTGATTTACATGATTAAAGGTTTATGGATATATAGCATTGCACATCTTTTATTCTTCGCGGATATTATTCAATTAATGTTAATGGAATCGCCCGAATTTGATTGTTCGTTTAAAATTTTCTGACCGGATAACATACCGTATGTGGAGTTCACTGTTCTGCATACCTATATGTATCGGTTGTACCTCCATGATGGTGGCATGTCCAATAATACTTGTATATTAGGTGGCCATTGTTGCGGGGCTGCCATGGAGTTTTTGATAATGATAACCATCTTTTCGGTGCATCCATTGGTATAAGGCCCGCTGCCATGTGGGTTTTTGGCAAGTCTAATAAAGAACTTGTAATAGGCATTCATATAGATACAGGAGAACTGCTTAGTATATATGATTCATTGCAGGCGGTCGCGAGTCTTCTTATCGCTGTGCGGTTCAAGTTACGCTCTGGCCATGTTGTCGGGAGTCTCGACTGCTAGTGATACGCTGCGTCCAGTAAGGTGTCACATTGCATTTCTTTACGTGATTGGATTATAATTCATTATGGTTGCTCTCGGTGGGTGTGATTAATTTCTTTCTCAAGTGGGAGTGGTTTGTTAGCTTGATATGGCTAAACTCCTCGTACTTCCTATGATCCTTATTCTTTTCCTCTGTTGCTTTGATTGTTAATTTATTATAGCTGCCATTATGTATCGTGATTATTTATTGTATATTCCTGGTGGTAACCGTAATGATGTATCGTAATTCAATGTGATTTTTGGCAAAAATTTTGCCTACTTGGGTACTTGTCCTCCCTCCTTAAAAGTGTCGTTGTCCTCAACGACTTGTATTTGTTTATGCAATTCTAACATTTGTTGTTGGGATTGTTAATACTCTTGGAAGGGGGTGAATTTCTTCTGTGTTTGTTTGGTTGTCTACCGAAAGGGGTTGTAGTTCTACTTCCTCTTGGTTTTCTTTTATGTTTAAATTTGTATTATTACACGTTTTACAGTTTTTACGGATTATTCCTTGTGTGAGGTATATTACTGTTGTTATTATTAATAAGGTTAGGATGCTGGACCCTCCTAACCAATATTTTTGGGTTAGTTTATGTCTATAATGATTGTTTCCCATGTTGAGAAGTTGTTCTTCTATGGCAGAGAGTGATTCTTCCGTATGCAGATTTTTTAATTTATTATCCTTTTCTGTTTCCCAAAACAATGATGTTATCGTAGGAATATGCATCGTTTTATAGATTATTGGGGAAATTTCTGATATGTTCAATGAAAATCCTGGGTTGTAGATAAATTCTTCTGAGTTTACATTTATTTGAGTTCCAATTAAAGTTGTCTGTTCCGTTCTGGCAATACACCCTGCACTTAACCTTAATATTCCTGAATTTGTAATATGTCCTTTTTCTGTTTTTCCCTTTTTACAGGTGATACTGATTGGCTCTGGTTTTTTAGTTGAAAATATCCATGCGTTTAAGGATGGAATATGCTTCCAAAAAACTGAATTTTTTGTGTTTATTTTTATAACACATTGCTTTAAAATTTCCATTGAAGGGCGTGTAAGCATTTGACATTCGCAGGACGTAGTTGTGACTGTTTCGTGCATTGGTTGGGTATTTTCGCAAATCGTGTGGTAGATTGTTTTTTGACAGGTGTCATAGTACTCTTTATCTGCCAAAAAGAATTTTCTTTCGTCTTCTGTCAGGGCAATATATTGTTTTCTTGGTAAAATGTAGATGGCTCTAGTATAATTTCCTGAAATGTTCTGGTACACAGGAAATGGGTAAATTTTATATAATTGTAGTGCTTTTCTATCTAGCAATGGGATGTCTACTGATATTAGTAATTTTCCAGATTTAATTTTAAGGTCTGTCTTGCCAATTTGTGAAAGTAATTCCACTCTAACGTGTGAAGTAGGAATCGGAAATTCGTAATCTTCCATTTTAGTGTGTATTTCAGTGATTACTTCTTGTAGTTGGGCTTTGGAAATTGTTGAAGGGTGTAATTTGCCTTCTCGTGCGTATTCTGTTATTTTAATGAATTGTTTTATTATTTCATATAAATTTTCCAATTTTAGTTCCAAATGTGTTGACCATTGTATCATTTTTTCATAATACATGTAATCATTCCAGTATTGTCCTTGTGATTCTATTTTGTTGATACTTTCATTTAATTCTTTTTGAATAATTTGAATTTGCTTAGTTTTCTTGTTTAGATCCTGATGAATATTATTCACTTCTGCTTTTATTATGTGGGTTTGTTTTCCAATTATTTTACTGATGTTATTTTGTTTTTCATAAATATCATTTATTGCTTCGTTGTATTCCTCTGCGTCGTCGGAAGTCATGACTCCTATTACTGGCCCTAGAATGCTGCCTATGAATCCTAGAAGAGGTGCTCTTCGTCTATGCATGGTCCCGGGTGAAATTATTTCATGGGGTATGTCCTGGTGTAATTCCATTAGTGTTTCACTTAAAGCCTCATTTATAACTTCGAGTTGGTGTAGCTTTTCATTGAGGCGATCCAATTTGTCTTGTAACGTCTTGTAAATTTTCTGAATTTCTGACTTCATTTTGTCGAATTGAAGATGTTCCTGTAGTTTTTGGGGGTCCATGAATATAACGCACCTCCAATGGTTCTGAGTAGTGTGGATAGTTTCCAGTTTTTCGTAGAATAAGCCTGGGTTGTTATCAAAAGGTTGTACTTCGTAATTCCGTGGGTTTCCTGACGAGCCTGTCATGCTAAGTAGTACTCCTGTACAGATCATTGTTGCTTGGCCTAGGATCTGGGTAAACATCCTGTTGTTTGTCTATTTGTCTATGAAAGTAAGGTTTTTGTTAAAATTTTATTAGAGTTCTATCAGGGATGTTATCTTTTGTTACATTGTTGTGTTGATAAGGGAAGAAGGAATAAGGCAACCTCCATATCCTCTCCCTTGATTTCTTTATTCCCTTATTTTAATGAAATCAGATTATTGAATTTTTATCAAAAAAAATTATTAAATATAACAGTGATATAATTACATATGTGAACATGAAAATAGTTGAATAGGTTTTGAAACTGCAAATCAATTGCATAAATATTATAAGTATTATAGGTGGTTTGGGGTTTGAATCATTGATTAAACATCCTACGTTTAAGTTTTTCTAATTTATTTTGCAAGCTTTATATATATGGGTATAATAGTGTGCGCCTAATCTAGTTATTATGTATAATTGCGAATATATCTATAATTCTAGTGGTGATATTTAATATGCGTCATGAGTAATGCTATCTAATTACAACTTTGTTAATCCTATAATATATAAAAGATAATAATGAAAATGGTGGTTTCGCTAGGGGCTTCCTAGTGAATTTTACTAGTTAATTTGCATTCCGTGAATTTTTATTGGAGGAAGACTTCTTTTTAGGGCGTTAGATATATAAGATTTGTATTTTCATCCCCTTGTGGAGGACCCCAGAAGTCTTCTTCGTTTGGTTCTTGATCGTCGGGAAGCCGCTTATTTCGTTTAATTTGCTTTTTACAATTTGCCATAGTATGGCCCCTCAAATAACAGTATTCGCAACAAGCTTCCCATTTGTATAATTTAATTAATAACGTCGCGGGGTTGTCCATACAAATAACGTACTCTTCGTCCGTAATATTACAATCATTTTTTTCCTCGCTAAAAAAATACATTTTTTCAAGGGCCGTTAACATTTTTCTCGCGGCCTCATGTTCTGCGATACGTATTTTTCTTTCCCCGTTGCTTACGGTAAAAAATTTATTCTCGCGTCTACGGTCTTCTATTTCGCATTTAATGATGAAAATTTTTGCGTTGTCGGTTCCCGCGGTTTCCTCTAACGTATACTTTGGTTTTGTAAAGCTGTACTCTGCCGTCAGCTCCTCCAACTGTCCCTTAGCAAACCGTAAGTTATTAATCTCCCCTTTTGGATGGAGGGTAGCGGGGTATATTTTTCCTTGTGGTGGTCGCATGTTAATGCTGGACATGATTTTCCTGTAAAAGAAAATTGCGGTTAATATTTTTTAATTTTTAGTCATTCACTAACTTAAGTTTGTTAAAATGTTTTTGGAATAGTTTTCCGTCGGGTTTTTCCAAGATGGCGTTGTTCTTGTCTAATATTTTTACAAGGGTGTAGGGTCCGTGGTATTTATTATCCAATTTTCCGTGTGTTTTAACTTCCCTTTGGACGTATACTTGATCTCCTACATTCCCTAAAAATGGTTTTACTTTTTGATCATAATTTTCTTTTGAATGTTCCTTCGCGGCAACCAAATTTTCCGCTGCCATTAATTTAATTTCCGATAGTCTTAATATTAGTTCCTGCAGATAGGTTCCGTAGGTTTCTAATTTTTCTGGGTTTGGAAATGAACTGGGGGTGCGTGCAATCTTACCAAACACTACTTCAAAGGATGTAAATTTTGTGGCTTCGTGTATTGAGGTGTTGTACGCGAACATCGCGAAGGGTAGGAGTTGGTCCAAATCGTCGTAGGTTTCCGTGTATGACCTTATGTAATCCATCAATACGGCATGGCTCCTTTCCAGGGATCCGTTTGATTGCGGTCTATACCCTGAGGTGGTGACTTGCTTTACTCCGAAAATTTTGGATAATTTTCTGAGCAATTTATTGATGAAGCTTCCTCCCCTGTCTGTAAGTATACAATTTTTTGTCTCTGGCAGATGTCACATTTTCTGACGAATTCAGTAACTTGCTCTTTAAGTCCTGGCCACATGTACCTTTCTCTAATTCTTCGATATGTTTTGTTTATCCCTTTGTGACCTCCAATTTTACTCTCATGATTTTCGGAGATAATTTGGGTACGTGTCTCCTCTGGGGGTATATTTACGTTGCCATAACATATTGTTATTTCCATTTTTGAATTAGCGAATTCTTGAGTTAGAATTTCGCGCAATTTTCCTATTGGTAGTGTGTCACTAATGTCTCCATGTTTTGAAATGCGAAATTCCGAAATATTTTCCTTTTCTAGGGCTATTCTCAAATTGTGTACGGCTACTTTAACGTATTCTTCGTTTATCTCACCAAAATGGTTTTGTTTAATTATGAGTGAATATATGTTAAAGCGTCTATGAGGTGTGATAAGCACTTCTCCTATTTTAGGTTTCCTATTTTTCAGGTCCTGAGGATCTACTACTCCCAAGTCCACTAGTAGTCGGCTTACGGGGGTGACAAACTCAGTCAGCCGAGAGAAAATGCACGTAATTACTTTTCAAATAAGTAAGATTCTCTCGACAGCTACTTAGTCTGACCTGCACGGTTTTACTACTGCGCGTCCCCGTTCCATTGTACATTTCATAGGCCTTAGGTAGTGCCGGAGGGATGCAAGTGATTGACGGTCGCGAATGGTCAGACGGCAAACTAGTAGTATCCATAGTATGTTCGTCTGAGTATGTAGGTATATTTATTTCCATTCTGCGAGTACTATTTTTGTCAGTTGATGGATTAAAATTAGGTTCGTCATCCAGTTTTTCTGGAAAGGGCGTGGAAATAGCCCTGGGTTTTCTTAGTGCTGAGGGGGAATATTTCCCTAAAGCATCCGGGGTTGAAGCTATTCCAGGGTGAAAAGTGACACTTTTTCTGGTGTGAGCGTATAGATTTCTGGTCGGGGCTTCTTCATCTGGAGACGAAATTCCGGGGTCTAGATTTTCCTTACTTTCGGAATTTATCACCTTTCCTTTTTTTCTGTGTTTCTTTTAATAATTCTTCAGCTATTTTTATAGCTGATTCTATTCTGTTCGTGAATTCGGTCTCGCTTTCAGGTTCCATTTCTTCAATGGCATCAAGGAGCTCTTGATTATTTTCTCCTTCCGAAACTGCTGTGATTTCAAGAAGCGGGGCTTCTTCATCCACTTCTGTCCTCTCCAGCCAGTCTTCATGGGCCTTTGAGGATTGTTCAAATCGTGAAAATGATTTTTCTATATTTTCCTTAGTTGAATTAGCCTTTTCTTGTTCCATCTGGTCTCTTTCTTGTTCTTCTTCTGTTGTACTGTCTTCACTGTCGCTGGGTGGCGGACTCACCATTTTAATGGGTCCTGTTTCTTGTTTTTCTGTCATAGGGGTTAATTCTTCCTGATCTTCTGGGAAGAATTCAGCCGAGCACTCTGGTGCTTTTGCCGGTGCACTCTTAGGTATTGTTGACGATGGGTATGCTGCAGGTGGTAAATTCAAACTTGGTAGCACACTTTTTCTTTTTCTGAGGATTGGGGGTGGTTCTGGATCCCTTTCTGTTTCTTCCGAACTGCTATCCTCTCTATAATCTGGTCGATCCTGAACTCGTTGAGTCTCTACCCGCCGTCGAATCAACCGTTTGCTAATGGTGCTCTGGTCCAAATCAGCTGATGTTGATGCACTAGACTTTGATCTAGCAAGGGTCGGTTTTTGAGGCCTTGAAGTAGAGGGTTTAGAGGGTAAAATTCTCGAAGTAAATCCTTTTCTTGTCTGAATTGCGGGTTTATTTTTGGCTTCTGGTTCTAAAGTTTTTGAACTAGGCTTCGCGCTGTTTTCCTCTCGTTTATTAGCTTGTCTAGTCAACATTGGCAGTAACCTGGCAGGCTGTTTTTCTTCTTCTTCTTTTTCGTCAGAGTTTTCTACGATTGGATTTCTTGATAGGGCATCCGCGTTAGTATTTAATTTACCTGGTTTGTATTTAAACTCATATTCATAGTCTCTTAATTTTAGTCTCCAACGAATTAGTCTTTGGCCTGGATCTTTTACAGAATCTATCCACCTGAGGGGCTCATGGTCGCTCATGAGGGTAAATTTTCTTCCATAAATATAGTGTCGGAATTGTTGTACCGCGTAGAGAACTGCAAGGCATTCCTTCTCCGTTGTAGAGTAATTTAATTCGGGTCCAACTAGCACTCGCGACATATATGCCACAGGGAGATCCATTCCGTCCTTTTCTTGGCTCAGAACGGCTCCTATTGCATAGTCTGAGGCGTCAGTAGTTACTGTAAAGGGTTTTTCAAAATCAGGGTATTGCAATATGGGGCTTTCGCACAGAGCTTGTCGTAGATCCCTGAAGCTCTTCTCTTCCACTGGTCCCCATTTAAATACTGCTTCCTTTTTTAATAAATTTGATAGAGGCTTCGCTCTTGCGGAGAAGTCCTTGATGAATCTTCTGTAATATCCGGCTAGTCCTAGGAATTGTTTTATGTTTTTTGGTGTTTTTGGTCTGGGAAAATTTTGAACAGCCTCGATCTTTTTAGGATCTGGCTTTACTCCTTTGTCTGTAATTATATGCCCTAAATATGCTATTTCTTTGAAAAGAAATTCGCACTTTTCCGGTTGTAGTGACAGGTTGGCTTCTTTCAGTTGTTTGAGAAGGCGTCTTACCTTTTTTCCATGATCTTCTAAGTCTTTAGCGTATATTACTATGTCGTCGAGATAGACAAATAATTCGGTCCCCTGTAGCTCTAATAGAACTTTGTCCATTAGGCGCTGGAATGTAGCCGGTGAATTTTTCAATCCCATGGGCATTCTGACGTACTCATAGTGTCCATTCAATGATGAAAACGCTGTTTTTTGTCTATCATTCGGGTCTAGTTCTATTTGATGGAAACCACTGGCTAGATCAAAAATAGAGAAATATTGTGCAGTACCTAAGTGATCTAAAATATCTGCAATATTTGGCAATGGGTATGCATCCCCAATTGTTTTTTCATTTAAAAGCCGAAAGTCTATTACTATTCTCCATTTCTTCTTTCCTGTGGCATCTATTTTCTTAGGTATAATCAGTAGGGGTGAGTTATAAGGAGATTTTGAGTTTTGAATTGCTCCTTCTGTCTTCATTTTTTGTATTACTCTCTCAACTTCTTCCTTTTGAGAGGGTGAAAATCGGTATGGCCTGGTGTTAATAGGCATGTCGTCTAAAGTGTGAATCTTGTGCTGCACTAAATGAGTGGAGGTTAGAGGTTCTCCTGGCAGGTAGAAATTATCAGGAAATTCCCTAATTATTTCCAGTACATGTTCCTTTTCCTCGGTATTCAAATGGTCCAGTCGAAGGTGTTTTATTACTTCTTCAGCTTTATTTACTGGGGGTGAATAATCTTCGTCTGCCGAATATTCGTCGAAATCTTCTCCTGGAAGTTTGTAATATTCAAAGGGGATGATTTCTTGTGGGGGTAATTCTATTTCGAGGTCATTATCTGTTGTATTAATGGCGAATACATGACAAATCCCATTCACGTTGGTTACGGCTGCTTCGCCTACTAGCACGCCCTCTGTAGTTTTTATTAAGGGTAAGTACCCTTCTTTTATTTCGGAATTTATTACTGCTATTGGAATAGCTCGTCGAGTCCTGGCTCTTACCTTGGTTGGTCCTAGTAGAGGCCCTTTGTAATCTGTGGTATTTTCTAACGCTACTCTAGATTCATTGTCTATGAACGGTATAGGTTTTGTGGGGTTGGAGTGCGTCACAATGGTGTTATGCCAAAAGGATATTTCTACCTTCTCTTGTCGAAGATATTCTCGACCTAGTATTCCATCCGTGCTTATTGGGAAGTCAGAATGTACTACATGAAAAGTGATTTTGGATTTCATTAATTCGATGTTTACTGTTCCTATAGTTGAAATCCTACTTTGTGTAATTCCTGTGATTTCTATTGCTTCATTCTCATTGACCAGTAGGTCCTCATCTAAAGCATCTAATTTAATGACATTTATGTCCGCACCTGTATCCACTAAAAACCTTGCCTTTGATTGTAATAGTTCATGCGACGAAAGCTCTACTACTGGGGATTCTCGACTGAGTTTGGTACAGAAGATTTTTCTTGCTTCTTGAGAAATCTCACGCTGTTCTGACGCTCGGTTTTCTCCACGCTCGTCGTCGCGTCTGTTCGACGAGCGGAATCGAAGTTTAAATCATTTTTATTAGCTGGAGCTGGTGATTGTGCTCTCGGGGGTGTATTAGTTCCTTTATATGGGTAATTATGATTAGGGTAAGGGTTGTTTGATGTTAGCGAACCTGGATAGTACGGATAAGGTTGATAGGGTATATAAGGTGGGTATTGAAATGGGGGTGCGTAATTATTCGGGTAATTAGGCACTATTGGTGATGTTGGTCTCCTTATTATCCCTGTTGGTCCTTGTCTGGGTTCCACTGCTCTATTCCTATCCGGTGATGATGCAAACCTAACATGAGGGCTTGGGCTCCTATCCCTTGATCCTGTATAAGGGGTGGAATATCTATTTTCCGCAATATTGTTTATAGGAAAATGGGGGTTTAATTGATGTCGAGCCTCATACTCGAGTGCGTATTTTAATGCTGCTTCCAATGACGATGGATTCCGTGATTCCACCATTCCTGATATTACATCGGGTAGTCCTCGGATAAAAGCTTCTAAGGCGCAATCGTTTAAGGGTAGTAACATCTGCTCCGCGTTTTGATATTTGTCTTCTAACGCCGCTTGAGCTCCGGATTTAAGTAGGGTGATTCTGTCGTAAAACTCGCTTACACTTTCGCTGCGAGACATCCTAATTGTGGATATTTCATGCAAATACCACGAGTAAGTCTTGTGGGGGGCAAAGCGCTGTTTAAGATGTTGTATTAAGTCGGTTATTGTGGAAAATGTTTTTCCGTGCGTGCTATCTCTTGCAGCACCCTTTAATCGCGCTAGTACCGCCATTATGTACTGCCTTTCGCAATTTGCAGGTACACTGGATTCTCCATTTAATACATCTTGAATAAAGTCCCTAACTGGCATATTTTTTCCGTTAAAAGTGGGTATATTCATCACTCCCTGTTGTATAGCAAAACATTCCGCCATTGAAGTGACCATGGCGTCACTAAGGGTTCGTGAAATGTTTCCTGTGAACTCTCCACCTTGCGTTTTGTCATGAGTGGTGCTATTTTTATCGTGAGGCATGTTGGTTTAATTTTTGTAATTCGAAAGGTTGAATAAAATTCCGTATAATTTAGTCTGTCTAGAAATCGGGAGTTTCGAATGCTCCTTATGTGTAAAATTATATTAATTTTAGCACCTGATCCTTAATTTTGATTAATGATGAAAAACTGACCTTTTCAAATATTAATCAATTCAATTAAATAAATTCTTATTAATTATTAATTTTTTTTTTTTTTTTGACAAAAAAAATTCAATAATTACTTTGCCAGTGTAATGTCAAAATTTATGTTCAAAACCAGATTTAAGTTGGCTTATATAAAATGTTTATTGTTATTATTATTATAATTAATTTTGTTTCCAGTATTTTAATTTTCGTAAGAAATGTTTAGACTTTATCCGGAATATTTATTTTGAAAAGAGTTGGAAACGATTTTCCAATTACTCCGGATATGCCTGCACCTATTTCTGGATTTATAATGTTAAACTCAATTTCTTGCTTCAATATGGGAATTTTTACTACACCACTTGTTGTAAGGGTGGCGTTGTGAATAATGTAAATTTTGAGATGGTTAATGTTATTATAGGTGGCTAATTTCTCCTTATGAATTAGATTAATAGTTAAATTTGGGTCGTATAAAAAGTCGCCTACTTTGTTTTTTAGTAATTCGGAATAGACTGAAATTATAGTGTTTGAATCGTGCTTAAACACTATATGGGAGTCTTTATGTGCCATACAATTTCTATATTTTTATTTTTTTTTTATTATAATTTACCGATCTTAATTTTTCAGTTTATTCTGAATAATAATATTTTATATTATTGTCCCTGAATTTTGTCCTTTTGTGAGCAAAATTGAGAATATTTTGATTTTTTTAAATTATGATAAACTATTTTGTAGACCTTAATTTCTTTTTCCTTGGTTGTCTTGACCGTATGGTCGCCTGTCACCAAACCAAATCAACTGTTATAGTGTTCAAATGGATTCTTTTATCGTGTGTGTGTGAGAATCTGTTCAAAGTGTTTTATTTATATTAAAAAAAGTATTATAGTTCAATTATTATTACATATTATAATATCGTGGTTACTTTGAATTTTATTTTTAATTGTTAATTTAGGAAATTTAATTTATTGCTGAATTTGTTTATTTGTTTGTTTTTAATTGTTTATTTTTAAATGAATGCAGTAATACTAATTTTGAACTGTTACTGTCAATGATTTGTTCTAGCTATTACTGTACTGCAAATTCTTGGTGTGGCGCGCGCAGTCGCTGCAGCGTTTAACCTTGGATTATATGTTTTCAGTGATATAAGGCGGGTCAGGCCAGCCGCGACCGCGAATTCCTGAGCAAGTAATTGCAATTATTGAATTTATAATTAGATTATGTGTATTAACAACTTGCGTTTTCGGTGATACAAAATTAATTAAGCCAGACTCAAGCACAAACCCTTAATTAATCTTTAAAATCACAGAAAATGTTTATTGTTAATAAACAAAAAAAAAATTGTTTAATGTCACAGAATTTTAGAGATACAAGATTGGACAAGCTAGACTCAAGCACAGACTCTTGGACAATCTTTGCAATCAAAAATATTCTGTTAGTTAACAAAGTTAAAATGAAAGTTATAAACAATTACAATGCAGACACTTCGAACTTTGCCTTACCCAGTCGATCGTCATCGACGGTGACCGTTCAACGAATCTAAAAAGGACTTATACTCTCGTATGCTGTTCTTGTTTTGTTTTAAACTTAAATTCAAACTTAGTTAACAAATTGAAAATTTCAGTAGTGCGAAATTAAACAAGCCTGACTCAAGCACAACATCTTGTGTAATTTTAGTACTTTCAGAAATTTGTGTAATTATAAAATTTTGAATTTAAATATTCAATGTTTTAATACTATAAGTTTATTCAGGTAATGGTTGAGACACAATTGCCTGCGTAAACTCTAGGTAGAAAAACTTCTGAACTTTAAATTTATTTTAAATCAAAATAATGATGTTTTACTTTTTCTTATACTTTTTAAACCCTTCACTTGCACAATCTTCCTATAAAGAATACATGCAAGGTTTATTCGGGGTGATTCGATGATGTTATTGACGATGGCAGAGCTTGTGATCACACGAAGTATACCAACGCTTAAAATAAGATAATTTATTCCAAGATTTAATTTCAAATATTTAAATTTTGACGAGTAGAAATATATTATCCAATTATTTCTACTTAACTTGTAATTTTGTAATTTTGAAAATTCCTAAATTTCGAAGCTTTTATTTATGAACAATTTTTATTCGAAATAATTGCTCATATAATTTTGATTCGCTTCAATTAAATAAATTTTAAATTATTATCAATTGTGACAACAAAAGTGACAATCCCACCGCTGCCACCAAATCAGCTGTTACGTCCCGAGCAAAAGGCGAGGGTAGGTTGGATAATTGGATGTAAGGGAGGCGGTAGGCTGATTATATCAGGTTGGTAAGGCCTGATAATTTATTTTTGTTTGTGGGTACGTTGTCACTTGTCAGGTCTATGGGCCCTGAGTTGTTTACAATGAATATAAAACACTGAATTTGTAAATAAATGACAATTTATTATAAATAAATAGAATGTTGCACAGTTTGTTACTTAGGTGGTAAACTATACTACTTCTCGGATGAGAAGGCAATTTTATGAGTTTTATGCGTTTACGAGCCAAATATACAGTTTTTGAGATGCCTATATATATGTCACTTCCGGAGTTGATTGTGTACGTGTTACGCTAATATACTAGGTTTTGAGATGCCTAGGTATACAACTCACGCACCACATTCAGTGTTATAGATAATATAATAAGTTTTGAGATGCTTATTTATATGTATAACATATTTATAATTACTCATTTCTGCATTTATTTGTTTACAATTTGTGTTACTTATTTTATGAAGTATGATCATTAATTGGTTGCCAATGATCAGACAATCGATTTCTTATCTATGATCCATAATCAATGATCGATTTTTATTCATTGATCGTGATCGACTCATCGGCAATCAATACATAATGGCGATAATATTGATCAATACTATTTTACTACCTGAGGTATCAATAATAGTACTGATGTAATGTTGATACATAATTAATATTAATATAATAATGATTATAATATTTAGTCATTATAATTAGTGAGGCTGTGCCGATAACTTCTCATTCTCTCATTAGGTTATTAGCACGGCGTTACTACTTTATCGGCTCGCGGTGTGAGTTACTGACTCATTACCACGGGTGCAATTACCATATAGACAGGGCGCTGTTCTTCTTCATCTCTTATTACCATATGTCAAACCGATTCGTCGACGTGAGGTATACATAGGTTTACCTCATGCGCACAGCTACCCGGTCCATGTGATAATTTATCATAGGAACACTCTTATACTTGAATGATGTCTTCCTCGTTATCCTCGGTGTTTGGCGCATTGCCCTTGCACAGGGGCAATATAAAATTTTAAAAGTTAGTGGGATGTAACAGAAAAGGTGGTACACCTTGTTTTGCTTCCACCATGGGCAACCTTGCAAGATTTTTATAAAAAGCGAAAGTTCTAATAGAGATCAGTTCAGTCAACATCAGATTTCTACAATGTAACCAACGCGAGTTCAGTCAGTTCAGTCACTTAGTCGACATCCAATTTCTGCAATGTAACCAACGTGAGTTCAGTCAGTTCAGTCAACATCAGATTTCTACAACGTAACCAACGCGAGTTCAGTCAGTTCAGTCACTTAGTCGACATACAATTTCTGCAATGTAACCAACGTGGGTTCAGTCAGTTCAGTCAACATCAGATTTTCACAATGTAACCAACGCGAGTCTAGTCCAGTACCATCATCTCTACACGGCGAGTTTAGTTCAGTCTAGTCCAGTACCGTCATCTCTACACGGCTAGTTCAGTTCAGTCTAGTCCAGTTTCATTATCTCTACGTTACGAGTTCAGTCCAGCCTCATCAGATTTTACCGCTACTCAGACGAAGTCCTACTCGACGCTGTGCTCAACGACATTAGAAAGTGAAGGGGAATCACCGTCCAAAATTCTCTCTAAACTTGGATCAAGAATCGACTAGACCAACCGTCTCAACAACGAATTTCCCATCAAACAAATACTATCTCAACGATCTCAACGAGGACTCAACTGACCACCTTCGCTCGACTGGACTGAATAATTCATCAGACAAATTTCACTCGGGGTAATTACAAAGGTACGTCTAAATTTCAATTCGATTTCCAATTCCATGATTCTTATTCGTTTCTCAATTTGATTGTTAATAAAAATACTTTATATCAATAACCATTCTCAATCACTGACTTCTCCTCATCCCTTAGAGAAGATCCTTTTCGATCCTAACATAAAACGAGGAATCTTTTAAGAAGAGAAATGTTACGTTTCTGACGTAACAGGTGCATAAATTAGTAAAAACTGTCTTAATATTGAACTGAATTTAATTATAATTGACATAACCTATAACATAAAATTAATTAAGGTATAATAATTTGAAATTTATACTATTGTAATTTTTATTTTTTTTATCTTATGTAATATACTATTGTATTCTACTAATTATTTTTACCGTACTTATATGGTCGAAAATTCACTTTGGTTACAGACCATCGACCTCTGGTATGGCTTCATAATATAAAAAATCCCGGTTCAAAACTGAATAGGTGGAGGTTACGATTAGGTTAGTACGATTATTTTGTGGTGTATAAACCTGGTAAAGTGAATGCAAATGCAGATGCATTATCGAGAAATCCAGTTAATTTAAAACAAAATGTCAAGGAAAATGGTACCGAAACGAAGACTCAAGGTTACACGACAATAAATTCACCTGACTTAAAGACGACTGACTCAGTTGATAATACCTTTACCCTTAGAGAACAGGAGCAAATACTTGCTATTGACGGCACTGTATCGGCTCTTGATTTCGATCCTGATATCCTTACACACGACGATGACTATTTTAATACTATAATGATATACTTGTTTAAAAAAAATTTCATTTATTTACTATAGAAAATTACGACGTAGATACTCCTGATTTTGTTCTAATATTTTATAAGAAAAATACACATATAATTCTATAAATTTCTATAAACTTTCACGGGTTCGCAAATTTCAAAATTTTGGAAACTTTCAAAGCAAAGGTTCCATATTAAGAATTAAATCGTTTTTAAGAATTTTAAATTTTGCTATCTCGAGACCGAAAAATTTGCTTGAGATTTCAGTCACTTTTATATAAATCTTGGATTTCTTTCCGAAAAATAATATTATTGAAAGCTCTTTAAATTAGTTACATTTCACATTTCCACAAGAAGTTAAGTTCAATAATAAAAATGGAAGAACATTTTGCAAATGTGCCTACTAACTCACATTTCGACCATGGGTACTCTCGTAATGAAAAAGTAAACCAACCTCAAGTTGATACAAATAATGGAGGTCCTAATTTTAATTCCGTCCAAAATGAACAACAAAATCCCCAACATTCTGTTTATCCTACCCCTTTAATCTTATATGAACTAAGCGAAAATGGCGATCTCGTGCCATACACTTTCAGTCAGGAAAACAGATCGTCCGAATCGGTCCAAACAAACACCTGAACAATAAACAATGCTCTCAATATCGAAAAAGAAGGTACTATTTCCAATGACTCACAATCTCCTTCGAACCGCTATATCAGCATTAAATTGGCCACCGATATGGTACCTGTTTTTTATGGTAAAACACCATCTATAATGACATTCATTCGCGCTTGTAAATCGGCCGAAAATTCTGTTCATCCCGGTGATAGGACTTTCCTCGTCACCTTGATAAGGAATAAAATAATAGGGAGCGCGGATTTGTATTTACAAAACAACATAGAATATGACTGCCTAGATACTTTGCTAAATGCTCTAAAGTTGGCATTCAGTCCACAATGGGACTTAAGTCAACTCCAAGCACAGATTTCCAATGTCATTCAAAAAGAAAACGAAAGTGTTTTACTGTACGGAATTCGCGTTAGTGAACTTCTTCGTCGAACATTAGAATCGATATACGAGGGATTTTCTAAGGAAGCTGTAGCCGGGATGAGGTTAGGAGCAAATAAAAATTCAGTATCGTGTTTCGTAAGGGGACTGAAAGAAAAAATATAAAGTAGAATGCAAAATAAAAATCCAAATAATTTGCAAGATGCTATTAATACGGCTGTGGCAGTAGAAAACGAAAATGAATGCCTCTCACACCTTCGTAATACGCGCACCTTTACTCGAAAAGATCTATCCCAGAGATCACACCCTTATATCCGCGACACTCCTCGCGACACATACGAACAACGCAGAGTGTATAAATTAGAAGGATCCCGCAAAATTTCTGATATACATTTTAAAAATAATATAAAATGTTTCAACTGCGGGAAACCAGGCCATTACAAACGAAATTGTTTTAAAAGGCAATCTCCTTATCAAGATTTGAATCCACGAAAAGTAATTAGTCGTTGTGGATTCTGCCAAGAACCTAACCATTATGAAGGAAATTCCTTCGATAAAAAAGAGTACGAAATTCGCGAAAATACAAGAAGCCACAAAAATCCCAAGAAGCCACGCTTAAATTTAAAAGAAATTCAAACGGAGAAATAATTATAGGAGGTCAATCTATCCCTTTTGAAACTCACACTACATTAAAGCTGCCCGCTCGAAGTAAAACCTTAGTCACTCTTCCGATCAAAAGAACTTGCTTAAAATCGGGATATATTAGGAAAATCCAGACTGGACTAGGTATCTATATGGGAGAAGCATTGGTCACTCCGAAAAAAGGATTCGTTAAAATATATGCAATAAACTCTACACCCGAAAATATAGAATTAACTATACCAACCGTTGAATTGGAAGAATTCGAAATAATTGAACACGATAAACTAAGTTTGAATAAAAATGACCCCTATTGCGAGAAAGAAGCAGCTCATGCAAAAAGAATGTGCGAGATTCTAAAATTATTAAATTTAGAAAAACTTAACGATGAAGAAAAACTCTTTTTAATGCAAATCATAAATCGATTTCCATATCAATTTCATTTACCGACGGATCAGCTAGGAAATACAAATTCGGTTAAGCATAAAATTATAATGACCGACCAGAAAGTAATCAACGTGAAACAGTATCGATATCCTCATATTCACAAAGAAGAAGTGCAAAAGCAAGTTGCAAAATTATTAGATAATGATATTATTCAACCTTCCAATTCACCTTATAACTCGCCTTTGTGGATCGTATCTAAGAAACCTAATTCAGAAAGGCAAGTTAAGTGGCGTATGGTTATAGACTATAGGGCTCTGAATGAAAAATCAGTGAGTGATGCATACCCTCTTCCAAATATCACGGATATCCTCGATCAACTGGGAGGAGCAAAATATTTCTCAACTCTAGACTTGGCTTCAGGATTTCATAAAATCCCAATGGATCCCGAATCGCAACAAAAAACAGCATTTTCAACACCCTATGGACATTATGAGTACAAAAGAATGCCTTTCGGGTTGAAAAATGCACCTTCTACCTTCCAGAGACTAATGGATCAAGTCCTATCCGGTTTACAAGGAATCGAGTTATTCGTATACATGGACGACATCGTTGTCTATTCAAGCTCACTAGAAGAACATATGAATAAACTTAAGAAACTCTTTGGTAGACTTCAGACTGCAGGACTGACACTACAGACCGAAAAGTGTCACTTTTTAGGAAAAGAAATTACTTATCTCGGACACATAATTACACAAGATGGCGTGAAACCTGACCCCCGCAAAAAAGAAGCAGTTAAAAAATTCCCTCCTCCAAAGACACGTAAAAACATAAAGCAATTCCTTGGATTAATCGGTTATTATCAGGCCCTGTTAACTCTAATGGAGGAATATGAAGAATTATGATTATTATTTTGGGCGTAGTACAAGTTGCGGCCAACTGTTGGTGCTACGTGTCGGTCCCGCTGCACCCCACCCCGCTCGCCTGTCTGCGTCTGTCCTCGCATATCCTCGTTTGGTCCTCGTTGCACTGCGTTGCACAAACGTCAACAAGCGTTGTGTTTAGAGGCAGTGTTAAACCCACTTGTGAAGAATCTAACCTACAAAGAAAATTACAAGAGCGGGTATCGAGTGTGCTATTTGCATTTTCGCGAGCAGGATTATTCATGTGGTCCGCCAAATGTGTTCAAGAAAAAAATAGTGCCTTCAGTGTTGTTGCCTAAAATAGATGGGAATGGACATACATTGTCTTATAATTTAAAAAACTGAATATAATGATGAGTAAAATGGATATACTAAGTGGAAAAATGTATAAAAATATCAAAAAATTTATTGCTTAAACTTTCTGTATTTTATACGTGTTTTTCACTTAGTTTATCCATTTTACTGATCATTATAGTGAATTTTAAAACTTTTCACATATATACAATGTATATATAACATACATACGCCACACATTGATACTTTTAGTTCAAGTTGCGGCCAACTGTTGGCGCTGTGCTTCTTCATATTTCTACCATTAAATTAAGAGGGCCTGGTTATTATAGGCGGTTTATACCTAATTTCGCAAAAATAGCAAAACCCCTAACATTGCTCACTAAACTCGGAATAAAATTTCCTTAAATTACCTTAAATGAAGCAGAAACTAAGTACGCGACTATTGAAAAGGAGCTTCTTGGTATACTGTTCGGTGTTAGGAATTTCCGACCGTACTTATATGGTCGAAAATTCACTTTGGTTACAGACCATCGACCTCTGGTATGGCTTCATAATATAAAAAATCCCGGTTCAAAACTGAATAGGTGGAGGTTACGATTAGGTGAGTACGATTATTTTGTGGTGTATAAACCAGGTAAAGTGAATGCAAATGCAGATGCATTATCGAGAAATCCAGTTAATTTAAAACAAAATGTCAAGGAAAATGGTAGCGAAACGAAGACTCAAGGTTACACGACAATAAATTCACCTGACTTAAAGACGACTGACTCAGTTGATAATACCTTTACCCTTAGAGACCAGGAGCAAATACTTGCTATTGACGGCACTGTATCGGCTCTTGATTTCGATCCTGATATCCTTACACAATACTATAATGATATACTTGTTAAAAAAAAATTTCATTTATTTACTATAGAAAATTACGACGTAGACCCAACTAACGACACGAATTCAAAAAATATTAAACAAAAGGATTTGGAATATCTTGAAATTGGTAGCGGCAGATATGAGACAGCCGAAGAAGGTTCATTTCTCCTCATAAGAAGTAGTGATGATAGAAATATCTGCACACTTCGGGAGATGGAATCACACGATTCCTTAGATTATGAACCGGATAGTAGGGAACCTCCTGGCCAGGTAGATGCAACGAACGTATTGCCACCTTGGCCCGAGGTAGAGAGGCACCTTTATCCTGAATGAAAAAAAGAAAATCCTATAGGTGGAATCGCGCTGGAAAGCGGATTGGTTATTGATCTGGATTCACAGAGTTGTGAATCAGGTATGAGCAAACCTCCTGGCCGGGTAGATGCAACGATCGTATTGCCACCTTGGCCCGAGGTAAAAGGTAAAGGTGCCGGAGAAAATTTTGAAAGTAACAGCGATAAAGATTTTACAAATCCATCAGAACAAAAAAGAAAGAAAATTCTATCTTGTGACTGTAAACAAAATCTTTCTAAACTTGTGTTCGTTTCGATACTTAACACTTTTTGTATACAATTTAAAAAAAAAGATATTTTTGAAACGAAAAGAAATTACATTATCCATTTTATCTTCAAAGACTGCAAGTTTATCACATTGATTAGTAAAAAGTTAAGAAGTGAAGGTCTGGTAAATTTTGAGGCTCTTTTCTAGATCCAACCTCAAAAAAAAGTCATACAATAGTATTCGAACAAAATGATAAATATGTATAAATATGTAACAGCTCAAGAAAATATTTTTTCGAAATTGCGATTAACGAGAACAAGTGGAAACTCGTACAATAAAAATAAATTAAAATTAGCGCATGCAATTTAGTTACATTTTATCATATTTTACCAAAAAAGGAAAAGTTAATTTGAACAAAAACATCTTTACTCAGAGTATTGAAAAATACAAATAAAAATTCAAAATAAAAAGTAGAAAATAGGCTATTATAGAAATTTTACATATGAATAGATAAATTTAAATAACCAACTAAATTTAGACAATGTTTATAAATTTTAAGCTAAAAGGAAATTTACGATATAGATTTGTGTATTAAAATCCTAACCACAGAAACTGAAATTTTCTTTATAAAACAAGGATAAATTCGTATACGATCAGAGCTAAGTAATTACTCTTCATTCGCGATAAAAACTAGTTAAAACATAACAAAAATATGTAGTTATAAATAAAGCTAGTAATAACAAGAAATTTATGTGTAAAATTCGACAATTAAATAAACATATGATAAATAGTAGTAGTAAAAGCCATAAAATAAGAATCTATCAAACTAAATAATAAATAATTATAACTTTATATATATATGTAATTCTAATCGTTTTAATATTAATAAGAATATCTTATCTCAACAGTATACTCACAAGTCTATCTTTCGAGAACTTTTCAACAAGGTCGTAATTTACAGTTGAATGAGGAAAACAAACTGACCTCCTAATTAACTTAATAACCAGCGAATATGTCGTTGAATCCTTTTTCACAAAAGCAGTTTGAAGGAATTTCCACGTGATTACTCTAGAAGTAAACCTCAACAGCACAAAATACATCATCTGAAAAAAAAAGAATGTTTAATTTAGCCTCCATAGATAATCTTGTCAGCTCAACAAATATGGAAGGGTTTATTTATACCTGAGCCTTATAATTTAATTTCACAGAAGCTACCAGAAATCCACGACAGCAATGTGCATTCACATTATTCATTGCGAAACTAGTCCTTATTTTCCTTGTTCATGGTGAACTTTAAATCTCAAAATGTTGCAAAAAGGTATATCCTTTGATGACTGTTAATTTTTCCTTGTCGTTAGAAATTCCATACATTGACTTTATCCAAACACTATAGGATACACACGTATACGTATAGGCATGTGTATATATATATATATATATTCGTTAATAGCTACCGGCAATACCGGTCATAATTACAAAACCTAGAAACAAACTTGTCTCAAAACGTCAATTTAAAAAGTATTGTTTCGCATTCAGGAGATGTTGTCTGGAATTCCGCTTTTCGACAAGTTCGTATTTGGATAACATCCAAAACTATCAAATGCGATACTTCGCATATAATGTACCAATCTTGAATGCAATTAAATGCGAAAAGAAATTGAAAATAAATTAATCCTGTTTAATGCGAGAGTTCCCATTAATTTGAATGCTACTGAAGGCGATTGAATAAGAGAAAAGTTGTAAGGAAGATGAAAACTTTTTAATGCGAAAGTTGTTATTAATTTGAACACTATTGAAAGCGAATGAATGAGTAAAAGTTGAATTTAAAGTAAAAACTTTTTAATGCGAGAGTTCGCATTTAGTTGAATGCTGTTGAGTGCGAATGAATGAGAGGAAGTTCAGAGCAAAATGAAAACTTTTTAATGCAAGAGTTCGCATTTATTTGAGTCCTATTGAGTGTGAATGAATGAGAGGAAGTTAAGAACAGAATTGATAACCTTGTAATGAGAGAATTCGCATTTCTTAAAATTTTGCTACTTCGGAAATAGAATTTGAATACTGTTCAGTACAGAAAGGCTAATTGATCGTATCGTCGGGCGGATTGTATTGTTTTCGTAACAGATAGTCGGTTATCTGAAAATACTTGAATTCGGGGCCGGCACAAAGTTTTAGCATTTCTATAAGATAATTTCGCCCTTCTAAAGTGAGGCCAAAAGAAATACTAAATGCCATCACCATCTCAATCACATCATTTAAGAGCAAGCCCGACTCCCGAAACATGATTTTATTATTAAAGTCCATAAATAACGAAAAGTAATTCAGTCCAGAATTGTTTAGATTCGGGTTGATTTAATGGTTCCAGTGTTGAAAAACTTGAAGACGCTCCATCATCTTTTTCACCTACAATAGAATCGAAAAAATGATTATGAATGGTAATTGTATTCGAATGTGTGATATCGTATGTAGCTGTATGTACGGTGGTTGACTGTAAGAATGGATGGATTGAACACCAATTTCATGTTATAAATCTTGTACTTGTGTGCAGAAGGAAAAAAGAAAAGGTAAGGTTTTTGTATTTAAAATTTTAAAAAAGCTATTGAAACTTCCTTAGATTCCGGATTGACGAATCAAGAAAAAGACTAGAAACAGAAACGATAAAAACAAACAATTAATTTTAAAATTATGAAAAACAAACAAAAAAATAAATATTCTTCAATTTCAGAAATTGGTAAAATCATCTACGTTTTAGACTGTCTAACATTATTCTCCATTGTTTCAAAATTAAAAAAAATGATTTATTACAACTTCAAATAATAAATATATAATTTATTGATGATAATTAATTGGAACGTTGTATTATACATTTATTAATTAAGGAAAACTAAATTGAAACATTTTAAAAATGTTAGAAAATGTAGGGACTACAAAGCTTCCTCTATGAGGAAGTATAAAATGGGGCAAATTTTACTTACGCAATTTGAATTTTTCTGCACTTTCTTCCATTTTCTCTTTCCAAATGTTTCGAGTTCTTTGAGAAACATTGCGTGGATCATAATTTCGATCCAAAACATGTTTTTTAAATTTTTTCTTTCTGTTCACGCTCATTGTACCTGAAAACGTAAACGTATCTTGAATAATGAATATAACCCGCAGTGAAGAAACAATATTTGAATGTATCGAATTCATTATTTATATTAATTATGTGTATAAAATAAGTCGGCAACTGAATTTAAAAAAGATATATTTCTGCACATGATAGACAATCACATAAATGTACTGAAGCCAAACATTTAAATAAAATGAATCATAAATATAGGTTCAACATTTTCGGGGTTTTCATTGTGAAAGTTTTAGGTTATAAAAAATTATAATTACTATATGCTATACATAACTTACCTGCGGTATCACTTATATGTTCGCTTGCAAAAAAACTTGAACTGAGAACATTGATTCGTATAGGTATTTATTAACAATACACACCGAAGTCGTGCAATTTTTTATGAACAAAACTTTATAATGACAAGTTTGACCATTTCGTGTGTAATGTGTGCGTGCTTTCACCATGCTTTCACGCAGTTTGACAGGTTTGCCTCTGATTCAGTGCTCCCAGATCGTGGATGAAATTTTCCTCCTCTATTTTACCACTTAATTTGAAAAAAGCAATTTTTCAAGTATAATTTGGGAAAATTTTTTAATATAATTCCAGGACAAGTTTAAAGAGAAATATATTTCAAAAATTTCCCCAAATCATACTTGTAAAATTGTTTTTTAAAAATAAAGTGGCAAAATAGAGGGGGAAAATTTCATCCACGATCTGGGAGCACTGCTCTGATTTGCCTTTTTCACGCAAGAGCAGAACTATAAGACAAGATGGCTATACGCCGACGTTTGCACACACTCCGCGACTAAATGTATTCAATTCTATAAATTTCGTACTTTGTCCCTTAAATAATAAGTTAATAGTATAACATGTGTAAAAATCATATTTACTCTAAATAATATAATATTTATTTACTAAAAAGTATTTTCTGTCACACGTTTATTTCATTCATAATTTGAAATTGGCGCACTTTTTAATTGTTCGCGCGAAGTTTTTCGAGCATTTAACTATTTAGGCTGATTTAGGCTTTTATTACTGCCGGCCGGTACAGTTCCACGTGCGTGTTGCTTTCTCGCGTCTTTTTCTTGGTGTTTTTCGTAGTGATTTTAATTGTTAATGATTAAGTGATTAACTCAAGAACATAAAGTGTAACTGAAATTATGTTCTTGTACATATACAAACGGGATTCTAAGGAATATGCGACAGTTCCTGCTTCAAAAGTCCTACTATTTAAAGAGGAAAAATACGCAATTACGAATAAATATTTCGTGAAGGAGAATGGTACCGACATTTTGTGCAACGTTCTTACTTTTGCAAGTAAGTATTATCGTTTTTTATACGTAAATCTTAAAAGTGTATACTTAACGTCTTTTATTTATATTTTCAATCTTTTGCCAAAAAATATAAGCAGAATACAGAGAAATCTTTATTCTGCGATTTTGGATTGAAGCACTTCTCTTTTAATATATCTGTTACATTTTTAACACAAAGTGTAAACCGATTTTGTTTTGAAGTCAACTTCAACCATTTAATTTTTATAAGGCTCTGAATGTTAATTTCCTACTGAATTGAAAGCGATGAAATGTTGGTTATTCAATTTCTCTAAATAGAAAGAATGTAATTTTTCATTTTCAAAATTTTAATTGAGTCCCAAGGGACATTTTGGTTCTTAACTTTTTTCTGAATTAAAAAAGGCACTTTTTTAAGATCCGAATATTTTTTTTGACCCGAGGGGGGAGAATGTTTCATTAATATTATTTCACTTCAGATTAAAGGAGAGAAGATCAGAATTTAGCAATTATTTTCTTTTGAGCTAATGCCTAATTTTTAAGTTCTTAAAAATATACTTACTCAAACTTGAAATTTCTGAATTTGAAATTTTTTTAATAGAGATTGATTGCATTAATTGGCAGATAAGTAAATTACTTTTAATGAAAAAAATTATTTAGCTTTCAAACCTTGAATGTTTTACTTTCAATGGCGGTGAAACTGTTTTCCAACTTCGGGAACAACCCAGAATTTCTTTCTGGCATTTTAACGATCACTCTGATGTTTTTTCAATACTCCAAATTACAAATTTTTATTTTTCAACAGTTACATTTAAAAATTTAAATGATTGACAATATATTTCTCGCACATTTTTCAGGAACTAAAGAACTTCTAAACGAAATAATCGAGAAGGCAAAAAGGCCGAGAGTTCCTGCCGCTAAAACTTTGCAATCACTGAGCGAAAATTCAGCTGATGATGAACCTGCTCGAAAAACTGCAGCTATATTAGAAATTAAGGAAAATATTTTTTTTTTTAAATACATTACATAATTGCAGTATGTTTCACTTGAAACTTTTATGATGAAAAAAAACTTCTTTAGCAAGAGAATAATCATACAAAATCGGATATGTTCTAAAACATGCCACATCATATTATGTAAAATGGCATCTTTAATACCTTAAGTATATACGCGGTTTTTTTCAATGTTCTGAATATTTTCAGAACTAATAAAATTCAAAATTCTAAGAATAAATTAAAAATTTATAATTAATATAAATGTTGTTCCTTTTTCATTACAATAAGTACTCGAAGAATATTAAGTAAATTAAAATATACAGATATGATAGTAACTTACTTTCTGTAATGTCTTGCTTGCAAATTCAATATAAAATAGTTTGTCAGTGAAGTAGATATACCTAAAAATTTTCCTTTAAAATACACGCTTCCCTCTGCTCGTAAAGATCACCATAAGTGTCTCGAATTTCTTAAGTACGTATTGGACAATTGTCTTCTTTTAGGAGGAAAAGAACCTCTCAGGATAGCATTTAAAAAAAAATTCAGTCAGCAAAGCCACATGTCCTGAGTCGGTTTTCAAAACAGTTCAACTCGATCGTCGAGAGACTCCGGTAACAGAGTCCTCAAAAAAAGTAAAAATTCTAAAAATTGATAAGTGCTCGGGTCGTCCAGATTATCAATTTCACATTTTATATATCATAATAAAAAAAAAAAGTTCTTTTCCGGTCGGTTCTCTTCGCGAAATTATAAAAATTAAAAAAAAATAAATAAATAAAATTTTCGTTCATTATATCGCGTTGTTTATGTACAGTGAATTTTTTAATATGTTTTCAATGCGTTTTTTGCATACCGGACTGCTTCATTTTGAGTTGCAAGCTATGAGATAAGTTTTGTTTTTATACCTTTCCTTATTTTAATAATTTTCTATATTGTGATATTTTAAAGAAATTTTAAACGAATTTTATAATTTATAGCACTGAAGAGGGCCCCCATATGTGGCCAAAACGTTTGCCATACTTAATACGTTTTTTTTTTTTTTTTTATCTGCCATTGAGAAAAATGGTAATGTGAAAATAAAAAGAGTCTGACCCTATGCCAAAATGAAAAACAAATAAATATTCTATGAATTATGGGTCAATACAAAATCGGATATGTTCTAAAACATGTCACATCATAATAATCAAAAGGTTAAAAGAAACCTGGAAAAAAGACTTCTTGCTCTTAAAGAAAAAAGAGGGGCTACTACTAGTAACTTCGATGGGAATGAATCTCAGGTATATTGTTTAATTCTAAACTCAACTTTATTAAATTATAATTCAAGGGGGTTTAAAAGTGTAAATTGCGCTTATTCTTCCCTTGATTTTGATTAATGTTTTCTTTTCTTTATTGAAATAGGGAACGCCGCCTAAAAAATCAAAAAATGACTCAACTTCTGAGGTTCATACTGCCGCAAATGTCAGTTTCAACTTGATTCACGCTGACTCTCAGGTATTAGTTAATTATAATTAGGGACCCAACTAGACTTAAACAAAATTAGATAATATTTGAGCGCACATTAATGATTGGTTCGTAATTATTATATTATGAAATGGAACGCAAATTTTTTTCGAGTCCCCAATTATAATTCAACTGCATGAAAATATAGTCTAAGAGGAAACCTTTCAGTATAACTTGCGCTAATCCTTCCCTTCGTGTTAATTCTCGTGTTCAATTTTAATTTCTTCAAATAGGAAGCATCAGATAACATATCAAACACTAATCAGACTTCAGAAGTTTTTGAAAAAAATTATTCTGATTTCGAGAATGCAAATTCACTTCCAACGTATCAAAGAAAGAAAGTCGAAGTTAAACTTTCACGTCCTCAACCGACAATTATATCACATCACAAACTTGTCCAGCCTCTCGTATTCAAAAATAAATTTTGTACGAAGTCACCATTACAAAACATAACAAATAAATTCAAATCTCATGGAATTGAAGCTTTGACAAATAAGAAAAACTCAACCGTAAAGGCAAAAACACACGAAAATGCCAAGATTCAAGAGGAGACATTAAGTACGTATGCAGAAGTTCGAGTGGCCTTAGAAAATAAAAGTAATACCCAGATGATGCGGGAAAAAACAATTTCTGAAGCTCGCAACTACGAAAGTGATGCTGTAAAAGCCAGAGCATTGAAATATGCTCAGAGTGTTCAAAATTTCAAAGATGAAATTTTTAATTTACGCAAGCAGGTACAAGACATTTCTAAAGAATGTAAAAGCTAAAGACCGGAAAGACAGATGCTACACAGTGGATATTTACCCGCTGGATATATGAAAAAGGAAATTCTCAAGTCAGTTTCATTATTGTTCATACGTATATATATAAAGTTTTTTAAGTAACATAATCTACATGTGAAATTACAGTTAAATTATAGTCCAAACATCCTAGTTCAAATGGTCTTTACCGAGTTGTCATTCGCATCTTTTTATTTAAGAATTATTCTGTTTCAGATACATTTAGGGAGAGATGTCTGGATATCGAAAGATTGCTATTATTTGGCAGTGAGTAACATTAGATCCAATTCAGTGTTCGTAAGGAACTTAGCAATTGCTGTTTTTGGCGAGGAAACTCTTATTAGAAGTACTTTGAGTGGGCGTGGAAGCAACCGAAACAAGCAGGCAAAAAATCCGGAATGTGGAAAGCTAGACGAAAGGAAATGCTTAGCCATCAAAGGTATGTATTCGTATTAATCGTAAAGATTTAAAATTTCAATTTTATTTAAATTTGATTTGTTTAATTTATTGCGTACCATTTTTAACATGATTTAGCCATTCTGAAAAGAAAAATCTGGCACTTGTATACTGCTTGCATTTTAAAATAGAAATAATAGAAATATAATTATTCAAGTGTAGTACACATCTAATGTGTTCGAAAGTAAAAAACGACACTTTCGGACCAAGTCATTTTATTTTAAAAAACAGTTCCAACGTTTCTAGAACACAATGTATCTCCTCATCAGGGAATAAAAGCTCTTATTACCACATTAGTATTAAATTTGTTAAATCTGTAATAATGAAATATTTTATATCGATTGTAACAGATAAAATATTATAAAAATATTATTATAAAAAAAGTAAATACCTTAAAATTGTAAGAATCAACATATAAACCATAATAATTTTACAAACATTGTAAGGTTAAACAAATATGAAAATTTTTGTTAGGAAGCAAGAGCACACGGCTCTGCTCCCGACTTAACTGAATTTTAAAATTGTCACTTACTTATTATTATAATATTACAGGAGCGTATCGTCGAAGTTTAAAATTACGGAGTCAATAAGGAGTCAAATTTGTTTATAAATAAATAAAATTTAGGAAACAACATAAGATAAGATGACATTCATTTATAAATTAAGTAAGAAATGGAAACCAACATATAAGTAAGGGGAGAAAATATAAAAATAATCGGAATTTTTTCTATTTTTATAAAATTTTTATAAAAGGAATTCCAAAATAGCATTATAAGATTGGTTAAAATGCTCCAAATCTGAGACTTTGTTTAGACTATTGTTTTTTTCTTTTTTTATGAAAACCATTTCTGCGAAAGATCTTTTTTGAAAGTTTTTTTCTTGATGGACAATTTTGAAATCATTCCACAAAATTTCATGTGATGAACTATTATTTTCATTTTCAAAAATGTGTTTTGAAATTAAATTGTGATATTTTGGGTTGAGTTTTATGTTATTTTTATGTTCATCTCTACGAATATGTAAAGGTCTTTTTGTTTGTCCCATGTATCTTTTACCACACTTGCAATTAAATTTATAAACTACATTATTTTTCTCTGATGAAGATACAGGATCCTTACCTAATCTTACAAATCTGTCTAATTTCGAATTTATTCTGTAAATTGTGTTAATTTGATATTTGTTTAAAACTCTCTTTATATTTTTAGAAATAGTACCATAGTAAGGAATTGTGATAATTTTTTCTCTTTCTTTCTTTTCAATATCTATGTTTTGTTTGGGTTTTGTAATTCTCTCATTTAATTCAATAATTCTTTTATTAATATGTTTTATGATAATTATAGATAGGACTTGTATCGACCCTTTGATGAATATTCGATATATGTATAAATTGACTTTAGGGTCCAGAAATAATGAAAACTCGGTTCTTACATTCTTTCAAACGTTTCGACTCAGGTTGGAGTCCTCATTAGTGAGAATTTATTTCTATAAAAAATACAAAGGAGGAATCTTAAAAATTGACCGTGTGACGCATAAACATTGTAGTAAAAAAGTGATATAAGAATTGTAAGTGTGAAAATAAAATTGGACTATGTAACTAAATTTGCAATACAGTAAAACTGTAACAAAACTGTACAAAAAAATTTTTTTCCGTAAATTTGCTAAAAAGAACCTTAAAGAAACATTGTAATGTTAAAAATAATGTAAAAGAAATTGCAAGTTTGAAATTAAAAAATTGGTCTAAATAACTAAATTTGCTAAAAGGTAAAGCTGTGAAACCTTAATTTGAACAAAATACTAACAAGAGAGACTTAAAGGTAACACGCGTGACAGATAACAATTTTGGTTAACCGATATGAATGAAATTGTACAAGTGAAACTATAAAAATGGTCTAAGCTAAATGTAAAAAATGTAAAATGTAAGAAAAATGTAGAAAATGTAAAAAAACCTGTACAGAAAAATTTCTTATAAAAAGACAAAGGAAGAAACTTGAAATCTTGAACATGTGACCGATGAACATACTGTTAAAAAATGATGTAAAAAAATTGCAAGTTTGACACTATAAAATTGGACTAAATAACTAAATTTGCGATACAGTAAAACTGTAACAAAAACTGTACAAAAAATTTTTTTCTGTAAAATTACTAAAGAGAACCTTAAAGAATAGCACGTGTGGCGGATAAACATTGTAATAAAATAAGATAAATGAATTATACATGTGAAACTATAAAATGGGTCTAAACTAAATGTAAATGAAATGTACAGAACAATTTTCTCTATAAAGGTACAAAAGAAGAACTTGAACAATTTTGAACGTGTGACCGATGAGCATTCTGTTAAAAATGATGTAAAAGAATTGCAAGTTTGAAATTATAAAATTGGTATAAATAACTAAATTAGCTAAAAAGTAAAACTGTGAACCTTAATTTGAAAAAAATTACCAACAAGAGAGACTTAAAAGTAGCACGTGTAACAGATAACAATTTTGGGAAATCGATGTAAATGAATTGTATAACTGAAACTATAAAATGGTCTAAAAAATTCGATTTGCAAGAAAATAAAAAGTACACAAAAAATTTAATTCTGTAAAATTACTAAGGGGAGAAAAAAATAATTTTAAAAAACAATAATTTAAAAAAAAAGAAAAAAGCACATGTGACGGATAAACATTGTGGGATAAAAAGTCAGAAAATACGAGCTCATCACCAAAAAAACACTGTAAACGAAAACTGACCTGTTATTTTGTTAAGTAGACATACAAAACGATGATAAAAAAGATTAATCCAAATGACATACACAAAATTCCTTTTTTCTTCCTTTTCTTTCGTTGTGAACAAGATAGGCACATAATTTTGACAAATAACTCTTGACACTAAGGATTTTACTTGAAAACTGAGTTGCACTTGGAAACTGACTTGGAAAAGGCTTTGTAAAGTGGAGTGGAGGGTTAGGTTTTTTGCTTTGGAAAGTCTCGGTTAAATGAAAAGGAGAAAAAATTGTGTAAATATGTTCACAAGATGTCCAGAGACTGTGACAAAGGAGGGCTATGAAATTTGAGACGAGTCATAAGAGTTTTTCACCACAAACTCCCGAGACATGTGACCGGGTTTTTTTTTTTTTTTTTTTAATTTTTTTATTTAACAATCTCAGTGTCGCAAGATTAAGGTGGAAATTAAATTGAATTTTTAATGCACATACAAAGTTATAGATATTATGATGCCCGTATGTGGAATTATAAGACTCGTAACAGAAATTATATAATTTTTAAATTTCTGCAATTTTGTGATAAATTTGATAAAATCGATAAATTTCGATAAAATTTGGTCACAGTTTTCTAGATTTTTCTAAAGCTGTGGAAAATTTGTGTAAAAACTAAGTTTTTTTATTTAAAAGAGGAAAGTAAAAAGCAGATAGATTGTTTGTGTCCGTTCTTTGATTAACTGTATGAGCATTGCTAGCAATGTGAGTCATTTCGAGGATCATACGTTTTTTATAATTGTTGGATCTGTCAATTATTTTTACCTGGTCAAAATTAAATTTATGATCCTGGCGCCACGTGTGGTTGGTCAGGGCGGTCCATTTTTCTGGGGGGTTATATACATCTTTTTTATGTTCCTGGATTCTATTTTTTAGAGGTCTTTTGGTTGTGCCTATATAATTTGCTGTACAATGAATGCAAGGAATATTGTAGACGACATGTGCTGTTTCAAGTTTTGGTGTGGGGTCTTTTGCTGATTTGAAAAGATGTGAGAGGTCATTGGTATTGCGTGGGGCAATTTTTACATTGAAAGGTTTAAGGATGCCTGAAAGTTTTTCAGATAACCCTTTAACATAGGGAAGTGACACATATTTCTGTGTTTGGCTAGCTGAGTTTTGTTTTTGCTTGTTTGTGCGAGTGTAAGAGTGAGAAGATTCCTCGCCCTCCCTCGCAGGTGGATGGTGAATGAGGGGCCCGGTTGTGGAGGCTTTATGTAGCAGATAATTAAGTCTGTGTTTTATAGTGGAGTTGATTATTGTTGTTGGATAATTGTTATGTGATAGGATATTTTGGATTTTTTTTAAGTTTTCTGTGTGGAAGTTTTTGTGTGCTAAGATGATGCCTCTGTCAACAAGGTTGTTAATCACATTAATTTTGTTGTGTAGTGGGTGGTGAGAATAAAAGTTAAGAATACGGCCTGAGTAAGTAGGTTTTTGGTACCAATTTGTATTGATGTTCTCCCCTGTTCTGATGATAAGAACATCCAAAAAACATAATTTGTTATCTGATTCCTCGTCTAATGTAAATTGGATTTTATGATTGTAACTGTTAAAAGTGTTTCTAATTTTGTCTATTTCATCAACCGGTACTGCTGTAATTATGTTGTCTACGTATCGAAAATAAAAGGGGAGTCGAAAGGGGAGGGAAGCTATACTTTGTTTTTCCACATCATCCATTACAATATCCGCAGCAATCTGAGAAAGGGGTGAACCCATGGGGAAACCAGATTTTTGTTTGTATGAATGGCCTTGAAAGTTGAAAGTAGAATTTGAAGAGCAGATTCTAAGGACTTTTTCAAATTGATACCAAGGCATTTTTGTCTTTTGTTCTATTTGTGGCCAATAGTGTCAAACTTGCAATTTTTTTACATCATTTTTTAACAGTATGTTCATCGGTCACACGTTCAAGATTTCAAGTTTCTTCCTTTGTCATTTTATAAGAAATTTTTCTGTACAGGTTTTTTTTACATTTTCTACATTTTTCTTACATTTTTCATTTTTTACATTTAGCTTAGACCATTTTTATAGTTTCACTTGTACAATTTCATTCATATCGGTTAACCAAAATTGTTATCTGTCACACGTGTTACTTTTAAGTCTCTCTTGTTAGTATTTTGTTCAAATTAAGGTTTCACAGCTTTACCTTTTAGCAAATTTAGTTATGTAGACCAATTTTTTAATTTCAAACTTGCAATTTCTTTTACATTATTTTTAACATTACAATGTTTCTTTAAGGTTCTTTTTAGCAAATTTACGGAAAAAAATTTTTTTGTACAGTTTTGTTACAGTTTTACTGTATTGCAAATTTAGTTACATAGTCCAATTTTATTTTCACACTTACAATTCTTATATCACTTTTTTACTACAATGTTTATGCGTCACACGGTCAATTTTTAAGATTCCTCCTTTGTATTTTTTATAGAAATAAATTCTCACTAATGAGGACTCCAACCTGAGTCGAAACGTTTGAAAGAATGTAAGAACCGAGTTTTCATTATTTCTGGACCCTAAAGTCAATTTATACATATATCGAATATTCATCAAAGGGTCGATACAAGTCCTATCTATAATTATCATAAAACATATTAATAAAAGAATTATTGAATTAAATGAGAGAATTACAAAACCCAAACAAAACATAGATATTGAAAAGAAAGAAAGAGAAAAAATTATCACAATTCCTTACTATGGTACTATTTCTAAAAATATAAAGAGAGTTTTAAACAAATATCAAATTAACACAATTTACAGAATAAATTCGAAATTAGACAGATTTGTAAGATTAGGTAAGGATCCTGTATCTTCATCAGAGAAAAATAATGTAGTTTATAAATTTAATTGCAAGTGTGGTAAAAGATACATGGGACAAACAAAAAGACCTTTACATATTCGTAGAGATGAACATAAAAATAACATAAAACTCAACCCAAAATATCATAATTTAATTTCAAAACACATTTTTGAAAATGAAAATAATAGTTCATCACATGAAATTTTGTGGAAAGATTTAAAAATTGTCCATCAAGAAAAAAACTTTCAAAAAGCTTTTCCAGAAATGGTTTTCATAAAAAAAGAGAAAAACAACAGTCTAAACAAAGTCTCAGATTTGAAACATTTTAACCAATCTTATAATGCTATCTTGGAATTCCTTTTATAAAAATTTTATAAAAATAGAAAAAATTCCGATTCTTGCTTCCTAACAAAAATTTTCATATTTGTTTAACCTTACAATGTTTGTAAAATAATTATGGTTTATATGTTGATTCTTACAATTTTAAGGTATTTAATTTTTTTATAATAATATTTTTATAATATTTTATCTGTTTTTTTTTTTTTTTTTTTTTTTTTTTTTTTTTTTTTTTTTTTTTTTTGGTGTGGAGGAAAAATGGCAAAATGTTTTATAGACGTTTTACAGGACTCTCCTAGGACGGGTCTAGGCATACCTGTTAAAACCAAAAAAAAACCCCTCTCTCGAACCAATACACCACCCGCGGAACCGCCTTTCGGCTTTAAACTTCACGGGTGGTTGGTTCCATTCAAGTCGCGTACGACTCTTCCGTCATCCGTTCGCTCGGAACTTCCACCCGCGGCCACACGCCCATTAGGATAACCGACTAGCCGCGCCACCCAGGGGAGAAACAAACAGATTTCTCCCCGAACGACGCGGAAAGTCAAGTCTGCCCGAGACGCAGGACCGCGGGTGCCGGCCCCGATGCGATTTCTACTGGCCCTCCCCGTTGTTTCGCTCTCGACGCCCATCAAGTTCTCTCGTCTTCATCACAAGTGTGACGAATGACTCGATGAGCGTCCAGAACCGTTCAGACTGGAGCATGAGGGGGACCATCGTGTCAGGAGTAAGTTCGGAACCCACCACCTGACCGAGGACCCCCCTAGCCACACCCCATTTTGCGCAGACGAAGAGTGCGTGCTCTGCGTTATCCACCGGGGAATCGCAGTAGCAACACGTCTCCTCGTCTCTCTTCTTAAAGCGCCTCAGGTACGCGTTAAAACAGCCATGGCCCGAGACCGCTTGTGCCAAGTAAAAGCCGACTTCCCCGTGCTTTCTGTTCAGCCAGGTGGCGAGCTCCGGGATCAGGCGGTAGGTCCATCTCCCTGTCTGCTCACCATGCCATCTCATCTGCCATTTCTCGACGAGTCTGCGCCTTCCATCCTTGCGGATGGCCTCCTTCGCGCGAGCGATTTCCTGCAGGTCGGCGCAGGTAAGCTCCTTGCGAAGCTGAAAGGTTTCCTGCCTTTCCTCCGCCAATAAATCTATTGGCGGGACGCTCGCCAGGACCAGCACAGCGCTCGTCGAGATAGTTCTATATGCCGAAACTATTCTCAGCGCGACAAGTCTCTGCGCCGAGAACAGCTTCTTCTGGATAGCATGGTTTTGCGAGGCATTGGCCCAGACCGGAGCAGCATAAAGCAGCTTCAAATGGACCACGCTCGCCACCAATCTTCTTTTCGCTTCCCTGGGTCCACCAATGTTTGGCATAAGCCGGGCCAAGATCGCTCCACATTGGATGGCTTTGGCGGCTGCGATCTTTAGGTGTTCGCCAAAGCTAAGCCTACGATCCAGCTGCACCCCCAGGTACTTAATGCTTGTTTTCCACTCGACTTCATGCTGTCCGAGAACGATCCTCGGGTATTGGAAGGATCTCCTGTCCGTAACGAGCAAAGCCTCGGTTTTCTCAGGGGCCATTTTAAGACCTCTGCCATCCAACCAGCGTTTCGCTCGCCACAGACTTTCATTGATCCTCAGCTCTAGGATTCCAACGTCGTCAGCGGCGCACACGACAAGTGCGTCATCCGCGAAGCCGACGATGCTCGTTCCAGCAGGCAGGTCCATGCGCAGGAAATCGTCGTACATGACGTTCCAAACGAGTGGACCCACCCGCGACCCTTGAGGGGCGCCACATGTCATCTCCTCCTTGAGAGACCATTTGTCGCCCTCATATATCACCCACCTGTCGCTCAGATAGTCATCTATCATTCGCAACAGGTAGTCTGGAACCTTTTTCCGCACCATCGCCTCGATGCAGATGTTCCATCTCGCGGTATTGAACGCATTGCGTATGTCAATGCTAATCAACGCACAGAATCCCTTACGCTTACCAGTTCCTTTTCTTGCATTTGTGGCGATGTTAACCACAGCTTGGATGGCGTCCACAGTGGACCTGCCTTTCCTGAATCCGAACTGGTTTTCCGAGAGCCCGTTCTCCCCGACCAAGAGAGCCTGAAGCCGTTGTAGAATCAACTCCTCCAGAAGCTTCCCCATCGTATCCAATAAGCATATTGGTCTATACGACGAGGCAACCCCTAGAGGTTTGTTACCCTTCCTCAGCAGGACCAACCTCTGCTTCTTCCAATTTGCGAAGAACCTGCCCTCCCGAAGACATTATTTAAAGGCTTCTAGGAGGATCTCTGGGTACGCCCCGATCACCTCTTTGAGGATCTCGTTCGGCACCCCGTCGATACCCGGCGCTGTATTTGCCTTAAGCCTTCCACCCGCTCTCTTTAGTTCTTCGAGAGTGAAGAGTTCTTCGCGCCGGACCACGCAGGAACTTCGGTCCTGTCTTTGGAACGGCTCCACGTGTGGAAACAAGCTACGCACAATGTACTGGACTCGATCGGGATTATCCAGGCCCGGGGTCTTTCTTCTAGCCACCAATCTCTTGGTGACTATTTTGAAGGCGAGACCCCATGGGTTCTTCTCGACCTCACCGATCAAGTCTTTCCAGCATTGAAGTCGGCTTTTCTTTATGCCTCGCCTCAAAGCTGATTTTGCCCCTTTCCATGCCTCGTGCAGCGTAGCATCCCCCTTTGAACGGGTGAATTTTCGCCGCGCTGCGAGGCATTCTCGACGTAGGGCTGCCAACTGGTCGTTCCACCAGTACATCGAACCCTTGGCTTGCCTGCGCACACGGCGAGGCATCGAGTAGTCGCAAGCCGCGACCACCTTCTGCCTCACCGATCGCACAGCAGCTTCACACGACCCAGCAGGGCAGACCCAACCAAGCTCATCGATGAGCCTGGTTTCTTCGAGGTGTTCGCGAAGTCTTTCCCTGCTGAGTCGTTTCGTGTTCCAGGAGGGGCTCCTTCCTTCGCCGCCCCTACCCTTATCTACCGCCTGACACCGTTGTTCTAGTGTGAATTCGATGCAACGGTGGTCACTCAAGGTTATTAACTCGAGGACCGACCAGTCGCTTATCCTTGAAGCGAGGCGAGGTGCGGCAATTGTGAGATCAATTATTGACCCCCCCGCTCCTCGTCTGAACGTAAATTCCCCGCCCTGATTCAAGACGATCAGTTCGTTCCTAGCGACCATCTCGCCAACCAAGATTCCCCTCCTATCTAGGCGGGCTTCACCCCACTCGGGCGACTTACTATTGAAGTCCCCCCCTATGAGGGATCGCCCGATGGCCTCACGGAGGCTTTCCTCAAGGAGGAGGATCTGGGTCTCAAAGACATCGAAGGGATCGCCGGGGGAGAAGTAGCAGCTGTACACACGCACATCCGCCACCTCCACCCAGACGAACCCCGCGTCGGTCTCCAGGAAGTCCCCGACGCCCAAATCAGGGTTACAAACAAGGATGCCGGCCCTCCTTGATGCATCCTGATACCAAGCAGAGTTATCGGACCACTTGTACTGCTCACTAATGAGCAGCACATCAGCCCCCCTCTCCCTGGCAGTCTGCATCAGGAGGTCCTGGGCATCCTTCCCCCTTCCGAGGTTGAGCTGCAGGAACTTCAATTCCTGCCTCTCAACCTCCGAAGCTCTTCCCGGAAGACCGGGCAGGAGCCGCTCCCCGACACATGGGCGACATCTTTGTCGCCCCTGTCTGCGCATGACAGGCACCTTGGTGGCGCCTTACAGGTCCTGGCCAAGTGTCCCGTGGCGCCGCATCTCCAACAGGCGTTTTTCCTGTCGGGGTTGCTGCAGCCCCGGGACCCGTGGCCGTATCCAAGGCACCTGAAGCAGCGGGCGACTTCCAGGTGCTCGCGAATGCGGCACTCTACCCACCCGATCCTCAACTTGCCTAGCTGAAGCAGACGCGCGGCGTCTGCCTCAGCCAGCCTGATGACTGCAGTCTTCACCCCACCAAAGCGGGTGAAGAGCCTGCAGGACCCCTCAAAAGCCGGTCTGCCCAATGCCAAGCACAGGGCAGACACAACCTCTTCTTTTTCAACGGTCTCGTCGAGGTCCCTAATTTCGAGGGACCTCGTCGAGACCAGGGCTGAAATTTTCGCCCTTTCCCCGACCGCCAGGTCGAGCTCCTGTCGGAAGGCCGAAACGTCTCCCCCTTTTTGAGGACCAAAAGGACTTCTTCCTTCCTGGTCCTCCGGATAGACAGGACCTCAAGTCCTGCCTTCCGGGGGTCGACCTTCGCCTTCATTTCCCTCCAGATGTCGGCGTAGGACTGGCCGTCCCTCGCCGACACCTTGATGGCGTCGCCCGACCTGGCGGGCGTGGGGCGCTTCGACTTAGGAGTGGCGGTGGTCCCCTGCGCTTTTTGGGCAGGGTCCTCCGCCCTTTTCTCCTTTTTTTTTCTTTTTTCTTTTTTTTCTTTTTTTTGAGACAACATGCCAGTCCCCTTCTTTATTTGGGGGCTGGCTCGTGGCCACCTCGGCATAAGAGGGCGAAGAGCCACCCTTCCCCCTCTTGGGAGTTTTTTCCAGAGGGGGAGAGGGCGCAGATCTTTTTCGCCCTTCGCCTGATTTTTGGGGTATCTCCCAGAGACGCCGAACGTGGTCTCTGGAAGATCCCCAATTTGTTCATAGCGGAGTGAGATTCCATTTTCTTCTGGAATTTTACCCCGCTCTCCAGGAGGCACTTGTGGGTGTTGAGCATGCCGCTCAACACCTCAGTTGCCTCGTTCACCGAGTCTTTAACGAAGCCAGGGTTATTCCTCAGCATACCCTGTTGTATAACGCTGAGGGCCCTGGCTAACCTTTCCATTTTTTCATTTTGCTCCTTCAGGAGCTGAAGGACGTCTTGCCATCCCTCAGCTCCTGTAGAAGTGTGTGAGTGCGCATCTGGCGCCTTCACGTCTCCATGTCCTTTATTTCTTTGAGAGTTCATGTTTGTTTTCCTCGTGTCTTAAGACGGTTCGCCCATCATGGGAGCCCTACCGCAGTAGGGCTACTATCCCCGCCTGTATAAATCCCTAGTTATATGCGCCGAAACCGAGAAGCGGCTTATCGGGAGGTCGATCCTATCGGCACATTAAATGAAGCTACCAAAAAAGGTTACGGGATAGGCCCGCGCCATAATGATGCTAAAGGTTTAACGTCACCCCTATCTACCGAGCGGTGCCGGGTCCGCCCCGACACCTGACCCGGACTTCAGGCTAGACGGTGTGCGATTTATCCTACGCAGAGTCGGATATAAGGAAATACTGACCAGGTAATCCTTCATTCCTGCGCCCGGACGTCCATGATTTCAACCCCGACATTGGCTCCAGACAGTAGGATCGTGAGCGGTTTTCCCAGATTAACATGTGGTTTCACGGGATCTTTGCCCTTCGCGGTCGAACACCGGAGGGACTTACGGTTACCCATATTACTTCCACAGAGGTGAGGTACTGACATCGCGTCCTACCCTGGTCGAGAGGCTACTACTCCTCCCTTGGCTAGTCTATCGGGAATATCCAGCAGGCGCCGGCCGCAGCCTCATTCACTCAGCGTCCCATTCATTCTGATGTGTGTGGGTGTCGGTGTCGTGCATGTGATTGTAGTGTGACCGCAAGAGCGCACGCGGGAAGTTCAGCGTCATCGCCGCATACGCATTTGGGGCGATACCCCGATTAAGGGGCCCCCCGCATTCACTCCGTGTACGTTCATTCGGCATCAAGAGACCTGTTCAAGGTCTCCTGATGCTTTCGCTCCACACCGCGTCCTCACGCGCCTGAAAGTCGCAGAACAACCGTCGTGGCACGTGCGCCCGGCGGGCCCATCACTAGGGAAAAGCCCGTCTATAGGGCTCCCTTGGCAGCCATCCTGACGGCAACAGCCCTACTGCTGGCAGAGTCCTTGCGGCTACTACCATTGGTGGGCTGCAGGACGCGTCTGCTCCGTGCTTGGACTCATGCGTTCACCTCGGCGAGACCCTGCCCGCCCACAGAACGCTCTCTTGGTTGTTAGGTGTGTTGTGTTTAGTGTCGCTGTAATGTGTTGTGTCATGTTGCTGTCTGTGTGCCCCCTCCTCCTTTCTCATCCGGGCTTGGGACCGGCAATGGCGGAGTTAATATTTTATCTGTTACAATCGATATAAAATATTTCATTATTACAGATTTAACAAATTTAATACTAATGTGGTAATAAGAGCTTTTATTCCCTGATGAGGAGATACATTGTGTTCTCGAAACGTTGGAACTGTTTTTTAAAATAAAATGACTTGGTCCGAAAGTGTCGTTTTTTACTTTCGAACACATTAGATGTGTACTACACTTGAATTTTTAATATTCTCGGACGTAAAAAGATTAACATACTGAGAAATATAATTGTTGCAAATTCGAAAATAATCGGGAATTCCCTTCTTAAAATTTGGTTACTATATTGAACATGCCCCCCAGGAACATAAAGTATTATATAATTGTTCAATTTCAGATTTTTACCGATATTGGTTGATGGCCGAAAGGAACATGGACGATATTAAAGCCGATATTGAGGCTCAAAATACCTTCGATTATATACGAAAAAAAATATCGGACATGAAAACAGTTTCACGTGGTAAGATATTGCAAAATTATTTTTAATCCAATGACCCACTTTTCCTGTGCTTAATATTTAACAGTATTTACGTATTTACATCTTTACAAGGTACATAAATTTATAGGTTTATGCTTGAGTTTACAGGTTCTGTGAAGAACAGAATAAACTCTCAAGAAAACGAAACTGATGCTCTGCCTTTGGAAGGAAATACGATGTCAGATGAGGAAAATGAATCTAAACTACCAGAAGATGTACTAGATCTCGCTTACGCTTTGAGAAATGGCAATGAAGAGATGGAAAATCTAGAAGAGGATGAGAAAGTAGAGGAAAATGAAGAAGGGATTGATAAAGCAGAAGAAAATGAAACCACAAATGAAACTATTCATAATGGAACACGAATGGAAGAGAATAGTAAGAAGGCAGCAACTCTTTTCGAAGATGACAGTATTGTTTCAGAGAGGAAAAGCATTTCTGATCGTAAAAGCCCTCTAGGGGATATCGAAAGCCTCACAGATGATACAACAAGTTACGTTGAGGACGCAGAAGAAACAATAGAAAGAAGAACAGAAGACAGGCAAAAAGGGGAAGGTTTTCAAGAACAAGAAACTTGTGAGAACCGCGTTCCAAATGTAAAAGCAAATGAGATGTATGATGTAGAATATCAACATCATATTAGCTCGCTAAATCGGTCAAAAGAAATTAAAATTCTTCCAGACGGTATTAATTTTTCCGACGTGATGTAAGTGATTTACGTGTCTCTTTACAATTTTGTCATAAGTACAAGTTTTATAAATAATATCGACTAATATTGACCTAAAATCTTTTCATTTATTTCATAAAATTGATAAAAAGCGTTTAATGTTTTCCTAATTAGAGGAGGGAACCAGTCTGCACTAAATTTTGAGCTCTTGAAATTTATTACGTTTTTTAAATACAATTATAACATTTTCTTTCTTTTCGGCGATATGATGGTTTATGTGTTGCAATACATTACCGTCCAGGAGTAAAAGGACACCTGTTTTTTCAGATGTAGCTAAAGTCTCTTAATTTGTGTAATACTTGTATAATTTAAAATTTTGTTCCCGATAATAGTATAAAAGGGAATAAAATTCTACGTCCGCTAAGCTCAAGTTGTAATTTACCGAATAAGTACAAAGGCGCCATATATTCCTGAGGATCATTGCCGAAGATTCCATCTACTATATTTCAATTTACTTAATGATAAACTTATTATTACTTTTTTTTAAACCTGTTTCATCACCCTGTTTGTAATAAAAATGTATAATTAATAAAATTGCCTGTTCCAAATTATTATAAACTTTTATTTTCTAATACTTACGAATCCTTTTGAATACGAATGATTAATTACTACTTTCGAGCACAAAATCGCATTCAACGCCGCTAAATGTAATGCGATCTAATACTTTTTAATGCGAAGCATTCATTCCAAATTTCCAGTACCAAGTCGCATTCGGCATGTTTGAATCTAATGCGATCTAATACTTTTTAATGCAAAGCATTCACACTGCTCCGACACTTTCGTTTCGCACTCAGCGAAGTAATGCTTCATGCGAATCAATATTTTTGAAATCTTTTCTACGCATCAGAAAGCGGAATTAAAACGCATTCAAAATGCTAATACTTTTTAATACTTTTTAATGCGACGTTTTCTGCAGGGAAAGCATCAACAACTATAAAACGTACTTTGATTTCTTACCTTGGAAATCTTGAATCCAGAATGAAGTAAAAAAAATTCTTTATCAACAATCGCTGTCAAGGTTCACTTTACCTCATTTTTCACGATTCCCGCGCACGGTTCATAAGTTGCAAAATTTTAAATTGGCAATAGAAACTGAGTCAAATTTAGCGAATAATCATCCATTCATTGTAGATTAAAATTATTTTTATATTCACTGGGACACAACACCGGCGTAAAACTTCACGAAAAAAATGTAAACATTCTTTTGAAAATAGGGAGTGAGGTGTGATGATCGCACCTGCGCGCTCATCTGATTTGCGGATTGCGAATCAACTTGATAGTGCGTTCATAAATTAGATTCAAAATTCCAGAATAAATCTTAAGGTTTATGATGAAAGAGACTTTTAGTATTAAGAATAAATATAATTCTTCTAGTTTTATTGGAAAAATAACAAGGGTTGGTCTATATGACTTGATACGTATAAACACGTGCAACGATCTCATATTTCCCAAATTGTTAAAGCAAAATTTAATGTTAAATCACTTGCTGAAATTTAGCACATCAAGTTGACATGTATGAGACATAATAAATAGACCAGACTTGTTCCCTAGAATAATTAAATTAAGAATTTATTTTCAGGATGACAGGTTGTAAGGAAACCTCGAGGAATGCCTCTAAAATAATTTATAAGTTTAATGTAAAGAACGTGTGAAAATCGTTTTGGAGACTGGAAATATAACGCAAAAGGAAATCAAAATTAGTATTTATGTTTATTTTATAAGCATGTCTAGATGTCTAAAGCCTATATCACTCGTCGACTCAAGAAAGCCTAAAACAAAACGTTCCATTTATAAAATAAACCAAATCTCAAGTCTCCGGAACGATCGTAAAAGATTAATTTATGTGAAAACTCTACATTCCCTAACTAATAAGGGAATAATATTACGTTACCAGAGACTGACCCCCTGAGGCGAAAACACATTATATGTATTTTGACACTTATGTGTATGCACTTGACAAGCTTAAAAGCGCACGTGGGCCTAACGCCCATGATTGGTCACTAATAGGCCTGCCTTTTAGTATTTTAAAGTAAATCCGGACCAATTAAAGGCAAGAAAATTCCTAACAAAGAATTTCAGAGCCTATAATATTAAAGTTAACGCCTTAAAGACCCAAAATCTCAAGGTGGGGAATTTATGTTTTAAGCCTCGGAGGATCATTCTCTGCACCTAAATACTTTACTTTTTGTTTGACTTGTCTTCTTACTCGGTCGTTTTTCTGTACGCGGAAATTTTCTCCAAACGCCTTTGTTAAAAAGATCACCAGTTTATAAAAATAAATGACAGTTTATTAAATTCACGTTTTAAACTTATTCAAAACTAATAAAAATCCACATTCCTATCTTTATAGGATTTCAAATCGGACCGCGCACTAAAAACTTAAAATCTAGTTCGCGAAGTTTCGTGAAGATGGCCCTGAGATCGGGTCGTCACAAGGAGATACATTTAGCGCCTCTATAATGTTTTCGAGGAACTAATTTGATCGGTACCTATGGTGTGGTGAGTGGCAAGAGGGGACCGGTATAAACACGCCGAAATCGACGTCTGCATTTAAGTCTACCGAACTAAAATTGGCCGCATCTAGGTTTATAATATCTTTGGTACTGGCAATTCAAACTTGCAATGCGAGACCTAGTGGTCGACAAGCGAACTAATCAATATGGCTACCGTTGGGCTTCGCGCAGCATTGTGTATACTATACTAAAGCTAGATGCTCACAGTGTAAAGCAGTAATTAATCAATAGTTTGACAAATAAATATATAGTTAACATAAAAAGTAAGTGACAAGTGCATTAATGAATATAAGCGTGAAAATGGAATTCTTACCGAAGCACAGGAAAGGAAAGGACTTTACTCGTAAAGGCAGTGCTTGTACGTACTCGCATAACGTATTTAACGACAACAAAAGAATTTTTAGCACTTACAGATAAACGTAATTTGAAAAGTCCTATTCAGATTAACAGTAAATACGTGAACGCCGAAGCCCTGCGGCAGCCATGAATGTTTTCATGCAGCAGCGCCCCCAAGCCCGCGGTGGACGTTTGTTTTGCCAATACCTACCAATAAAACCAGCCCCCTGCATCTTAGCCAGAATGCACGTAATCCGCGAAACGAAAATGTCACAAGAATTGACCGTGGCCGCTAGGGGCGCTGATTGTTCATGAGGCCTGAATTCATTTTAATGCATGGGAAAAATGCATAAAAATTAAATTTTTGGGGATAAAAACTACTTGATCATATTTTTTTTTACAACACATAAAACTAGAAAGTTTTAAATATTATTTAAAGCAATTTTTACTGATATAAAGGGTAATATGCTTGAAATTTGGGCAAAAATTGTCTTTGTAATTCTGGCTGGAAATTGAAATCAAAGTTCTGTTATCTTCGTTTTAACATTAATATTTACATTGTGATAATTAAATAAAAATACAATATTTATTTATATTATCAATATTATTGATATTATATCAGTCTTACATATTATAATAGAAAAATTGGCTATTGAAATTCCATCAAATTGAATTATAATACGGGTTTAATTATATCATCTTGATTTTGTTAGAAAAATTAGATTTTATTATAGGACATTTTGTATTTTATATTTTAAAACTTCTCAGCAATTGAAAAAATTACATTTTTATGAACAAAACTTTCACATAAGGAATGAACGTACATTTGAAAAAGTAACAAATATAAAGAATTTATGAAATTCCTTTATAAGTATTTGAAAACACTAAGAACAAAGATGTTTGTAATAAATAATAATCAACATAATATACTATATTTCATAATAATATAATGGATATATTTAAAGAATTTGAAAATCTTTCTGTGGAAAAAATGACGCTTTCGAATGCGCTGGGATTCGAGCCCAGGTCTTTCGATTGCCGGTCGACTGCTCTAACCACTGAGCTACACAGGCGTCCGACATCTCTTTCTCCACAGGAAGATCTCCTTTAGGGTGATCCTCCGATAATGTAGGCAGTGACAAAAATTTCAAACTCAACTAATTAATTTGAAATCATTTACAGCCGCAAGGCTGAGCCACTAGGCGATATAAGGAGATCTTCCTGTGGAGAAAGAGATGTCGGACGCCTGTGTAGCTCAGTGGTTAGAGCAGTCGACCGGCAATCGAAAGACCTGGGCTCGAATCCCAGCGCAGTCGAAAGCGTCATTTTTTCCACAGAAAGATTTTCAAATTCTTTAAATATTGAATTTATTTGCATTATTTGCGATATAAGAGTTTGAAATTGTCTACGAGGACACCTGTCGACAACGTATCCTATCTGATACGCGACTAGTGATCCTCCGATAATGTAGGCAGTGACAAAAATTTCAAACTCAACTAATTAATATAATGGATATTTAGATCTCATATGCACATAATTTATTATGTGTATTTTATCTATAATTAAGGATGGGCGATCTCGATTCGATTCTACGGAGATCTATCTTTTTTACTCGATTAATCGGTTGGATTGATATTTTTTTTTTCGGTCTTTACGAACGATTCTCCTTTCTTTTTTTCCTGTTTCCTATTTCTATGAACTGTTCCTATGAACTGTTTTTTAGTTTAAAAGTGAGATCAAGGGGTCGACCACGAGAATATCCTTAATGTGATATACAAAGTATATTAATATTATAAACTTTATAATAATACTTCATATTTATGCCAGAAATTTTATCATAAATTATACTTTAAGTGATATGCAAAGTTCAGAGTATATTAATATTATAAACTTTATAGTAATACTTCATATTTATGTCAGAAACTTTCCCGAGTCGAAATCCTAAGATTCGTCTCAGTCTCTACTGTCGAGATTGAGGCGAATGTGTGTCGACGGTTACGAGAATGTGAGAAGAGAGTCTATAAATGTTCAGCATTCATAGTCAACTCTCTTCTAGTCATCGAAAACTGCACATATTACCGTTTTCCCATTTTCGAGGGTGAGGCGATGGCCAACTCTATAGAAATACGTTGTCATGGTTCTCTTAAATAACAAAAAAATTCTTACCACGAACCTGCCATTGGTCATCCGATACATACATCCATACATAAACAGAATACAAATTACATTCGCATCATTCAGTCATAGCCAATCATATTTTTAATCACAAATGCACTTAAACATATAACCTTACATATATAAACCTAATAACTACACTTATATATAATAGTACGATACGCTTTCGTCGAATCACGCTCACGCTCGCTTACAATGATGAGACATAAAATTCGAAACTTTCTTATATAGTGACTGCAAGAGTTATTCAGAACTTGTGAGAGAAAGTGTCGTAATTAGAGTTTTTTAGCCTTACTCAAGTAAAAATAAATCAACTTTTTTCACAAATTTTCCATATAATGATGATTTTTTTAAAAATTAATTTAATTAATTAATTAATTTTTATAATTATGATTGTTGATATATATAGTATAATTATTAATTGATATTCAGCATACAGTTTTATCATAACTACGTATAAAGTTTAATGAAACTAAAGTTTGAAATATACATTAAAAAATTGCATTATTTATTATCAAAAAGTATCTTGTGTATTACGACCCTAGGGCATCAAACATTCTGTCCGTGGGTTGTATACTATTTTTCTTGATCTCCAGCCGAAAGTACGCCCAAAACCGAAACAATATTAATATTGATTTTTCGTACAATTGCATGAAGTAACATTAAATTAAATTAAACAAACGAATTATACGATGAATTTAGCGGCATATATATAAGAAGGTTCTTTTATTTTCCGTGTTGTATATTTTCAAAATATGAATTTTATTTAAATTTGATGTAATGCATTAAAAAAAATCTGCCCGCTTCGCGGGCACATTCTCATCGCGCGCAGCTCGCTCCGCGCGCAAGTTTGAGCGCGCCTAGGGTGTGCGATTTGATCGTCGCGCTCCGTTCTTTCTGGACCTCGCGCTTCGCGCTCGTTCTTGTGCTCTTCACATACATCCAAGTTTATTTATTATAATTTGATACTGAAGCTCAAACCAATTTTATAATATTAAAGATGATGTAAATTACTCATTTTCTCAAATTCACTAAAATTTCTTTTTCAGTTTAAGTGAAACAGGAAATTCAATTTACTTAAGGCTCTATCAGCCTTAAGGAACACATTCTCATCGTGGCGCTCGCGCTCGATTTTCTGTATACATTTCAGTAACTTTTTAATAAATTACATGATTACAATAATTTATTTTCTTCCAAATCTCTCAAAAAGAAAAAACAGTCGCAGACTTTATTTAAGGAAACGATTTTGCAGAACAACGCTTATTTCGTATCTCACATATTTTGGTGAAAAAAATCGAATTTTTTTAATATTAAAAATCAAAACATAAAATATACCTCCTGTCCCGAAATGTCTTAATCGTATTTTTTGGAATTGAAACGAAAAATATATGTTTCATCAGAAACTGTGTGAGACAAAATTTGTAGATCTTTTTGAAACGACAAACTTTGTATTCTTGCAATTTTTTCGTATTTCGAATATTATTGTTAAAAAATTGAATTTTGGATTTTCAATATTTTTTTTTTGAATTAAAAAGAAAAATATGCATCTTATGAAAAAATGTTACAATTCAAATTTATAGGACTTTATGTAGAAAATAATATTGTATTATAACGTTTTTTCGTATCTCGTATAATTTAACTGGAAAATTGAATTTTGATATTGACTTTTTTCGAATTTGAATATGCTGTAACATTTCTAATTTTGATTTAATCAAAAAATTTTATCAGGATAATTTTTAGAGATTTATGAGCACTATCTAAAACCAGTATTGAAATTTTTGATTTCTTTAAAAAATTATTTTCAAAAACACAAAAGTAGTGCTCAATCCCTCAATTTTGATTGGATGTGGCTGCTTAACGAACTTGTCCTCACTTTTTCGGCTCCGATAAAGTGTACCAAAGCTCAATTCAATCTGATAATTCTATCGAGAGTTATGCCGCACACGACCTACAGACAGACAGACACTTTCGTAAAAACCCTTTTTTCTGACTCAGGGGGTCTCAAAACGTAAAGATTTGATGAAAATTTCGAAAGTCATTATTCACATAAAACCAATACCTTCTCATCCATGATGAGAATGTAAAAATTTATAGCTTCTTTTTAATAAATTAACCAACACGTATATCGGGATTTAAAAAAAAAAAAAATTTTGAGATTTATTAATTTAAACTTTTGATAAAATTGGATAAAATGCTACATTCTCTGATACTTATAATTCATTATTTCCGGTTGAAATAATCAAATCGATTTTAGGTTTGTTTCATTTTCTAGCTTATTACGTTAGGTTTTCAGATAAATAATTTTATAAGTTATATCTTGTTAATTAACTACAGACATAGGTAATTTAATTGTTCAAACAATTTTTTCATGTTTGCCCCCTCAGTAGAAAAATTTGGAAAAAATACAGCCATATGCGCTATGTCTCAATATAACTAGCGCATATTTAATAAAAGTAGAAACTCAATTAGATCGGAACACTGTGAGAAAAATCTGTACTATATTTAATATACATGTAATGGAAGCATGAATGCACAACATGAAATTAAATTTAAATTTGTATTTAATTGTTTTCCTTATCGATTTGAAGATAAATATTTTTTTCTAAACTTTGTCCGAAAGGATATAAATGTTACCATTAAAAATAAAGTATATTGCGATTTGTAATGTTTTGTTTTACAATTATTATTAAGTATAAGATTTAGCATATAAGAGAATTTAGCATTTTATCCAATTTTATCAAAAGTTTAAATTAATATATCACTCAAAAATTTTTTTTTTTTAAATCCCGTTATACGTGTTGGTTAATTTATTAAAAGGAAGCTACAAAAATATAAGAATGAATATAAAGAATTCTAAATTTTCTGATCTTGGAATTGTAATTTTCAATATCACTTCGCTCTCGTTTCACTATCGCTTCGTATTCGTTCTCCTCTGCGTTCAACTTGTAAACTATTCACCTTCAGTTTTTCGAGAATTTGAGACATAGTATTCGCTCCACACTCGCCAAACACTCGATTTCTTAAATAGAAAGTGTAGCGAGGGCAAAGAGAAGGCAAGAACTTCGACTCGGGTTATCACTAATAATACGTATTGCTTTAGAAATTGTGCAATTTAAAAAAATAAAAAACGTTCCTGAGTCGCAAATATAGTGTGTTTTTTAAGCCTGATTTCCTTTTTTATTGATCTAAACACTTTTTTATTTTAATAATTTAAATTCACAAAATATGCAAGTAACAATTATATCTCCAATTGTTATAAAACATTTTAAAAAAAGGTTATTTTACAGAAATTTATCATTTTCAGAAAAAGGTATCGATTTTTGAAGATCGATTCAAAAATCGATCTGTTTAACCGATTAATCGATCAAATTAATTCAATAATTTCAAAATCAATTCTTTTTTTTGAAGATCGCCCATCCCTATCTATAATACCTTAAGTTCAGTCAGTCAGCTTTGTTGATTTTTTTATTCAAAGCGTTTTAAATTTAGTATAGATTAAATTTTAATGAGTTATAGGCGCTCATGATAAATAAACCACAAAACAATGCACTTTTTCAGAGCATTACGTGTAGCCTGTTTTGCAACCTACAGCAACAAATTTCCGCATTTTCACTTAAATTTGTATATCACCGAATGTTAAAACCATTCCAATTTACTTAAAAAGCACACAAAAGCATTTCAGACACCAATTTTTCACAAAAAACGTTAAATTTCAATGTTCTATAATGCTAATCTGTATAAGGTCGGCCTCATGAACAGCCAGCGCCACGGTGGCCAACGGTCAACATCTGTGACATTTTCAACTCCAGAGATTCCGGGGGCTGAATAAAACATATTCATTAAAAAATAAATGAATTTCCTTCTACTTCTTTCTTCACTTGTCTTTTTCTAAGATCGGATTTATATTTTGAAAACATGAAGATATTCACAATTTTTGTTTGGAAGTTATTACATATTACAAACCAAAAATAAAAAATGAATAATTTTAAGTTTATTACTTCTTTACTATACATTAATTGAAATAATTTTTCTCTCTGTAAGTAATAAAAAAACATTTTTAATCATAATTAAGGTAGTTGTCGTGCCAAAAATCAGTCTCTGGAAAAAGAAGTTTTTCTATGATTTCAAGACTGGTAATTATATCATCAGCCGTGTCATATGTCAGGAAAGACACTCTTTTTAATGAAAAAAATTTTTAAATTACGAAAAATAATATTTTAATAATGTTTTTTGTATTAGGATATTTCCTTATTAGCGCTCTTTACCAATTTTTTAAAAATGATGCGATTTTAATAAATCACGGTTCATTTTTTTAGAAAAAAGATTCTCTACAATTTAACCGTTTCCAATTTTTGAAAATAAATTCTTTAATGGTTGAAATCATTAAAAAACAATTTTCCAAAACGAAATTTTTATCAACAAATTGCTGAATTTGATAATAATTAATTCATTTTCAAAAATTGGAAATGGATAAGTTGTAGAGAATCGTTTAAAATTTTTTTTATCAAAAAGAGTGTTTTTCCTTACATATGACACGGCTGATGATACACGGAGAAACTTTTTATATGAATTTTTATTATAGTATTTTTCAATTTAGGGAAAAACGTATCACTTTGAGAATTTTTGTTAGTAAAAATACTAAACTTTATAATAATGATATGAAACTTTAGTATAAATTATAGTAAAATTTGCTATGAACTATGTTGTAGTTTCATATCATTATTATAAATTTTAGTATTTTTACGAACAAAAATTTTCAAAGTGATACGTTTTTCCCTATATTGAAAAATACTATAATAAAAATTCATATAAAAAGTTTCTCCGTGTATAATTACCAGTCTTGAAATCATAGAAAACCTTCTTTTTCCAGAGACTGATTTTTGGCACAACTACCTTAAAAATTGCTGGGTACTCAAATAATTGATGTACGTAAATTCTATAATTAATTTTTAATTGAATAAATTCTATTTATAAAATTCCATTGAATCGACTAAATTATAAGACAGATAATTTACAGGCACTAGTTTGCAATCAAATTTTTTTAAATCCAAAGAAAAATATTGATGTATTCCTACAAATAACAATATTCCTTCATGACATAATTCTGTAGATCTAGAAACTAAGTCAAGATTTTATTGATCCTCTGTAAAAATCCGTTTATAATGCCTACACTTTGCACCTGCAGGTGCTTGGATTTGATATTTATAATCTGAAGAGATGACGATCATCGAGATGGTTCTTTACAATTATGATACTGCCTTCCAGAAACTATGAAACTGTAAACCAGTGGTAAAGAAACCTTTTTGCCTATCTTACAGTCAAAGTCTACAAAAGAACTTTTATTTAGAATGCAAAGAAAAATAACTGAATTTTTCAATCATAAAAATTCATTTCAACACTCTTTTTCCTAATTGTCAGTAGCTACTAACTCTTCGAGGAAAACAGTTGTGTCAAGTACAAGAGAACAATTTTCGTGGAAAATTAAGATCTCAGTGAATGAATTAAAAGTCCGTTCTAATACAAAAAGTGTAAAAAAGAACTATGTTGTGCAAATTCAAGAATTGCATGAGCAAGTATGGATTTAATAAGCTCGCTTAGCAAAAATCAGAATAACTTTTGTTTTCTCAAAAAAACAAAATGGCGGTGCTGGTAAAAAAACGTTTTCCAAAATTTCCGTCCTAATTTTTATTTTTTTCAAAAATTGTTTGCGACAAAATTCATTACAAACTTAGCGCAATTCAGCACAGCTTTTGTTTTTTTTTAAAACAAAATCGCGGTGCTAACTTCCTGGACATAAAAAATCTTTTAATTTATTTATGAAAAATCGGAATATAAAATAGTGGCGTGGTATCAAGCAAACATTTTAATATATATTTTTTAATATATAATATAAAATATTTTATATATATATATATATATATATATATATACACATATATATATATGGTCATTCCATATTAGATTGACAGTCGATGTCGCAGATTTGAACGAGATAATTTTTTTTATCGTTTCTTTATCATCAATAAATAGACACGTATTTTTTTGTTTGTCCAAAAAAAATTTTTTTACAAGTATACGATTTTTCGAATTTTCTAAGAAATGATATTTTCGACATAGCAAGCGCACTTTCAAGCCTGTTTATCTTTAAAACAATTGTTCGCAGGAAAATTTTTCCAAATTACGAAAATTAGGGTTTTGACTTTTCTTTACAGAAATTGTTGCAAAAAAATTGTTTAAATATTTTTTAACATACAAAAGTAAAGAAATAAACGCAAAATCGTTTTTTTTACAAATTTGGCCCCTTTCGAAATTTTTTTTTTCGTGCATTTCGATTCCTTGAAGTCTGTTATAAAATATGACGATTGAATCAAAATGGCTGGATCATTGATTTGGCAGTTATGGAATTTTGAAGAGCCTCGCGCGGCCTCGCGCGCAATCTGGGCGCTTCTACACGCGGCGAGCGTTTTACCGGGCGTAAGTTATTAGTGCTAAAAGTAAAGATAAACGCTCGCCGCGTGTGGAAACGCGATTTGCGTTTATTTCTTTACTTTTGTATGTTAAAAAATATTTAAAAAATTTTTTCGCAACAATTTCTGTAAAGAAGTCAAAACCCTAATTTTCGTAATTTGGAAAAATTTTCCTGCGAACAATTGTTTTCAAGATAAATAGGCTTGAAAGTGCGCTTGCTATGACGAAAATATCATTTCTTAGAAAATTCGATCAATCGTATACTTGTAAAAAACTTTTTTTTGGCCAAACAAAAAAGTACGTGTCTATTTATTGTTGATAAAGAACCGAAAAAAAATTATCTCATTCAAATCTGCGACATCAACTGTCAATCTAATATGGAATGACCCATATATATTATATTATATTATAAAATTTATAATATAAAATATAATATAATACATAATATTATATAATAATAATATATATATATAATAAATATAATATAAATATATATCATATTATAAAAATTAGAATATAAAATATTTTATATATACTCTTTTGTGTATTATTTTATATATATTTTTTTTTAAAATATATATCCGATTTTAGGAAAAGACTAGTAAAGAGCGAAGTAGAAGGAAAAGAGGTAAAAAGCTATTTTGTGAAATTCTGTCGACAAGGTAGGGTTGAATTGACGAGGACTACATGACCCATCATGAATACAGCAGACTCACCAACACAAGTTTGGGCCTTACTCCTACAACTTACTTCTTATCCGTGAGATTTTGGCGACTTTCGAAAGTGTCGATCCCCGTGTTTGGTTCTGGAACTTTACCTACCCCTGGCGTCTTTCCCTGCACGGTTTGGACCATTCAATCGCCCTGGATGTCTCCTCTATACCTATCTTCACTCAACGACTATATATGTACTGGCATTTATATATCTTCAGTCACATTTAGACATAAATATAAACGAGGTTTTTAGTTTAGGTATCTCAGTTATGTACGAGAACTCTATAGTATTCTACTTCTTTTTAAATAAAAGTAGAAACTTACAACTCCAATGATTATTTCAATGATAATACTTCAAAACCTATTGTCTCAGAATTTCATAAAATAATTCAAAACGTAGAGCACTAAGAGCGAGTTAAAGACAAAAAATAATTTGAAATATGAATGTTTCAGCCTTTCATGTTAAATATATATATATTTTATGCATATTTTATTTTCCTTCTATTTTTGACTACAAGGAGTTACAAATCAATCTAAGTAAGCGCTTTAACGAAGTTTGCCATGTAAAATATATTTTAGAGCATCGGTAGCCAAGTGTATACAATAAATTAAGAGCAAGCGACCAGAAAAACTTTTATGAAGGGGTTTTCCTCGGGAGTTTTTCCCTTCGTCGCTTAGGTATGGAATCCGTATTTTATTAAAATACTGAAGGTTTGGATTAGGCCTTTTTGTGACGTTCTATCGTAAATTTTCATAAAAGATCTTCAAGTAGTATAATTTTGTTTAACTCTTATTATACATTTAATAAGGAGAAATTCATTAAATTTACACTTACAGAAAACTTACAAAGTATAAGCTAACTGATTTTTTAAATACTTATATATTATACACGATAAACAAATGAAAACTTTTTATTTTTACAATCTTTCTGTGGAAAAAATGACGCTTTCGACTGCGCTGGGATTCGAGCCCAGGTCTTTCGATTGCCGGTCGACTGCTCTAACCACTGAGCTACACAGGCGTCCGACATCTCTTTCTCCACAGGAAGATCTCCTTATATCGCCTAGTGGCTCAGCCTTGCGGCTGTAAATGATTTCAAATTAATTAGTTGAGTTTGAAATTTTTGTCACTGCCTACATTATCGGAGGATCACTAGTCGCGTATCAGATAGGATACGTTGTCGACAGGTGTCCTCGTAGACAATTTCAAACTCTTATATCGCAAATAATGCAAATAAATTCAATATTTAAAGAATTTGAAAATCTTTCTGTGGAAAAAATGACGCTTTCGACTGCGCTGGGATTCAAGATTTTCAAATTCTTTAAATATTGAATTTATTTGCATTATTTGCGATATAAGAGTTTGAAATTGTCTACGAGGACACCTGTCGACAACGTATCCTATCTGATACGCGACTAGTGATCCTCCGATAATGTAGGCAGTGACAAAAATTTCAAACTCAACTAATTAATTCTTTATTTTTACATTCTCATCATGGATGAGAAGGTATTGGTTTTATGTGAAAAATGACTTTCGAAATTTTCATAAAATCTTTACGTTTTGAGACCCCCTGAGTCAGAAAAAAGGGTTTTTACGAAAGTGTCTGTCTGTCTGTCTGTAGTAGGTCGTGTGCGGCATAACTCTCGACAGAATTATCAGATTGAATTGAGCTTTGGTACACTTTATCGGAGCCGAAAAAGTAAGGACAAGTTCGTTAACCAGCCACATCCAATCAAAATTGAGGGATTGAGCACTACTTTTGTGTTTTGGAAATTAATTTTTTAAAAAAATCAAAAATTTCAATACTGGTTTTTGATAGTGCTCATAAATCTCTACAAATTATCCGAATAACATTTTTTGATAAAATCAAAATTAGAAATGTTACAGCATATTCAAATTCGAAAAAAGTCAATATAAAAATTCCATTTCCCAGTTAAATTATACGAGATACGAAAAAACGTTAATATACAATATTATTTTCTACATAAAGACCTACAAATTTGAATTGTAACATTTTTTCATAAGATGCATATTTTTCTTTTTAATTTAAAAAAAAACTATTGAAAATCCAAAATTCAGTTTTTTAACAATAATATGTAAAATAGAAAAAAAACGTAAGAATACAAAGTTGTTCGTTTCAAAAAGATCTAAAAATTTTGTCTCACACAGTTTCTGATGAAACATATATTTTTCGTTTCAATTCCAAAAAATACGATTAAAATTCAAAAATTCCATTTTTTAGACAAAATATATGAGATACAAAAAAAAACGTTTAGATGAAAAATTGTTTGGCTAAATAAGGTCTACACATTCTTATCGAGAAATTTCTCGACAGGATGTATATTTTATGTTTTGATTTTTAATATTGAAAAAATTCGTTTTTTTTTCACCAAAATATGTGAGATACGAAATAAGCGTTGTTCTGCAAAATCGTTTCCTTAAATAAAGTCTACGATTGTTTTTCCTTTTTGAGATATTTGGAAGAAGATAAATTTATCAATAATCATGTAATTTATTAAAAAGTTACAAAAATGCATACAGAAAATCGAGCGCGAAGCGCGAGTTTCATGATGAGAATGTGTTCCTTAAGGCCGATAGAGCCTTAAGTAAATTGAATTTCCTGTTTCACTTATACTGAAAAAGAAACTTAGTAAATTTGAGAAAATGACTAATTTACATCATCTTTAATATCATTAAATTGGTTTGAGCTTCAGTATTAAATTATTAGAAATAAACTTAAATGTATGCGATGAGCACAAGACCGAGCGCGAAGCGCGAGGTCCAGGAAGAACGGCCCAAGTGCGAATTGCCGGAACTGAAAACACGGCCCAGTACCGGACCAATCTTGGCAGCCATAAGTTGGCCAATGTTACTGGAACAATATCAGCGTTCAAACCAGCCCAGGGTTGTCCCAGTACTGGCACGGTACATTGGAAATCAAAATTACCCATGCTTGCGCCGAAGCTTGGCACAGCAATGGCACAATACTGGGCTGAAAGTCGGCATTACTCCGGCAAACTGTGTTGTATGTCAAAAAGCCAGTGTCCGGCCCAGCAGTGGCACATTACTGGTTACAAAGTCGGCATTACTCCGGCAAACCGTGTTGTATGTCATAAAGACAGAGTTCGCCCCACTAATGGCCCATCACAGCTCCGCAAGTCGTCATTACTCCGGCAAACCATGCTGGAAGTCAAAAACTCAGAGTCTGGCCCAGTAATGGCACTTGACTGGACCGAAAGTCGGCTTTACTCTGGCACACCGTGTTGTAAGTCAAAAAGCCAGTGTCTGGCCTAGCAATGGCACTTTACTGGGTGCAAAGTCGGCATTACTCCGGCAAACCGTGTTGTATGTTAAAATGCCAATGTCCGGCCCACTAACGGCCCATCACAGGTCCGAAAGTCGGCATTACTCCGGCAAACCTATACTTGAAGTCAAAAACTCAGAGTGTGGCCCAGTAATGGCACTTTACTGGGTTGAAAATCGGCATTACTTTGGCAACCCATGTTATTAATTTATTATACTGGGCCAAAACTCGACATTACTTCGACAAACCATCTTTTACGTAGAAGAGCCAGAGTTAACAATTTTTGTATCAAATTTCGGTAAAGAACAGTTAACCAAATCTAGTCTTCAAATTCGAGTACACAAACAGTTCACAAAGTTTACTTTATCCAAAAAGCATTTTTTAAAAGACAAATTTGTCTAAATATTGTCAATCATGCAAATCCCGAGAGCTAAATAAAAGAAAAAGAATCGATCAGAGTGACAAAAGTCAAGAGCCACCAGAGAAAATATTTAATATTTCATCCACTGGATCCACATCTGACGATACTTTTAGGGATGTTGCTGTCTCCCAGGAGTGAGTAAAAACTTTTACTTTTCTTTTACAGTGACGGTCAAGTAAAGGCAGCCAAGTATAGGCCGCCAAGTGTAGCCCTTATATATCATTTCAGTAATGGGCCATTAACATATGCCGATTTCGGACTAATACTGGCAGCCAACGAAGGGCAAGTGAAGGCTGCCAAATGCAGCCCTTAGATATCATTTCGGTAATGGGCCATTAACATATGTCGATTTCGAGCCAATACTGGCCGTCAGTGACGGGCAAGTGAAGGCGGCCAAGTGCTGCCCTTAGATATCATTTTGGTATTGGCGCAGCACTGGCGGCCAAGTCTCGGCAACATGTTTGCCACTACTGGGCCAAAGTTGGGCCGTTTATGATTTCGCACTTGGGGGAGCGCGAAGCACGACGATCAAATCGCGCGCCCTAGGCGCGCTCAAACTTGCGAGCGAAGCGAGCTGCGCGCGATGAGAATGTGCCCGCGAAGCGGGCAGATTTTTTAAAATAATTTTCAGGATATTTCTGGATAAAATGTTAAGTTTTTTAGAATCTCTTCGAACGATATTTCATTTTTAAAGGAAAGTAAAGATTTAAGCTATCTGTTTTTTACCTCCCCCTCTTAAACAATTAACTTCAACTTTTTTTTAAAAAAATGCATTTTTTTATTCGAAAATATACTTCTCTTGTCAATTTTTCAAAAATATTTTACAATGTTGTGAATTTTATCAAATTTATCATCAAATTGCAAACTTCAACAAAAAAGTCAGTTATATACAACTGCACCAAATTCCATTTACCCAAAAACGTAAAATTATTTCTTTTACGAGTCTTATAATACCATATACGGGTATCAGAAAATTTAACACTTTGTATGTGTATTTAAAACTCCAAAAAACGTTAAATTATTCCTGTTACAAGTTTCACAATTTCCAGATATTAGGTATCAGAACATTCAACAATTCATTTATATCGTTTTATCACAATGTTCATCCGTCACACGTTCTATTTTTTATGTTTCTCCTCTTAGTAATTTTACTGAAAAAATGTTTGCACAGTTTTTTATTTTCTTGTAAATTTAGTTATTCAGACCAATTTTATAGTTTCACATGTACAATTCCTTTTTTATCACAATGTTTATCCGTCACACGCGCAATTTCTTAGGTTTCTCTTCTTAGTATTTTTACAAAAAAAATTTTTGTACAGTTTTCATTTTTTTGCAAATTTAGTTATTTAAACCAATTTTATATTTTCCCACTAGCAATTCTTTTATATCAGTTTTACCACAATTTTCATCGGTCACACGGGCAAACTTTTAAGTTTTTTCCCTTTGTATTTTTATAGAAATAAATTTTTGTACAGTTTTCACTTTTTTTTGCAAATTTACTTATTTAGACCAATTTTATATTTTCACATGTATTTATATCGTTTTTACCACAATGTTTATCCGTCACACGGGCAATTCTTTAATGTTCTCCCCCCAGTATTTTTACAGAAATATTTGGTTTTTTACAGTTTAATTTTTTTTTGCAAATTTTAGTTATTTAGACCAATTTTATAGTTTCACACTCGCAAGTCTGTTATATCATTTTCTTACAACAATGTTCATCGGTCACACGTGCAAATTTTTTAAGTTTCTTCCTTTGTATTTTTTTATAGAAATAAATTCTCACTGACGAGGACTCCAATCTGAATCGAAACGTTTGAAAATATGAAACTTTGAGTTACATTTTTTCTGGACCCTAAAGCCAACTAAGAACATCAATAATATTTGAATATTTTTCAAAAGATTTTGAAGAATTTATATGGAATTTATAAGAAGCTTTTAGCATAAAAAATTGCAACTTCTTCTACGAAAACAAAAAAGCTGTCAAATTTACAAATTTTCATTAAAACTGTAATAGTTGAAATACTTGTAATTGAGGGGCCAGTTGCAATAAGTACCCGAGCGGTCGAACTACGAGAAACTATTGCCTAACAGAGACAAAAATGAATACAAAAAAACAAAAATTGTATATTTAAAATTTCCTTAAAGTCTAATAAGACCTTAAATATGCGATAGAAGTGATGAAAAATTGTCTTTATGATATACTTGAAAAATAATGTTATTGTGAAATTTTAAGTCGTCCTATGTTTAAACTTACAATACAATATATCAATTATTGACGAATTGTTAGCATTGTCAATCAAAGTGTTATTTTGAAAATTTTTAATTTTCATAAAAAGGTGAAATACTTATGAATTTCTTAAATATTCGCGTACATTTAAAAAATATCGAAACAGAGAATTATGTGCAGAGTATTTTCCATTAAGAAGAGATAAATATATGACATAATAAATTTAAAATCTACATTCTTAGTTTTATGGTGAAAAAATTTTTATCTTATTTTTTGTGGCCTAAGCACAGATTTTGAATTCAAAATATAAAAATGCTCTACAGAGCTGAATTACTTTCTGAATGAAGTAGTTTATTTATAAAGCTTCAAAATTTAGTAATTATAATCTTGATATAGAACTTTGAGCATTTATTGACCTTGAATTCCATTGGAAAATTGTTTGTGTACTGTTCAAATCTTCCCCCGATTTCAGAAGAACAGGCAAATTAAAAATTACCAGATATTTCATTTAAAAGATTGAACTCGTCCATATGATCTTGTCAAATTGTAACAATATTTAAACACATCGAACAAAAAATTTAATGTAAAATTTGATATCGATAAATATTTACATGTTCATTTGAAGATATCAATGAACACATATTTTACCTTTTAATTTATCCATTTCTATTAGAAAATTTTTCCTTTTTGTAGAGCATTTCATTTTTTGCATGAAAAGTCTGTGCTTGAAAATTTGAAAAAATGAAAATATTTCTAACATAAAACTGAGAATGTAAATTTTAAACTTGAATTTTATGTTTATCTCTTTTTAATAGAAAATATCTCTCTGACTGAATTTTTTTTTTAATTTACAAAATTGAGAAGAAGTATGGAAATTCGAATATAAAAATATATATTGATTATAATTTTGAACATTTATTGGCGTCAAATTCTAGTGAAAATTTACTTTTAAAGTGTTCAAATGCTTTTAAAAGTTTACATGATCTTTTAGATGTTTATTTCAGGCAGATTTTTTACAAAATATCGGGAAAAAAGTGTCGTATCTTAAATAACATATTTCGTAAATTTGAAATTGTCGTCTGCTTCGCGCCTCTTTTGTGCGGAGTCCAGAGAAATACAATTCACAATTTCGACTCGATATCCGAAATACCGAAAGCGTGAAATCTACAAATAGCATTGCAAGGAGGAAGCGAGGAGAAAAAGGAGAAGTGGGACGAGTCGTTCTCGCGTGCAAGAGCGACGAGGAAGAAAGAAAGGCAGCGCGCGCCACCGCCTTTCCCTACTCCGATCTCACTGACAGGAGCTGCTTCTGTAGTTGTGACTGCGTCGGTATCAGATCTGAGCACACTGGTCTGTATTAGAGTTCTAAAGAGTTTTTGTGACCGAGAATATGTCTGGGAGCACGGGAATATGACTGAGAACCTCTCTGATGAATGTGCTCTTCGAGAATTTATGAGAATTTAAAAATATTTTTCCGTAACGGTTCAAGCTTTCAATTGTTTTTAATAAATGCTTTGTTCTGGAAGTTCGTGTAACGTGCGCAATAAAAATGATGAAAAAAAAAGAATATAGTTTGGAATTATTTTATAAAAATTATTGATAAACAAAATAAAGCTTCTTTCAAGTGCAAATACTGTGATCAGATGTACAGAAAGCATGCCAGTCGACAAATAGAGCACTTAAAAAAGTGCATAAACTGTCCCGAAACTGTCAAACAATTATTTAAATCAAAGCGTAATTTGTGCGAAGGAAAGTTGAATTACTTGTTCTTTATGTTTAAATTTAATATAATGGCTATAAAAATTTTTTTGTTGATATTTGATTCCAATAAAACTTGACATTTTTCGTAGTTTATTTTTATGAAACCTTCACTATTGCAATTCATAGTGTTTGGAAATAAATCTACAATATTATAAGGTTTAATGATAAAGAAAATTTTGGTGAAGGTATGGTAAAATTCTCTTAAATTCTCTGTAAATTCTCAAGTTGTCTTAAAATGACGGTCACAGTCACGAGAACGTGACCGGATTTTAAATGTCCGAGAAATTTAGAACTCTACTCTGTATACACCGTAGAGATATTATAGATAGAGGATACAAGCCAGCCTGAAACCTGTCAGCTCGGTCGAGAGAGAGAGTGAATTGTGGGTTAGGCTGTCTCTCGCTAACGCCGAGGCTAACGCGGTACGCGTACACAAAGACAGAATAACCTCCCATCGTCTCTCTCTTTCGCTCTCACCGAGTTTGCAGCTGACGTTGCCACTTACAGAGCGGCCTATGGCTTGTCTCATCTAACTATAATATCTCTATGTTATACACACGTACATAAGTACACTGCTCACTTGAGGTTTTTATTCTGATAATCTATCGGAAAGCTGACGGACCATAGAAAGTCCCATAATTTATTGGACTTCTTTAAAATCAGTTACTGTACTTATTTTCTTTAAGAAGATACTATTTCCGTCAAAATTTGAATAACAGCTTTCCTTTAAAAAAAGTAAATACTTTCATTTGTTATCCTCTTCTTCCCCGGAGAAAAATAGTTGAAGTAATTTTACTCAACTTCCGATCAAATTTAGGACATATATACAAGTTAGAAGTTATTTAGTATCATTATAATTATTTGTGATATATTAAATGTTCAAAAATAAATTAAAGTCGAGTAAAATTATCCATTTAAATGTCTTTTATGCTCTTTTTATTTATATTATTACGAGATTACAGCGAATGGTCAGCAAACGGTTAGTGAAAGTTTATATTTATTGAATATTTTATTCAAACCTTAACTACAATATTTTTCCTCCCCTCGGACTGGTACCTTGACGAAGTCCTTCTCTTGGCTATGCCAAAAAAGGACGGGTGGGGAGGTTTAGCAGACGGCCCTCGGGTCATGGAGGTTGTAGTGTCCCGATGAATCGGTGACCAAATGCAGGGGGCTCTATAGACGGGCATCTTCCCATTGCGTGAAGGGTGACCTATAAACGGGTCTATCCCAGGTTGAGAGTGGGGGACGCTATAAACGCGTCTATCCCCATGCATGGAGAAGGATGTATGCCCCAGGTAGCGGCGCTGAGATTGAGTCTGCGAGTGCTTGTGAGGAATGAGTGAACTGAACGAATGTCAGCGCCGCATGACTGTGATATGTGTACTTCGAATTTGAGAGGAGAACCTATAGACGGTCTCCCTCTTGAAAGAGGCTAAGAGCGAATTGGTGTATGGAATCTCCTGGGGGACACTGCAAAGCCTCCGCAGTCTGTGACCAAAAACAGTCCAAACAATCGTTTCCGTATGGCATCCCACTGGGAGTGCTTCGTCGCCGAGTGGTGTCTGCCCCGGCCCACGAGGAGGCGAGGCTGCTGTGAGCCTAGCTCTGCCGAGGTGGTGTGCCATGCGGGATCAGAAGCCAGCCCCTTCGGGACCTTGATCAGGTAGTGCGTATTGAACACAGGTTTCGGAGCCTGTGTTGCTTCGGGCGAGTCCAGTCTGTCCGTGTATTCCGGGACCGGCTAAGCGGAGGTTGGGCCTCAGGGAACTGGGGTAGGACTTCGGTCCGAGGGTACACCCGTTCCCAACTATTCCGACCCGCTCCTCTACGCACGATGCGCTGGTAAAATGAATGATTTATGGATTAAAAAAAAAAACTGTGGGGAAAGTGGACTTGGGACTTCTTGAAGGAGATGAAGGCGAAAGTCGACCCCCGGAAGGCAGGACTTGAGGTCCTGTCTATCCGGAGGACCAGGAAGGAAGAAGTCCTTCTGGTCCTTAAAAAGGGGGGAGACGTTTCGTCCTTCCGAAAGGAGCTCGACCTGGCGGTCGGGGAGAGGGCAGAGATTTCGGCCCTGGTCTCGACGAGGTCCCTCGAAATTAGGGACCTCGACGAGACCGTTGAAAAAGAGGAGGTTGTGTCTGCCCTGTGCTTGGCATTGGGCAGACCAGCTTTTGAGGGGTCCTGCAGGCTCTTCACCCGCTTTGGTGGGGTGAAGACTGCGGTAATCCGGCTAGCTGAGGAAGACGCCGTGCGTCGGCTTCAGCTAGGTAAATTGAGGATCGGGTGGGTAGCGTGCCGCATTCGCAAGCACGTGGAAGTCGCCCGCTGCTTCAGGTGCCTTGGGTACGGCCACGGGTCCCGGGGCTGCAGCAACCCCGACAGGAAAAACGCCTGTTGGAGATGCGGCGCCACGGGACACTTGGCCAGGAGTTGTAAGACGCCACCAAGGTGCCTGACATGCGCAGACAGGGCCGACAAAGATGTCGCCCATGTGTCAGGAAGCGGCTCCTGCCCGGTCTTCCGGGAAGAGCTTCGGAGGTTGAGAGGCAGGAATTGAAGTTCCTGCAACTCAACCTCGGAAGGGGGAAGAATGCCCAGGACCTCCTGATGCAGACTGCCAGGGAGAGGGGGGCCGATGTGCTGCTCATTAGTGAGCAGTACAAGTGGTCCGAAAACTCTGCTTGGTATCAGGATGCATCAAGGAGGGCCGGCATCCTTGTTTGTAACCCTGATTTGGGCGTCGGGGACTTCCTGGAGACCGACGCGGGGTCCGTTTGGGTGGAGGTGGCGGGTGTGCGTGTGTACAGCTGCTACTTCTCCCCCGGCGATCCCTTCGATGTCTTTGAGACCCAGATCCTCCTCCTTGAGGAAAGCCTCCGTGAGGCCATTGGGCGATCACTCATAGGGGGTGACTTCAACAGTAAGTCGCCCGAGTGGGGTGAGGCCCGCCTAGATAGGAGGGGAGTCTTGGTTGGCGAGATGGTCGCTAGGAACGAACTGATCGTCTTGAATCAGGGCCGGGAATTTACGTTCAGACGATGAGCGGGGGGGGGTCAATAATTGATATCACAATTGCCGCACCTCGCCTCGCTTCAAGGATAGCGACTGGTCGGTCCTCGAGGTAATAACCTTAACTGACCACCGGTGCATCGAATTTACACTAGAACAACGGTGTCAGGCGGTGGATAAGGGTAGGGGCGACGAAGGAAGGAGCCCCTCCTGGAACACGTGACGACTCTGCAGGAAAAGACTTCGCGAACACCTCGAAGAAACCAGGCTCATCGATGAGCTTGGTTGAGTCTGCCCTGCTGGGTCGTTTGAAGCTGCTGTGCGCTCGGTGAGGCAGAAGGTGGTCGCGGCTTGCGACTACTCGATGCCTCGCCGTGAGCGCAGGATAGCCAAGGGTTCGATGTACTGGTGGAACGACCAGTTGGCAGCCCTACGTCGAGAATGCCCCGCAGCGCGGCGAAAATTCACCCGTTCAAAGGGGGATGCTACGCTGCACGAGGCATGGAAAGGGGCAAAAACAGCTTTAAGGCGAGGCATAAAGAAAAGCCGAATTCAATGCTGGAAAGACTTGATCGGTGAGGACGAGAAGGACCCATGGGGTCTCGCCTTCAAAATAGTCACCAAGAGATTGGTGGCTAGAAGAAAGACCCCGGGCCTGGATAATCCCGATCGAGTCCAGTACATTGTGCGAAGCTTGTTTCCGCACGTGGAGCCGTTCCAAAGACAGGACCGAAGTTCCTGCGTGGTCCGGCGTGAAGAACTCTTCACTCTCGAAGAACTAAAGAGAGCGGGTGGGAGGCTTAAGGCAAATACAGCGCCGGGTATCGACGGGGTGCCGAACGAGATCCTCAAAGAGGTGATCGGGGCATACCCGGAGATCCTCCTAGAAGCCTTTAACTCCTGTCTTCGGGAGGGGAGGATCTTCGCAGATTGGAAGAAGCACAGGTTGGTCCTGCTGAGGAAGGGCAACAAACCTCTAGGGGTTGCCTCGTCGTATAGACCAATATGCTTATTGGATACGATGGGGAAGCTTCTGGAGGAGTTGATTCTACAACGGCTTCAGGCTCTCTTGGTCGGGGAGAACGGGCTCTCGGAGAACCAGTTCGGATTCAGGAAAGGCAGGTCCACTGTGGACGCCATCCAAGCTGTGGTTAACATCGCCACAAATGCAAGAAAAGGAACTGGTAAGCGTAAGGGATTCTGTGCGTTGATTAGCATTGACATACGCAATGCGTTCAATACCGCAAGATGGGACATCTGCATCGAGGCGATGATGCGGAAAAAGGTTCCAGACTACCTGTTGCGAATGATAGATGACTATCTGAGTGACAGGTGGGTGATATACGAGGGCGACAAATGGTCTCTTCTAGAAGAGATGACAAGTGGCGCTCCTCAAGGGTCGCGGGTGGGTCCACTCGTTTGGAACGTCATGTACGATGACTTTCTGCGCATGGACCTGCCTGCTGAAACGAGCATCGTCGGCTTCGCGGATGACGCACTTGTCGTGTGCGCCGCTGACGACGTCGGAATCCTAGAGCTGAGGATCAATGAAAGTCTGTGGCAAGCAAAGCGCTGGTTGGATGGTAGAGGTCTTAAAATGGCCCCTGAGAAAACCGAGGCTTTGCTCGTTACGGACAGGAGATCCTTCAAATTCCCGAGGATCGTTCTCGGAGAGCATGAAGTCGAGTGGAAAACAAGCATTAAGTACCTGGGGGTGCAGCTGGATCGTAGGCTTAGCTTTGGCGAACACCTAAAGATCGCAGCTGCCAAAGCCATCCAATGTGGAGCGAACTTGGCCCGGCTTATGCCAAACTTTGGTGGACCCAATGCTTTATGCAGCTCTGGTCTGGGCCAATGCCTTGCAAAACCATGCTATCCAGAAGAAGCTGTTCTCGGCGCAGAGACTGGTCGCGCTGAGAATAGTTTCGGCATATAGAACTATCTCGACGAGCGCTGTGCTGGTCCTGGCGAGCGTCCCGCCAATAGATTTATTGGCGGAGGAAAGGCAGGAAACCTTTCAGCTTTGCAAGGAGCTTACCTGCGCCGACCTGCAGGAAATCGCTCGCGCGAAGGAGGCCATCGGCAAGGATGGAAGGCGCAGACTCGTCGAGAAATGGCAGATGAGATGGCATGGCGAGCAGACAGGGAGATGGTCCTACCGCCTGATCCCGGAGCTCGCCACCTGGCTGAACAGAAAGCACGGGGAAGTCGGCTTTTACTTGGCGCAAGCGCTCTCGGGCCATGGCTGTTTTAACGCGTACCTGAGGCGCTTTAAGAAGAGAGACGAGGAGACTTGTTGCTATTGCGATTTCCCGGTGGATAACGCAAAGCACGCACTCTTCGTCTGCGCAAAATGGGGTATGGCTAGGGAGGTCCTCGGTCAGGCGATGGGTTCCGAACTTACTCCTGACACGATGGTCCCTCTCATGCTCCAGTCTGAACGGTTCTGGACGCTCATCGAGTCATTCGTCACACTTGTGATGAAGACGAGAGAACTTGATGGGCGTCGAGAGCGAAACAACGAGGAGGGCCAGTAGAAATCGCATCGGGGCCTGCACCCGCGGTCCTGCGTCTCGGGTAGACTTGACTGTCCGCGTCGTTCGGGGGAGGAACCTGTTTGTTTCTCCCCTGGGTGGCGCGGCTAGTCGGTTATCCTAGTGGGCGTGTGGCCGCGGATGGAAGTTCCGAGCGAAGGGATGACGGAAGAGTCGTACGCGACTTTAATGGAACCAACCACCCGTGAAGTTTAAAGCCGAAAGGCGGTTCCGCGGGTGGTGAATTGGTTCGAGAGAGGGGGTTTTTTGGTTTTAACAGGTATGCCTAGACCCGTCCTAGGAGAGTCCTGTACAACGTCTATAAAAGATTTTGGCATTTTTCCTCCTCACCAAAAAAAAAAAAAAACTACAATATTTTCAGAAAAATATACTAATTTTCTCAAATTACCCTGGGTCCATACAATGTTTGATCCTTTATAGATAGAACTTGGGGAACCAGCAATTTTTGGCGTGTCATTTTTCACAAGCAGTGAGAATTTGTTCCACTTAGAATATAACACGGAAAAAAATAAATATAAAGGTATCAGTATTGAAGGACAGTGCAAATCTTTACTCTCAATGTGAAGCGATGGAAGTTTCGAGTACTTGGGTATAGGTTTATCCAAGCGTGTAATGTCAGAATTGTTTAGTATATATGTACATAAATCATAGCTAAGTATTCACACTGTATGTCTGCGAAATTTTATAAAATTATAAGCTATAAACAAGGCTATATGTTTCTGTATGTATATGTGTATTGTGTATATGCTCGAAAGTGTAAATGTATATAGCAAAGCTTTCAAAAGCAAGTGCTTTATTTTGCAAACACTGCTTGAAAGTTTCTTTGCAGACTCACGGTTTCTTCGACTGGTTTCCACTATACTACATTGTACCTTACATTTTACACAAGTGCGAATTATACATTAACCTTCAGTTAAACTATCTTTTAATTATTGAACTGCACAATAAATCTTCTGTTTTATTTTTTCTTAAACTCCTATTTTTAATAAACTTATCCAATTATCTTTGTACCTAACTGTGGCTGAAAAGAGTAGCCTGAATAAGTATTTACTCAACTCATTCGAGTCGTTTGACAAATTAATTTCCTCAATGTAATTCAATTTCTACAAAATAAACCTTATTATCACGTCAAAAATATAACTGTATAAACAATTTTATGCAAATAAATACTTACGTAAAAGACAATATTTTGTAGTATTATCTTGCTTCTGTATTTATTCTTCACACTATGTCGCAATTCTTGCACAGCATTTGCTTAGAAGTACCTCTGACAAAAGTGGTCTAGAGACTAAGGATAATTTAGGAAATTTTCAAGATAGAAATAGACCGGAAAAATTTAATTCCTAAATCACCCAGAAAACTTGTTCGGAATTAATCCTTGTTAAAAGAGGATTAAGATCTCGGACGTATAGGCTACCTGCATGGTAAAAAGACTTGCATTAAAAAGTATTGAAAATTATCAATTCCTACAAATACCTTCTTTGTCCATCGTTTATATTCCTTAAAGAGCCGCAAAAATGACTAGATTTGAATCTCTTGTAATGCCATTTAGTAATGTATTAGGCACGGCATTAATAGGAATTGAAGTTACGAAAAGTTTAAAAAAGTATTAAATTATTAAATTATGAATATTGATCAGCGGTATTCAAAATAATTGATTTACGTATACCGCGCATGAAATGAAATAATTATAATATTATTTTTTTTAAATATGGGTATATAGTAAAGAAAACACTAACAGGATCATATAAACATTTTTATTGAAAATTCGAAAGAACTTGTAGTATAATGTAAAGTGAATATGAAGTAGTTCAAAATACTGGAAGAATTACAGTTATACAAATCAGGGTTAAGAATTAATAAAGTACACTATAAAAAAATGTTATAGTAGGTTTACCACTGCAATTTTGTAATTATACAAAGATTTGTAAAATTATTTCCTCCAAAGTAGTGAACTTACCAATGTGAAACGAAGAAACAACACTTTCAATATTGTAGTTTCACAAGATTTTGTAAATTTACGTCTTTGAAAGCAGGTAATAATTGGGCTCTTGAGCAGTTCAACTGTAATCACTTTCAATGTTGTAGTTTCACAAGATTTTATATTTGTATTTTTAGTTATTACCTACTTTCAAAGACGTAAATTTACAAAATCTTGTGAAACTACAACACTGAAAGTGGTATTTCTTCGTTTCACATTGGTAAATTCACTACTGTGGAGGAAGTAATTTTACAAAATTGTTGTATAATTACAAAAATGCAGTGGTAAACCTACTATACAAATTTTTTACAGTATAACATTGCTTAAACGTCATGCATTTGAGGATAAAGTAATTACTATAACAATGTGTATTATTAATGCCAAGAATCGCTGGAAAGCCTGCTTTTTAAATGCGTTGACAATCTATAAATTAATAATACAGAAATCAAACTATAAATAAGTTTAACGTAGCTCAACGAATATCACGTACTAGGCAGTCTTGTTTTATAAGTAATCACTGATAATCACTCGATATCTGAGAGAAACTGTGACATAAACGCTCTGATTTTGGCAATCATAATTAATGAAAAAGAACAAACGCATACATTAAAATGTTGATCTAAATACAAGAGTGATTTATACATTTTGTGTAATGATTCATATAGCTAGAAATTACCCCTCACAGATCGCTGTGCATAAAATTTGCAGTCGAATTGCGTTATGAATAATATAAAGGGTTTCCCAATAAGGGTGATATGTTTTGAAATTGAAAAAAGACACTGAATATTCATTCGGAATTGATCGAAATCTTTTTTATTATATTGGATATTCTATGCCATTTATGATTTAAACAATACATCGGCCAAATGTCCCCCGAGACTTGAGCCAAAAATGCGCCTCATCAGAAAAGATGATTTTTTGATGAAAATTGGGATGATTTTCAATTGATTCCAGAGCCCAATCCGCGAACTCCCGACGCAAACGATGGTCATTAGGCTTCAGTTCTTGGGCCAGAATCATCTTATAGGGATGCAGGCCAAGATCCAATCGCAAAATACGCCAGGTAGTCATCCTGGACAGGCCCAATTCCTGAGATCGGCGTGGCACGGACAATTCACGGCTTTCCTCGATACTGGCCTGTACGGCGGCTATATTCTGTGTAGAACGTGCGGTAGGCATACGATTTTTAGGCTTAGTATCCAATAGAGTAAATTCACTCTCCAACTTATCGATTATTCGACGAATTCAGAGCGCGGATGGAGCAGAATGACGACCATATTTTGCACGATATGCTCTTTGAACACCGACAAAACTTCTCGAATTTTGATAAAATAATTGGACAATTTCCAAACGTTGTGGAAGCGTGAAACTACTCATGATTAAATGGCAAACCTTACTGATGACAACTGACAGCAGACGTCAAAAATTTCAGTTCAAATGAGCCCGATAGGGACATTCAAAATCATATCACCCCTATTGGGAAACCCTTTATATAGTCATAAAAATAACAGTAATATCACATCTATAACTTTATCTAAAAAGCAATATTTCCTTAAGATTGCTTTAATTTGTACTTCTTTTTACTGCATAAATTACAGATGTAGGAATTAAAGCAATATATGAATAAATTAACAATCTTTGAATGTAATGACTTCAGGATAAACTAATTAGTACAAAAATGTGTGTTATTAGAGATCCTGCATGGAGAGTTGACATAATTTTAATCCGATTCTGATTAGTCTAGAGATACTCTATAGAACCCACTGAGCATTAACACAAGCGGAACCGGAAGTTGTCGCTGAAGCACCTAAAATTTGAATTTTATTATGTATGTAAACTTTTCTTATTTACTTATCTACTTATTTTTCTTCGTATTAGATCGTCTATTCAAACAAGCGAATATTGTAGTCAATATTACACAACGGATCCTTTCTATTTATTGGTAAACATTTCTTCACGAGGCGCGTTTTTTTTGTTTCCACATTACTGGTTTTACGTTGTGCTTGTTTCATTTTTAATTTCAACAGTCTGGCAGACACATTTTTGGAAACATCCTGCTGCTTCTTTATCGTGGAAATGCTTTTCTGTTGCACCTCTTGTTCACTGTCGTCTGTCGTATTGTGCTGAAATTGATGTATACATTTTATTCAATACTCGTTGCCTTCTTCCTGTCTCCAAAATTTCATTAATTTCTTCTTCTGTGTCTGTAACAATGAAAATAAATGTAAGAGGCAGCTAATTGTAAGGAATTCTTTGGACAAATTTAACATTTATTGGACAATTCTACTATAAAGTTATGAAATTTTTACAGAACAGCGTATTCACTTTCTGTTTTTATTTATTAAACATTTCTTTTTAATACATTGAACTTTGATGTAAACGCGCTCATTGCAATACTTTTTCACCTTGAAGTATAATAAAGCGGTTGATTCTTAATTACTTCAAAACATATTATTTCTCAATTGAATTTCCATTATTAATTAAATAAAAAGTGAAGTAGTTGAAATTATCACTAATGAAATGTAATTACAGAAAACACTTTATAGCTCCCTCTACTCGCCTTTGTTAAATTTTAAAATAAAACTTTTAAGTAGTAATATTTTATTACATATCCACTTACTTGTTAAGAAGTTTATCGTTCCATGAACAACTTTTCCATCTCCGACGTCAATGTTATAGACTTGGAACAAGTTGTGCGTGCTCTCGTTGAAATGATGCACTTTACTAATGGGTATTTTAATCGTCTCATTTTCACCGTTAGTTGTGGAAACAAGTTTTGCACATGCAAACTTCACCATTATGTTAAAAAACTTGGATATAATTGATCAGAAATACACACGATTGTTCAGGAAAAACAATAAATCACAGCATGCCGACGCCGGTAGGAGAACACGAGGACGCCTTTGTTTTACCATTCTATTGTGATTATTTTCATTTAAAAGAATTCATTTTGATGAAATAGAAACAGAAACGTCGAAAACTAAAGGGTATTATATGTCACATTCAGAACTCTCCTTAAGAGCATTAAAAAGTATTCACAAAAATTTCGTCGCTATAGTGGGCATTTGAAAGAATTAATTTCAAGAGATAACCTATACCATTGAGAGATTAGCAAAGCGAGGACAAAAAAGGAATCGAAAAGAATTCAATAAATCTCATATTATTCATTACATGTAAGAAATGTTCCAATACTTTTAAATGCAAGGCTTCTTACCGGGTGTAGACCTGTACTTTCAGGTAGTGTTGTAAATTTAACGATTTTTCTTCCTTTAATCTATAATCACGTCTCTAAAGGTTAAAGGAGGACACAACGGTAAATTTACAACACTAGATTCAGGTATAATTTGGTATTTATTTCGTTATAGATTTTTCCACAGCCTGAGTTTGTCACAAACTCAATTGACCACAAAATCACTGGGCTAGAAATCCAAGTAGATGGCTACTAGATGGGAATATGCCTTGATCAAAATTCGCACACATAACGAGAGAATTTTTTGAAACGTTGCTTCAAATGATAATTTTTTATTCATAATAATTTTTTCATTGAATGACCTATTAGTAAGTTATGTATTTTGTGATCAATTAAGACGGTAGCAAAATTAGACTATGGACAAATTAATATTATATAAGATTTGAAAGGATTCACGCACCTCTAAACCTTAGACATAGGTATATGCAAAAATAATGTTTGCACGTAAGTTACTTTCTGCAGGGCCGAAGATTAGACGTATATATATAATTATAAATTTCCGAAAAATTTAACTAAACATTTATAATGAAAAAAAAATTAATATAAATTAATCTTCATTTTGTATCCTAATAGCCCAGAAAATATTGATTTATTCACGTTGCTGATGATTAAGCGTTGATTGTTTAGTCTTTATGAAATAAGTTGATTATGTATACAGATATGCCAACCCAAAATTATCAAAAATCATGGAATATTCCGAGAAGTTTGACCCAAACTTTTTGGAATATTCTTTTTGACTACTTGATAAGTTGATGGAGAAGTCGAACCGCCTCTACGTGGCACTTGACTACGTCTTGCGTTAGTCCATGCATGCAGTTCGACTAGAGTCTATCGCTGGTAAATCTTATACATTTAGAATTTATAACACAAAGGAATTAATATCTAGCATAAAACATGGTTATTTGATAAACGATAAGAAACTGTAGTGGATAAAATGATTATAATTAAATTAAAATTCATTTTGTATTCTACTAGCTCAGAAAATATTAATTTCATCATGTTGCTGATAATTAAGCTTTAATTGTTGAGCCTTTATGAAGTAAGTTTATTATGAATACAGATATGCCAACCCAAAATTATCAAAAATCATGGAATATTCCAAGAAGTTTGACCTAAACTTTTTGGAATATTCTTTTTGACTACTTGATAAGCTGATGGAGAAGTCGAACCGCCTCTACGTGGCACTTGACTACGTCTTGCGTTAGTCCATGCATGCAGTTCGACTAGAGTCTATTGCTGGTAAATCTTATATATTTAGAATTTACAATATAAAAAAATTAATATTTTTCACGAAAAGTATCAATTTAAAAAACAACGAAATTAATTAATCGTGTAAAAATAATAGATTTATTATACATGGAGTAGGCAAAACCCAGTGAACATTCACATTTGTTACGTCATTGTTACATAACAGTTCTATAAAAATGTCGTCGTATGCGGATCACAGTTACATAATAAGAATCGTTATACACGGAGAAAAAAATCTGACTATAATAGTAAGAACACTAGTCATGCTTTTGTAGCAGGTTTCGTTCTTGCAGGCTCAGCCTACTATAATAGTTACATTTTTTTCTCCGTGTATAGTTGTTCTATAACAATTACATAAAAAAATTTGTTATGTAACTGTGATACGCATGGGACCAGAACAGTTATGCAACAATGACGTAACAAATGTGAATGTTGAATTGAATCGAATTAGTCTATCTCTCTCTCTCTTCCATAACGCGATACGTATGCGCGAACGACTTAAAAAAAACACGCAACCTAACCTGTCAGTCTTAAAAATGTAAACAAGAATAGAGTTCTAAATTTCTCGGACATTTAAAATCCGGTCACGTTCTCGTGACTGTGACCGTCATTTTAAGACAACTTGAGAATTTACAGAGAATTTAAGAGAATTTTACCATACCTTCACCAAAATTTTCTTTATCATTAAACCTTATAATATTGTAAATTTATTTCCAAACACTATGAATTGCAATAGTGAAGGTTTCATAAAAATAAACTACGAAAAATGTCAAGTTTTATTGGAATCAAATATCAACAAAAAAATTTGTATAGCCATTATATTAAATTTAACATAAAGAACTAGTAATTCAACTTTCCTTCGCACAAATTACGCTTTGATTTAAATAATTGTTTGACAGTTTCGGGACAGCTTATGCACTTTTTTAAGTGTTCTATTTGTCGACTGGCATGCTTTCTGTACATCTGATCACAGTATTTGCACTTGAAAGAAGCTTTATTTTGTTTATCAATAATTTTTATAAAATAATTCCAAACTATATTCTTTTTTTTCACCATTTTTATTGCGCACGTTACACGAACTTCCAGAACAAAGCATTTATTAAAAACAATTGAAAGCTTGAACCGTTACGGAAAAATATTTTTAAATTCTCATAAATTCTCGAAGAGCACATTCATCAGAGAAATTCTCAGTCATATTCCCGTGCTCCCAGGCATATTCTCGGTGACATAAACTCTTTAGAACTCTAAAGACATACATTTTGTTACAGAACTAGCAAAATGTAACAATCTGGGAATTGTTCGTTTTGCTTTTATCTCGTTAGAGGCAGCACCTCCTGGACGTTTAAATATGGGAAGAAATAAAACAGATCTAAATGACAATGGGAGAACATTCAGAGGAAAATTAAAAGAAATGAAAAATAAAATTACTAATGATAAAGCTCTAATTTAATAAACTGAGAGAGATTGGTTCGGTTCAAAGGTGAATCGGCTTTTCTTTGTATGTAAGAATGATAATTGGATTATTTGAGATTTACTCTACATAATTATGTTGGACTATTCAATGTAATAAATCTTATCACATAGTAAAAGTTTAAATTTATATTTAGTTCAGGGAATTAATAATTCTGTTTATTACCTTTCAGCGCTAGAAAAAAAAGAGTCTTAGGAATATGATCCTTCCCTCTTGAAGTATCTAATTTATTAGACGTAAGGCGCCTGAAAGTCAGACTATTATTTAGAATACATGCCTTAGAAACGTTTTCAGTTTAGTGTATTGGTGATAGTTAATCTACATAGGAAGTAACTGTGTATATATATTTACAATCATATCGGCTTTCTAGGATAAGAAATCGAACAGTGGGATTTTAAGAGCTTTTCTAAGAAAAGCGTCATTGTACGAATGGACCATTTGTTATAGGGTGAAAACATTCCCGAAATCCACGTATGCTTGAAAGCGCTAACGTGATTGGATGGAGGAATGAAAATGTAGAAGAGTAGGATTGCGCGAGGGATCTCAAGCTCGCTGCGCGAGCCGGAGGTCCATGATCCACATCGATCTTCAACTCAGATTTTGACTATATCGCGACGCGTGAACTTTGTCACTTTATTATTTTCCTTTTAGAAGTTTGTAATTTTAACAAGTTAGACTCTGAATAAATTTATACAAATTTCAAACCTAATTTGTTATATGTTTAAATTATTTCGTTTTTAACCCTTATTTTTATATGAATACCATTATTTGATTAATTATCAAATCACAATCAATATTGTGCTAAATTCGACATCGTTGGATTCGTCAAGATACTATCTCAGGCGAAAAGAGTTTTTACTCTTTGAAGTGGAATTCTGGACCACATAAAATGGAAATTGAACATTTTTAAATATTCGCGCCGAAATCAGCCCCGACCGTTGTCACGTCCCACACAGGGATGACAACCTGTCGAGAGATGGTGGGTCGTTGCTGCGTCTTTTGCTGTTAAAACAGCGAGCCTGGATTCGTAGAGGAATGGGCGGGAAGCTTTGAAATAATTCAAAGCTTCATTTAATAATAATGTCTCACAAGGAACAATTTATTATCAGGCTATATATATATATTTGCTCGCCAATTCACATGACACAAACTTGAAGAACAGTTTATCAGACTTTATTTGTTTATTTGCCAATCACGACACGCAACTCGAAGAACAGTTTATCATTGGACACTATATATTTATTTGCCAAATCACGTAACACACATAACTCACTAAATCGATTACCGTTATAATTAGGTTAATTATAAGACTAACTCGGTTTCAGTAGCGAATCGCTTGACTTGTACGCTTGTACGTAAATTCGCGACACTCGCGAATTTGCTGAGTTTGAACTTGTCCTTTGCCTTGAGGAAATCTCAAGGAAAAAACGATTTTCGCTCGAGTATCACGATCCGAAAAACTCGAAGTCAAAAACAAATCTGCCTCCACCAAAAGTGGTGGAGCCGTTTTCTCGGGGTTGTAAGATGCATTTCCAATCCCAAAATCCACCCTCGCGCCTTCGCTCAGCCAATTACAATCCGTGGGGCGTGAGAGAAGCGCGCGCAATTTTCGGGCCTACACGTGGGACAGTGACCATTGTTGCCACCGAGTTTCCAAGAGATCCCAACATACGGTTCCTTTTGAGGATTTAGAGATCGTAAAGAAACATAAATTATACCTAGCCCTTTCACTTCTTAAAATGCGTCGCAAGGAAATTTGACTCTTTCCTGAACTCCAGCGGGCCCTGGAAATGCAAACATGTGGTCCAGTTTTATGATATGCTCTTCAGTTTTTCTCGGTTTTAGTAAGTGGACAAAGGGTATTTTTCAGAGTTGCTTTAAACACAGTTTGAGAGTGAGAGCTTTGTTAACTTAGATTTATGAGGTTTTTGGAAAGTTGTGAATTGTTTCTCAAAACTCGTAAAAGTCAGGGATGTTTACATTTTCCAGATCCGTAAGAGTTCGTTAAACTATAAATTTGATTTGAACATCCAGAGAGGAGATCAACTTTTTAGATGAAGATCTTTCAGTGGAATATTTAGATGAGTACGAAGAGGTTAGTGCATTTGTGAATTTATAAAAGTCACCGATACGATTGTATTCCATTGAAAAATTCCTTGAAGAAAACCTCGAGTAAATAAATGAATTATTCACAAGTAAATACATGCAGAAATATACGAGGAATTTATTCCAAAATTCACTCCAGGATTTACACGAATAAACCCACGTGTATTTACTCGAGGTTTTCCTGAAGGATTTTTGAAAGAAATTAAAAATTCATTTATTATGAATTAATTTATATATTATAATTCATTATTATTCATAATCGGAACATTTTCAGTTTTTTTGTGCTCTTGTTATTCACATTATTACGAGGTAAGTGGACGATCAGCGATTTGTGAGCGAATTCGCTGACCGTTCATTGGACCGGTTCCGCTAGGGATGTTACTTCCCTAGTGAATTATTGATTTTATTTCCATTAATATTTTGAGAAATTTTTTTATTTGTATTGCAGGTTGCGACAAACGCGTCTCCACATATTTTGAAAAGTCTGTTGACAAAAAATGTAAGTGAAATACCGCCAAAGGTTATATCGGCGATCACTTCATCGCGAAATAAGAACGCAAATTCTGTCCCGCGTGAAAAGAAGCAGGATGACAAAACCAAAAATGCAATAGATTTGTGCCGTAAGCAAAGCACTAAGAAAAATGATACTACTTCTTTAGATTTCAATGAAGCACGGACTTCCTTGAATGTATCAGAAATTTATGACATAGACATAGAACTTAACGAAGATGGCATTGCATATGCCAGTGAGAACAATTTGATTAAACTGACAGAGTTAGTTAGAGAAAATCCATGCTTATGGAATCATACCTTGCCTGTCGAGCAACGAAACCAACATGCTGTAAGCACGGCATGGCTGAAGGATGCTGGTAAATTCCCTGGTAAATATTGAAATTAAACCTGAATTAATAATTTATAAATATAAACGTTTTCAAGTTGCTTTGAGTAAAGTTTTTTGCAGTTTGTTAGTACAATTTCATAGGAATTATTTATTAAATTTGTAGGATGGACTCCTCCAGTAGCGAGAAAACAGTTTCAAAGTCTCAAAAGTGCCTTAATTCGACGAAACGTAGTACAACCCAGTGGATCTGCGAGTAAGAGAAGAAAACGGTGGATGTTTGCACCATATCTAACATTTCTAAAGGACATATTAAGACCAGAAATGCAAGTATAAAATCTTGATTCTTTGACGTCAACCTATTTTACTTTCATGCATCATATCTCGCAATATAAATATTCTAAAACCTATAACGTATAGAAAAAAATATCTACAATTGGATAATATACAAATAGCGTAAAAATTACATTCGAGTTTTTTTATTTATTCTATATCCACAAAAAAAAGTATTTATTATGGAAGCTTTCAATTCACGAGTTTATAAATTATTTAAGATAGAACATTATAAATTCCAAGGCTTTTAACTTTTGTATATAGTATAAAAAATTACTGTAATTTCTAGATAAATTGACTAAAAATTATAACTTTTGACATTTTAGATCATAAGAGGAGAACCTAAGAAACTTAAAAATGTAGTTCATTTAGTTTCGTCAGAACCTGGTGATAGAGCAATTTAATTCTGACCTTTCGCCAGGTAAACTTTAAAATTTAATAATAAACTATTATCTTTCGTTCCCATTTTAATACACTTTTATCAGGCATTAAATCCGACGGTCCTTTCCTAGTTACAAGTAAAGTGAAGAAACTCACCCCAGAGTACTCGTAATCCATTTCGAAGCTGAAAATAAAAAACTTGTTATATTTCAACAGTAAATTTATCAATTATTGATTAATGTGTTAACTATTTATGTTACTTAAATTTTATATATCATAAATATAGTCAATTCGACATATAGGTTATGCATCATGCTCTATTATCTTTTATACTATATCAATCACCAAATAATGGATATTCAAACTGTGCTAATATTGTTATAATAAATTATTATTATGATGATTTTATTAATAAATGTCACGATTACTTACCTAAAATGCTCTCCAAATTCCCACTGAACAATATGCCCGATGATCAAAATTTTCAGTCAACATAACATAACCCAACTTTCAAAAAGGTGCCAGTGTTGCATCTGCTGTGCAGTCTTTAAAACTTTCTATATATCATATTTTTACCTTTACAATGCAAATGCATTAAACAATTTACTTTTAATAGCAATAACGTACCTTTTATAACTATAGATATCATTAAATATTTACTTTGCACTTTTGAATATATATTTAACATTTTAAATTTCCCGCCACTACAAACTTTTTCTGAAAGTTTTCCCGACTCCGGAAAAATACACGGAGAGAAGAGAACGCAGCTGTCATGTGCGCGGGACAAAGCAGAGCTGTGTTCTTACGAAAATGTACGATTGGACACAGCTCAGCTATGTCCTCGCATAGCCAGAATGTGTGAGCGCACATCTCTGCTTCGCGCTGGGCACAGGCCGTTCGGACGAAGCAGAGCTGTGTGCGAACAGATGAAGGCTTCGTCTAAACACAGCTCCACTGTGCCCTCGCACTCCTCTGCTTCGTGCTAAACACATCGTGCGTTTGCGCCACGTTTGTGTATATGTAATGCATTGATCGGCATTTACCTGCATAAAAGTTTGATATTTATCGAACCAATTTTCATAATTTGAGAATTACTAAACTCTGATATCATAATTGATTTATAATTTCAATGTTAAAATGAAAATATGTAAAAAAGCGAATAAAGAGCAACAAAGATTTAGTTGCGTTTGACACGACAGAGATACATTTCTATATGAAATACAGGCAACATATAAAAGTATAAAATCAAAAATGTTGTATGTGATGGTTTTTATTAAAATCTGAGTATTTTTAATTAAAACTTGATTGCCCAAAAATGTTCCGTCTGTAATGAAAAAAATTTTGAGCTATACGTTCCTCTGCGGCAACAAATTATTATATTGACCTAATTATTTTTCGATTCGAAGCAAAGAAAAAATTTAACTTCGGCCTATAACGTAGAGATCTTTTTATTTAAAATCGACTATAAAAAATTATGCGATTCTAATAAATCATGAATCATTTTTTCAGAGAAAAGATTTCCCACAACTTCACCGTTTCTGATTTTTAAATATAAATTCTTTAATGGCTGAAAACATTTTAAAAAAATTTCCAAAACGAAATTTTTATAAACAAATTGCTGAATTTGATAATAATTTATTCATTTTCGAAAATTGGAAATGGTTATGTTGTAGGGAATCTTTTTCTCGAAAAAGTGATTTGTAATTTATTAAAATCGCATAATTTTTTTAAATTTGGAGAAAAGCGGATTTTTTTCGTCAAGTTTTGTATAAAAAACGATATTTACTGTTATAAATTAATATTACTAAACAAATAAAAAAGCATAAATATTAAGAAAACGAAAGAGGCGAAAATCTACAACAAATTGAAAAAAAATCCGGTGAAAAAACAGTAAAAAGTGCGGTTAAATCGTCAAATAGGTGCGAATGTTTGCTACACGTTATATCATGGGAGTGAAGCCCGCTTTGGAAGGGGAGAAACACGTCCATGCAAATGTGGGGGAATCACGCAGCCAATAAAAAATCCCCCAGAAAACCATGGGAGTGAAGCCTGCTTTGGAAGGGGAGAAACACGTCCATGTAAATGTGAAGGAACCACGCAGCCAATTAAAAATCCCCCAGAAAATAGTTGATCTCCCAGTTCAGAAGTCACAGCTGCTTGTGAAATAACATTAAGTCTGAAGGCAAGGAAATTAATGCCAAATACTTCAATGAGGCACCAGAGGCGATCAAGTTATGAAATTACAACACCAAATTTACTGCTTTATAGATAGTAATTCAAAGTTTTGAAATTTCAGCATCTAATCGCTAGAGTTCAAAAATTCCCGGTGTGTCTTTCTTTAACTTATAGCAGCGTCCTTTACTAGAAAAACATGGTGCTATAGGCTAGAAAAAGACACACCGGGAATTTTAGAACACTACTAATCGCTTTAGATATATGAAAATTTCATTTTAGAATTTATTTTGGTAAAGGGGCAGGAGGGCAGCGGCAGCACTGAAAGGCTCTATGCAAAAGTGGGGGATCGCATGCTTTTACCGCCATATTTGTTTCCAGTAATTTACCATTGGGTTTCACCACCATGCGTTATAGTAGAATTTGATAAATATTGTACCTGCGTTACGTACATTCCTTCACTAGTTTTTAAAAATTTACATTAAACTCAAGAAATTACAAAATACATGTTTAAAAAAGTATATTTTAATTTTTTTGTTAAAGCTACAAAATATTTTTTAATTTTCAGATATTTATTACTACATACTACAGAGAAATACTATGCTGTAATTACAAAAATTTTCTTAATAATTTTAACTTATTTATTACTGCAGGCTATAGTAAAAGTAAGAAAAAAAATGTCAAACATTCAGTTTATTTCATTTTAAAGAGTTACAAAGATGTTATTTTTAATATTATTGAGGTATTTACTTCTACATAGTATAGTAAAAGGTTGTTTTTATAAATGAATGTCAAAATGTAAAAATAAAAAAGTACATTTAAAAATGTGCTGCAATGTGATACTGACGGATATAAAAGTATTGTATGGTAGAAGTTCTGTTTCAAATGTTTATGTTATGATTATAAAATTAATCGCATTCAATAAATTTTTAATATAGTACAAAAATTGAATTGATTATTTTCCAAAATAACTTTAAATATCTTTTCTGCATACAAGATTGACGAAAAATGCATTTGTCAACAGCAGTCGACAACGGGGTGAATCGATGACAGATGTAAACATTCGCACCTATTTCACGATTTAACCGCACTTCTTACTGTTTTTTCACCGGATTTTTTTTCAATTTGTTGTAGATTTTCGTCTCTTTCGTTCTCTTAATTTTTATGCTTTTTTATTTGTTTAGTATATTAATTTATAACAGTAAATATCGTTTTTCTATACAAAACCTGACGCAAAATCCGGAAATGATGTCAAATTTCGGCACATGCGCACCAGCGCCTTTCTGGATAAGAAGGTCTATCTCTGCAGTTGAAAATGTCACAGATGTTGACCGTTGGCCACCGTGGCGCTGGCTGTTCATGAGGCCGACCTTATACAGATTAGCATTATAGAACATTAAAATTTAACGTTTTTTGTGAAAAATTGGTGTCTGAAGTGCTTTTGTGTGCTTTTTAGGTAAATTGGAATGGTTTTAACAGTCGGTGATATAAAAATTTAAGCGAAAAAGCGGAGATTTTTTGCAGTAGGTTGCAAAACAGGCTACACGTAATGCTCTGAAAAAGTGCATTGTTTTGTGGTTTATTTATCATGAGCGCCTTTAAGTTATTAAAATTTAATCTATACCAAATTTAAAACGCTTTGAATAAAAAAATCAACAAAGCTGACTGACTGAACTTAAGGTATTATAGATAGGGATGGGCGATCTTCAAAAAAAAGAATCGATTCTGAAATTATTGAATTAATTTTATCGATTAATCGGTTGAAAAGATCGACTTTTGAAACGATATTCAAAAATCGATACCTTTTTCTGAAAATGATAAATTTCTGTGAAATAACCTTTTTTTAAAATGTTTGATAACAATTGGAGATATAATTGTTACTTGCATATTTTGTGAATTTAAATTATCAAAATAAAAAAGTGTTTATATCAATAAAAAAGGAAATTAGGCTTAAAAAACAGACTATATTTGCGAATCAGGAACGTTTTTTATTTTTTAAAATTGCACAATTTCTAAAGCAATGCGTATTATTAGTGATAAAGTTTCTAACATAAATATGAAATATTACTATAAAGTTTATAATATTAATATACTTTGAACTTTGCATATCACTTAAAGTATTATTTATGATAAAATGTCTGGCATAAATATGAAGTATTACTATAAAGTTTATAATATTAATATACTTTGAACTTTGCATATCACTTAAAGTATTATTTATGATAAAATTTCTGGCATAAATATGAAGTATTATTATAAAGTTTATAATATTAATATACTTTGTATATCACATTAAGGATATTCTCGTGGTCGACCACTTGATCTCACTTTTAAACTAAAAAACAGTTCATAGGAACAGTTCATAGAAATAGGAAACAGGAAAAAAAGAAAGGAGAATCGTTCGTAAAGACCGAAAAAAAAAATATCAATCCAACCGATTAATCGAGTAAAAAAGATAGATCTCCGTAGAATCGAATCGAGATCGCCCATCCTTAATTATAGATAAAATACACATAATAAATTATGTGCATATGAGATCTAAATATCCATTATATTATTATGAAATATAGTATATTATGTTGATTATTATTTATTACAAACATCTTTGTTCTTAGTGTTTTCAAATACTTATAAAGAAATTTTATAAATTCCTTATATTTTTTACTTTTTCAAATGTACGTTCATTCCTTATGTAAAAGTTTTGTTCATAAAAATGTAATTTTTGCAATTACTGAGAAGTTTTAAAATATAAAATACAAAATGTCCTATAATAAAATCTAATTTTTCTAACAAAATCAAGATGATATAATTAATACCCGTATTATAATTCAATTTGGTGGAATTTCAATAGCCAATTTTTCTATTATGATATGTAAGACTGATATAATATCAATAATATTGATAATATAAATAAATATTGTAATTTTATTTAATAATGACAATGTAAATATTAATGTTAAAACGAAGATAACAGAACTTTGATTTCAGTTTCCAGCCAGAATTATAAAGAGAATTTTCGCCCAAATTCCAAGCATATTACCCTTTATATCAGTAAAAATTGCTTTAAATAATATTTAAAACTTTCTAGTTTAATGTGTTGTAAAAAAAAATATGATCAAGTAGTTTTTATCCCCAAAAATGTAATTTTTATGCATTTTTCCCATGCATTAATATGAATTCAGGCCTCATGAACAATCAGCGCCCCTAGCGGCCACGGTCAATTCTTGTGACATTTTCGTTTCGCGGATTACGTGCATTCTGGCTAAGATGTAGGGGGCTGGATCAATTTGACAATTTGACAAATTCTTCTCACTCGCACATTTTCTCGTGAGTAAGAAAAGGACAACTGCGCACTTGCGCACTCCTTTCCACTACTTCCAACTTACAAGCCGGGCACTTACCGTGCCGTTGCTCCTGCCAAGTCGCTTACAAAGAGATAGGTCTCCTTATTATTCCTTCGTGACTCGAATGCACTACACCACGGTCGTATAGACAGGTCTGGCATCTCCCGTGGTGGGGGATGTTCCGTTATTGTAGTCAGAATGTTTCATATTTTTGCCACGGATAGCGCTAGTATCGAGTAGTGGCCCGATGACCACACCGTAGCATGTATGTATATACAGGGTGGGCACGAGTGGGTTGCAGAATAGGGAATATAAGTGGGAGTAGTTTAGTCATGGAGACTAGATATAAGGAGACCAATCTCCATATATCCATTCCCAAAATGAAGTTCTGCCAAGTACATGGTTACAAAACTTCCCGATGAGGGCATGTGTGTTCCCTGGGTGCAAAATGGGGACGTCTAATACACGATGCTTATAAACCGTGGATGCCGCCATTTTGCACCCAGGGAACACACGTGCCCTCATCGGGAAGTTTCCTAACTAAGTACTTGGCAGAACTTTATTTCGTGTTTTGTGAAGTACGGCCATAAGAGACTGGTCTCCTTATATCTAGTCTCCATGAGTTTAGTATACGAGATACCGCCCAACTTGCACTTTCGCTATTCGAAAAGATCTTTTTCAGGCGTTTTTTTTAAATTCGCGCCAGCTCGAAAGAGGTCGTGCATGTTTTGCGCATGTCTGTTCGCTTTTTTCTAGGTCGGTAATAGTGAAACCTGTCCATATTTAATTTTAAATATGGTACAGGTTAGGTTTTCAAATGTAATGTTTGAAAAAATATTAAAATTAAAAGTGTCATGTTTTAAAAATTTTAGCGAAAGTGGGGCAGAATTTTAAACAACAGTGAGTGAATTTATTATTCAGACACACAAGTGTAAATAGTTGAAAATTGGAACCAAGTTTCACAGCAAGAAGCTCACCTATGTAGTGTGTGATAAAAATAATAAATTTTAAACAAATAAAGAGCTTTGTTGCTCTAAAAGATTGTTACGGGATGGAGAATGGTAAGATTTTAAATCTCTATGATAAAAAATATTGAATATTTTTTTAATATAAAATTTTCAATAACAATAATATGTTTTAAATTTTCATGACTTCAAAAGAAGTTAAAAAAAAATTAAAAATTTTTAATTTGACGGGAAATTCAGATAAGTATTTTTTATTTCACTTTGAATGATATTCTTGAAAAGAGACGTTTACTTTTGTGAAATGGTTTTTTTCTTTTTCAGGAAGAGTCAAAAATGAAGCAAGTGGGAAAAATAAAGGATTTAAGAACTAAAATTGTGTAGGCATTTATGTTACTTATAAGTTGCAGTAGCAAAAGTACATACATAATAATGAAATAATAGTTTGAAATATCTTAAAGCTAAACTTTATAATTTATCATTCTGAACAAAATATCAAAACACTAACTGATGTTTATGTAATCAAATCCTCAATAGCCATTGATTATTGTAAAAATTGTTCCCGGGACTAAAATAAAGGTTTCAAAATTCTGTAAACTGGCTCAGGAGTCTACGTTCATGTATTCTGTTAGTTCTTATACTAAAAAGTTGTAAAAAATTATTTTAAAAAATCTTCAATACTCAAAGCGGCCGGTCTAGAGTGGCCAAGTTCTAAATACACACAAAACATTACCTAAATCTTTGACTGTAACCAAAATAATATCTATAAATTCTTACGAATTTAGTTCATAAGTAGCTATCACTGTCTCTTATCAGTTCCCATAGCTAAACTGTATAATTTGTAATTTTAAAAAAATTTTGAAACATTAAATGGTGTTTTTGGAGTCAAATCATCAATAGCCAATCATTATTGTAAAAATTGTTCCCGGGACTACAATTAAAGTTTTAAAATTCTGCAAACTGGCTCAGTAGTCCTAATTGACGTACTCTATCAGCCCTCATAGTAAATAGTCCTGAAAAATCATTTTTTCAAAACTTCGGTACTCATTCATAGCTACTGTTCTAGAGTGGCCAAGTTCCAAATGCACACAAAATATCACATAAATCCTTAAATGTAACTAAACTAATTGCTCTAAATTCCTCTAATTTGGTTCTCAAGTAGTTATTCCTGTCTCTCATCAGCTCCTAAAGCTATACTTTATAATATGTCAGTTTAAAAAAATGTTGATGCCCTCACTGATGTTTATGTAATCAAATCCTAGGTCGGCATTATCATAATTTTTTTTAAATGACAAATTATAAAGTATAGCTTTAGGAACTGATGAGAGACAGTAATAGCTATTTGTGAACCAAATTAGAAGAATTTAGAGCAATTAGTTTAGTTACAGTCAAGGATTTATGTGATATTTTGTGTGCATTTGGAACTTGGCCACTCTAGAACGGCAGCTATGAGTACAGAAGTTTTGAAAAAATGATTTTTCAGGACTATTTACTATGAGGGCTGATAGAGTACGTGAATTAGGACTACTGAGCCAGTTTGCAGAATTTAAAAACTTTAATTGTAGTCCCGGGAACAATTTTTACAATAATCAATGGCTATCGAGGATTTGATTACATTAACATCAGTGAGGGTTTTTGAAATTTTTTTAAAATGACAAATTATAAAGTATAGCTTTAGGAACTGATGAGAGGCAGGAATAGCTACTTGAGAACCAAATTAGAAGAATTTAGAGCAATTAGTTTAGTTACAGTCAAGGATTCATGTGATATTTTGTGTGCATTTGGAACTTGGCCACTCTAGAACGGCAGCTATGAGTACCGAAGTTTTGAAAAAATGATTTTTCAGGACTATTTACTATGAGGGCTGATAGAGTGCGTGAATTAGGACTACTGAGCCAGTTCGCAGAATTTTAAAACTTTAATTGTAGTCCCGGGAACAATTTTTACAATAATCAATGGCTATCGAGGATTTGATTACATTAACATCAGTGAGGGTTTTTGAAATTTTTTCAAAATGACAAATTATAAAGTATAGCTTTAGGAACTGATGAGAGGCAGGAATAGCTACTTGAGAACCAAATTAGAAGAATTTAGAGCAATTAGTTTAGTTACAGTCAAGGATTTATGTGATATTTTGTGTGCATTTGGAACTTGGCCACTCTAGAACGGCAGCTATGAGTATTGAAGATTTGTTAAAATAATTTCTTACAACTTTTTAGTATAAGAACTAACAGAATACATGAACGTAGACTCCTGAGCCAGTTTACAGAATTTTGAAACCTTTATTTTAGTCCCGGGAACAATTTTTACAATAATCAATGGCTATTGAGGATTTGATTACATAAACATCAGTTAGTGTTTTGATATTTTGTTCAGAATGATAAATTATAAAGTTTAGCTTTAAGATATTTCAAACTATTATTACATTATTATGTATCTACTTTTGCTACTGCAACTTATAAGTAACATAAATTCCTACACAATTTTAGTTCTTAAATCCTTCATTTTTCCTACTTGCTTCATTTTTGACTCTTCCTGAAAAAGCAAAAAAAACATTTCACAAAGTAAACGTCTCTTTTCAAGAATATCATTCAAAGTGAAATAAAAAATACTTATCTGAATTTCCCGTCAAATTAAAAATTTAAAATTTTTTTTTTTAACTTCATTTGAAGTCATGAAAATTTGAAACATATTATTGTTATTGAAAATTTTATATTAAAAAAATATTCAATATTTTTTATCATAGAGATTTAAAATCTTACCATTCTCCATCCCGTAACAATCTTTTAGAGCAACAAAGCTCTTTATTTGTTTAAAATTTATTATTTTTATCACACACTACAAAGGTGAGCTTCTTGCTGTGAAACTTGGTTCCAATTTTCAACTATTTACACTTGTGTGTCTGAATAATAAATTCACTCACTGTTGTTTAAAATTCTGCCCCACTTTCGCTAATATTTTTAAAACATGACACTTTTAATTTTAATATTTTTTCAAACATTACATTTGAAAACCTAACCTGTACCATATTTAAAATTAAATATGGACAGGTTTCACTATTACCGACCTAGAAAAAAGCGAACAGACATGCGCAAGACATGCACGACCTCTTTCGAGCTGGCGCGAATTTAAAAAAAACGCCTGAAAAAGATCTTTTCGAATAGCGAAAGCGCATGTTGGGCGGTATCTCGTATACTAAACTACTCCCAATTATATTCCCTATTCAGCAACCCACTCGTGCCCACCCTGTAGATATACCCAAAACGTAGTCAGCTGTGAAAGCTGTCTGTAAACCAGCCGTATGCATCAGAAAAGAAAATGGCGCCCCGATAGTGTCCTAAGTTGAATTCCTAAGTTAGTTTGCTGAACCGTCAGACGCAGCGCTAACTGTACCATCACTCCCTGAAAATGCACAGTAGCAAACGAAGAATTTAATAAAAAAATGTTAAAAATATATTATTCAATGCCATAAACAAATAAAAGAGATCAGACTTTAAATAATAATATTATTTGAATACTTTAAATTAAATTTTCCCCATTTTATTCATATTTATCTCGTACAAAAACTATTTTGAAACATTCAGCTGATATTAGAATTTAAATATTAATATCTCTTTTATTTCTTTTTGGCATTGAATAATAACTTTTTTTAAAATTTTTATATTTAATTGCCTACATATCACTGCATTTATATTATTTTTTTGAGGTAAAATTAAGTTGAAAAATGAAAAAAAAATGAAAAATTCTGAACAAGGAACGAAGTTGATGAGAGTTGTAATTAGTTGGAAATCATTATGAATAATTAAAGAAAATAGAATATAAGAAAAGGAGAATATTAATTTATATTTTTAAAATAGTTAACTAACATTAATGAAAACAGTATAATAAGAACAATTAAATTTTTGTTTCATTTTCAAATCCAAAAGTAGTCTATCTACGTCCGTTTTCATCGTTTCTAACATTCACGGAATGTGAAAGTTGAAATTTAGGGAAACAAAAAATTGTAAAAATTCAAAGTATTTTCATACCTAAAAAGCGGATCCTAGAAATTGTGAAAATTAATTATTAGAAACAAAATAGAAAATTTGTAACTTAGAAATACATTTAAAGTATTTTTATATTTTCTTATGAATGATTTCACGAATTTGAACTTTTACAACTTTGTTTCCCTAAATTTAAACTTTCACAGCAACCAGGTAAAAATGATTACATCAGTTTATTTCATATACATTGGATATTTTCCAATTAATTAGTTAGTTAGTTAGTTAGTTTTAATTAATGTGATACTTGAGAAGAGTAGCAAGTTTATATGAAAATTTGGTCCAGTTTCTACTTGTTTGTGTTTAAAGTACATAAAATGTTGTTTCCAAAATTTCGTGAACGTTAGAGAGGATAAAAACGGACGTAGATAGACTACATTTGGATTTAAAAATGGAAAAAAATTTAATTGTTCTTATTATACTGTTTTTATTCATGTTAGTTAACTATTTAAAAAAAAAAATTATATTCACCTTATTTTATATTCTATTTTCTTTAATTATTCATAATGATTTCCAACTAATTACAACTCTCATCAACTTCGTTCCTTGTTCAGAATTTTTCATTTTTTTCCATTTTTCAACATAATTTTACCTCAAAACAATAATATAAATGCAGTGATATGTAGACAATTAAATATAAAAATTTAAAAAAAGTTATTATTCAATGCCAAAAAGGAATAAAAGAGATGTAAATGTTTAAATTCTAATATCAGCTGAATGTTTCAAAATAGTTTTTGTACGAGATAAATATCAATAAAAAGGGGAAAATTTAATTTAAAATATTCAAATAATATGATATCTTTTATTCATTTATGGCATTGTATAATATATTTTTAACATTTTTTTATTAAATTCTTCGTATGCTACTGTGCATTTTCAGGGAGTGATGGTACAGTTAGCGTCGCGTGTGACGATTCGGCAAACTAACTTAGGAATTCAACTTAGGACACTAAGGGGGTCAAGTTAGAATCGTTAAATACGGGCTGATGCATACGGCTGCTGTAAACCACGGGTAATCCTTCAACTACTCGATTGCAGCGCTGCCCAAGCGGTCACTTTCGAAACTACTACTCGTCACGATAAGGGAACATCCCCCACCACGGGAGTTGCCACACCAGTGTTGCCAGATTAGGGGTTTTTACACTATATTTAGGGGTTTTTTGTCCTTCCGTGGGAAATTTAGGGGGAGAAATTCTTTAGTGGGAAAATTTAGTGGTTTTTTTTACTCAGGGGTTTTTTGTAGGGGTTTATCTTATTCTCCAATATCCTCCAATCACCGTAATTGTTTAATTTGAAAGAAGCCAAGTGATTGGTTGTACTTCCTAGGCGAGTATTAATGCTCAATTTCATTGGTTTATTGTACACATGTTCCAAAAATGACCAAAGCACAAGTAAATTATAACTGTTCTTTCCTTTAAATAGTTAATAAAATTTCTTGAAAAAAGAACCATATTTATAATATTCTTTGCTTTTATTAACACTTTTAAAGGCATTAGCAGCGATTAAATATTAATCAATATAATTTCTCATTATTTACTGTTTCGAAATAAATTCCTAATTTTAAAAACGCGCGTCATTAAACGTTAGGTCGGCACAGCTACCAAAAGCGAGCGTTCTTGAATTTCTTCAGAAATTCCTTTGAAATTCTTTCTTTTTCTTAAAAAAACAATATTTACAGAGCGTTTAAAAGATGAAAAAAGAAAAATTTATCATGTACATATAAGAAATTTACTATTAAAAAAAAAAATTTCAGGACCTAGTGGAAATTTTTTTTTTTTAGTGGAAAATAGGGGCTAATCTAGGGGGAAAGCGACTCAGCATCTGGCAACACTGTGCCAGATCTGTCTATACTACCGTGGTCAGTTGGTAACAACGCGTAGATTACGTCAGGACGTACGCACATCGACGATATGTACGAATCTTAGAACACATTGAGCGACCAGAGATGAGTTGGGAGATTGCTAAAGTAATGTATTTAATTTCGAGTGATTTTCCGCAGCGCGCCTTATTGCGAAAAGCTCTTTGGAACTAAAATGAATGGTTCATGCAACTACTTGAAGGGTAAAACAGAGCTACTGTTTATCACTTTTGCAGCGCCCCCAATTGCGTAAAGCTTTCTCCGTGGCTTTTTCGAACTAAAATTAAAGGTCCGCACTGCTACAATAATATGTGGGAGCACACGCAATGAAGCGCATCATGTCAGTGAATCCCCACTAACTCGCTTCGATTTCACGCTGTCTGTTGTCGAGTTAATATCAGAAATTGTATTTTTCTCGACTTCATGCAAAGGAGGCGCGAAATAGACACAGAATTCAAAATTACGGAATATAACATTAAGAAAGTTACACTTTTTTCTATATACTTTGAAAAATATTGATCTGAAATAAGTACCTAAAAGATTTTGTGAAATTTTAAGATGATTTAAATACTTGAAAAATAATTTTGTAATGAAATTTAAAGTCAATAAATGCTTAAAGATTCGAAACAAAATATCGATTTCAGCATTTTTTTTAAAATTATGCAGAGAATATTTTATAATAACATATCATTCAAGATGAGATACAAGTTTCAAAAATGAAGGGTTTGAACATTTTCATAATAGGTAACATCTTTTGCATGAAAATTTTGATAAATGAATGTAAACGAAGTGTTTGCTGATTTAAGGTAGTTCATCCACAAAAATTAGACTTCAGGCAAAAATAGATTTTCAAGAATAGCAATATTATTACTGAAGAGATCATTTGGAAGAAAAGAGATTAGTTTCCAAGAAAAAAAAATTAAAACAAAAAAATAATGCATTTAACAAATTTTATTTTTACCCGGACTTGTTTTCTTATCGCTTCGAGCCAAATTTTAAAAAATGATGTAATTCTGTGAAATCACGGATAATTTTTTTAAGAAAAAGGCTTTCTACAACTTAACCGTTTCCATTTTTTGGAAATTTTAATAAATTCTTCAATGGCTGAAACCATTAAAAATAAATTTTCCAAAACAAAATTCTTGTAAAAAAATTACTGAATTTGGTAAAAACTTATTCATTTTAGAAATATGGAAACGGCTAGGTTGTATTAGGTCTTTTGCCTGAAAAAACGATTCTTGATTTATTTGAATCACATCATTTTTTTTAAATTTGGTATGAAGCGATAAGAAAAAAAGTCGGGGTAAAAATAAAATTTGTTAAATTTATTTTTTCTAATGCTTCAAATATTTTTCTTGGAAATTAATCTCTTTTCTTTGAAATGATCTCTTCAATAATAATTTTTCTATATTTGGAAGCAAAATTATCTTTTTTAACCTAAGATCTAATTTTTGAAGATAAACTACGAAGAAAGTACATAAATTATATCTGAATTCGCGATATGAATTTACACCTTAAATTTTTTGAAGTATGAAACATCTTATACATATGGCAATTTCAATAGATGAATGTAAACGAAGTGTTTGCTGATATAAGAAAATACATAAATTATATGCGAATTTACACCTCAAACTTTTCTTGAAATGAAGCTAAGTCGACAAACCTTTACTAAAAATAAAATACATTAAATAAAATTTTTTGAAATTTAACATCTTTTACATGACAATTCGTATATATATATATGTATATAAACTACCATCGGAAATTACAGATTGACCTGGAGTTTCAACTTTCGTCAAAGTGTTTTATTTTATAGAAAGATATTACAACATAAATTTTAATTTAGATTTAGATTTCAAAAGGTTTTTTCAGTATGTCTTCATAGTGATTTCTTAACCTAATCAAAATATTTTTATAAATTCTTTCCTGGATTCTGTCTTGAGGTTGAATAGAATTCAAAAAAGTCATGCAATTTTTAAAATATGTAGCTTCTTCAAGAAGTTTTTAAAAATCGATGTATGTCAAATTTTAATAAATTTAGAAATTTTTATCAAAATATTGATAGTTTGGATTTTTTGGATTCTTCAAATGAATGTAGTACAATCATCATTTGAAATTTGATGATTTTTCATTACCAGGTATGATTCTAGAGCAGAATCTAGCAGAAAAATTCCAAAAACATCTTAATTAGTTGGAAAAATACTATGAAAACTTACCTTTGAAATGAGACTTTTTGAATTTTCGTCAAATCTTTACGTTTTGAGATCCCTTGAGTCAGAAAAAACGGTTTTTACGGAAGTGTCTGTCTGTCTGTCTGTCCGACTGCAGTAATAATAGGTCATATACTCAATAACTCTGGATAGAAAAAAATTGTCGGATTGAATTGAGCTTTGGCATACATTATCGCAGCTGAAAAAATAAGGAAAAGTTCGTTAACCAGCTACATCTGACAAAAATTGTCAAAATAGGAGCATTTTTGTGTTTTTGAAAAAAACATTATGAAAAAATCAAAAATTTTAAGACTGGTTTCTGATAATTCTCGTAAAGCTCTACTAATTATCCTCATAATATTTTGCAATTAAAATAAAATTAAGAAAGTCACAGTATATTAAAACTTGAAAAAAGTCAATATCCATTTTCCAGTTAAATTACACGAGATATGAATAAAAGTTATGATAAAAAGTGGTTTACTACATAAAGATCTACAAGAGTAATAACTGTAAAGTGGCATGCTTGATGATATGTCTGCTATTATATTGACCCAAAATTCACAGAATTTTTGTTAATTTCTCATTTTTTTGGCATTGGGTCAGCCTCTTTTTATTTTCTTCTATTAATATTATCAATGCTACCTACGATAAAAAACGCAAAAAAAGAGAGAAGGCAAACGTTTCGGCCACATATGGGGGCCCTCTTCAGTGCCATAAATTAAAAGATTAATTCAAAATTTTCGTAAAAGATAAAAATGTAGAAGATAGTTAAAATAAGGATAATAATGAAACTCAAAATCTTATCTCATTGCTTGCAATTCAAAATGAAGAAGTCCAGTAAGCAACAACACGAATTGGAAAAAATATGTAGAATTCACTGTATATAGAAAACCGGATAAAACGAACGAAAAAATTAGAAATTTGTAAACAACAAGCCAGAATTTTTGTTTGTATTTTTTCCTTTATAAAGAACGGATGACCATTTCTTCGGCCGTTATATTATTATATCATATAGGTTTGGATTCGTCGGTCTTAAGGTCAATAAAAAAACATTAAAGAAAAATTTTCGAATCAATTTATATCAATAAAGATTTTCAAATTCTTTAAATATTGAATTTATTTGCATTATTTGCGATATAAGAGTTTGAAATTGTCTACGAGGACACCTGTCGACAACGTATCCTATCTGATACGCGACTAGTGATCCTCCGATAATGTAGGCAGTGACAAAAATTTCAAACTCAACTAATTAATTTGGAATCATTTACAGCCGCAAGGCTGAGCCACTAGGCGATATAAGGAGATCTTCCTGTGGAGAAAGAGATGTCGGACGCCTGTGTAGCTCAGTGGTTAGAGCAGTCGACCGGCAATCGAAAGACCTGGGCTCGAATCCCAGCGCAGTCGAAAGCGTCATTTTTTCCACAGAAAGATTTTCAAATTCTTTAAATATTGAATTTATTTGCATTATTTGCGATATAAGAGTGTGAAATTGTCTACGAGGACACCTGTCGACAACGTATCATATCTGATACGCGACTAGTGATCCTCCGATAATGTAGGCAGTGACAAAAATTTCAAACTCAACTAATTAATTTAAAAATATTAATATTTCAATAAATTTTAAGGCTGAAATTATGAATATTAATCGAATTTGCCATGAAATTATTTAACATATGATTTTCAAGTTTGTGTTCTCAAGCTTTAGCACACTTTTCATTGGTGAATTTAATTCAATTTATCGTATCTTCGTCGCTCTATCCTACAGTTTGCGTTGCTTCATCGGATTGTACTTACACACCGTATTATAATGTAATTTTAAATTATTGAAGCCCTCAATCTTTGAGGCTTTAATTTTCATGGCATTTTCAAGAATAAGACTGAATCTTCATGTGTGCTTTCGTTTTTTTGTAATTTATGTAAATACTTATTTATTATATCAACACAACATAAAATAGTTCTCTTTGGAAAAAGAAATTTGATTGTAAATTGATTTGTTCAATTTTTAGTGACATATATATTCCTTGAAAAAGACCCGCAGTGAGGTTGAAACATAGGAGAATTTTTGACCAAATGTAATGAAGGAGTTTTTTATAGAATGTTGTTTTATTGACCGCAAGACCGACAAAACCAAACCTATATGATATAAAGATCTATAGAAGTTTGAACTACAACATTTTTTTATAATATGTATATTTTTCTTTTTAATTAAAAAAAAATACCATTGAAAATACGAAATTCAATTTTTTAACTAAAATATGTGAAATACGAAAAAAACGTAAAAATGGAAAATTGTTCGTTTCAATAATATATACAAATATTTTCAGGTAAAGTTTCTGATAAAACGTATATTTTTCATTTTAATTTTAAAAAATACGATTAAAATTCAAAAATTCCATTATTTCAACAAAATATGTGACATACGAAAAAAACGTTGAGATGGAAAATTATTTGCCTAAATGAGGTCTACAAATTCTCAGTAGGACATTTTTTGACAAGATGTATATTTTATGTTTTGGTTTTAAAAAAACACTATTGAAAATAAAAAATTCCATTTTTGAACCAAAATATGTGAGATACAAAATAAGCGATAATACAAAAAATCGTTTCCTCAAAAAGAGTCTATGAATTCTCTTCCTTTTTTAAATATATGGAAGAAAATAGATTTTTTGTAATCTTGTAAATTATTACATAGTTACAGAAATGTATACAGAAAATCGAGCGCGAAGCGCAAGTGTCATGATAAGAATGTGTTCTTTAAGGCTGATTTTTTTTAAAAAACTTCGGAATACATAACATATTTTAAATGAAAATTTCAATATATAAGTATAAATAAAAGGTTTGATTATTCAAAAGTAAAATATATTATATCTAATATTTTATCGCACAGCACACTTTAAGATTTCATTGGTATGGGGATACACACTTTTAAAATTACACGACTTATTGTAACATGTTCAACCCCAGCATATAGAATCCAGAAAAGACTTTCTAAAAATATTTTAATTAGGTTAACAAATCACTATTAAGACATACTAAAAAAATCTATTAAAATTTTAATTTTTTTACATACTTATTAATTTCCTTCAAAGAGATCTAAATTAAAATTTCTTTTGTAATATCTTTCTATACAATAAATCACTTTAACGAAAGTTGAAACTCCAGGTGAACCTGTAATTTCCGATGGTAATTTATATATATATATATATGTATATATACAAATTGTCATGTAGAAGATGTAAATTCCATAAAATGTTAGTTACAAAGCTTCAAAATTTTGTAATTAAAATTTTAATATAAAACTTTAAGCATTTATTGACCTTGACTTCCATTGGAAAATTTGTTATTTACTGTTCAAATCTTCCTCCGATTTCAGAAGAACAGACAAATTAAAAATTACAAAATATTTCATTAAAAAAATTGAACTCGTCCATATGATCTTGTCATATTGTAAAAAGGTTTGAACACTTCGGACAAAAATTTTTATGTAAAATTTAATATCGATAAATATTTACATGTTCATATGAAGATATTAATGAAAACATATTTTAGCTTTTTAATTTATCCACATCTGTTAGAAAATTTTTCCTTTCCATATACGCTATCATTTTTTTAATGAAAAGTCTGTGCTTAGGCTACAAAAATGTGAGATGAAAATATTTCTAACCTAAAACTGAGAATGTAAATTTTAAACTTGAATTTTATGTTTATCTCTTCTTAATAGAAAATATCTCTCTAACTAAAAAGTTTTCAAATGTACAAAATTGATAACAAGTATGGAAATTTGAATAGGAAAATATATATTGATTCAAATTTGGAACATTTATTGGCATCAAATTTTACTGAAAGTTTATTTTTGAAGTGTTCAAATGCTTATAAAATTTCACACGATATTTCAGATGTTTATTTTAGGCAGATTTTTTCCAAAATATCGGAAAAAAAGTGTTGTTTCTTAAATAACATATTTCGTAAATTTGAAATTGTCGTCTGCTTCGCGCCTCTTTTGCACGGTTTCGACAGAAATACACAATTCTCAATTCCGACTCGATAACCGAAAGCATGAAATCTAAAAATAGCATTGCATGAAGGAAGCGAGGAGAATAAGGAGAAGTGGGACGTGTCGTTCTCGCGTGCAAGAGCGACGAGGAAGAAACAAGGGCAGCGCGCGCCGCTGCCCCTCCATAGAAATTCTGATGGTAAATCATTTCTGGAATTTCTAACTTTCATTATTTACCGACGCGCAAAGTACACCTTTTGCGCAACGCGTTCAGAGGGCGCGTTTATCAGCCCACTTTTGTGACATTCTCTTATTCCATTACTTTAGCAATCTCCCAACTCATCTCTAGTGCGACCAGCCTAAAACTTTAATTACACTGCGTCCGTTACAGACCCAACCCTGCCGCCAGCCACTGGCAGGTTTGGTTAGGTATGTAAGCATCTTCAATTTCAGTTTGTTGTTCTGGCCATTTGTTCTTTGAACAAGAAGCCATTAAGTGAAGAAGAATTTCAGTTTAGTTCAGTTTTTGTCATTTTGCGCGTTTCTTCTAATGTTGACGCCTAAATTTACAAAAATATTCAATCATGACCACATCTACTGATATCACTATGGTAATTGCTAAATTATATCTAAATTATATTGAAGAAAAATAAGCTTTTGACCGCAAGTTTGATTCAGTGAAAATTGAATTTTGGGGTAATAACCATTGCTGCTTAGGTTCCCGTTAACTCGTAGTGGTTACACCTAAAAATAACGTAGTGGTCACACTGGGTCCAATGGACCTCATGCAGAAAAACAGTTGCCATTTGTGCGTTCTTTTTGATGTATCGACTCAAACCTTGAACTAGAATTTAGTTTAAGACTTCCTCTTTATAATCCAATAATTTTTTTCTCCTTTTTTGAATTTTGTTACGTTGAAAATACGCGAGAAAAAAACTCTTCTCTTCGAAGGTAAATAGACGCAAAATTAGCTTGGGGTCCACTGGACCCAGTCACCCAGTGTGACCACTACGGATTAAAATAACATTATTGCAGCTAGGACATTTTCTAACGAGTTATGGGGAAAACAAGTGTGAATGCGAAATCACGGTGTAAAGCACGGGGGTGAAGCGCAACGCAAATAGTTGAGCAACAAAACAACCATGATCGTTGAACAACTGTGAAAATGGTTATTAAATGATCACGTAGTTTTGCATGGATATATTGGCACGAGATTTAAATAGCTTTCTTTTTATTTTCTATTTTTTTAAAATAAAAATAATAAAATAATCAGATAAAATTTTCCTAGGTGCACATATAATTTTTAAAGTAGTATTTCATTAAACTAGATTCTTCAATGAAAAATGTGATTCTAGAAATTTTTTTTCGTTTTATTTCATTATTTTTTTTATTGAAGATGAAATAAAGTATTCAATGATTTTGCTTTAAAAGTTCTTAAATTATAAATATCTTAAAGGACTTGTAATATACGTATTTTAAATAATAAAACATTTTTATCCTCTGAAATTATTTATGTTTGAACTCATAATTAACAATAAAATTTTTAATTTTACGTAATACTTTAAACACTAAAATAACTTTAGGTGTATGAAACGATACATCATTTAGTCTGATAACTGGTCAAAACATTTTTTTAACAGTTCAAGATCACTTAAATAAGAATATAAATTTTTCTTTGGCGATGAGAAGAGATTGAAATCTCAATTAAAATTATGTATGTGAAAAATAACATATCTTTATATTCGGCACACGGCGTGTAATAAAAATGTTAACATTGTTAAATATTATACCTAAAGTTTAAAAATTCACCATGAAAGTTTAATTATGCATCACAGAAGAGTCTAGTGTTGAATTAAAGCCATATTTTTTATAAATACTAAACTTTTACGTGTGGAAAAATGAAGAAATTTATTTTATGATAATTCAATGCTAAAAATATATACCTGTCTACTAAAATAATTTTCTCTGCTTTTTTTCAAAAATAAAAAAGATCAAAATATCTCTATACAAAGATTTTTAGAATAATCAATTAATCATTTACTTTTAGATTCTATAAACTTCTTCATTTTCTTTTTATGGCCTACGGAAAGTTCAGAATCAAATGTTGGAACTTGAAAAAGTTCAGCTACTTTAGGAATTTCACTCCCTGTAGTTTCTCCAGTCGCTTTACCTTGTTTTACAAATTTTTGTATTATAATACAGAAACATTCGCTTACAATAAGTCTTTCGCAAGAGTGATCTTTGCAGAAAGATCTGTATGCTGAACAATTTTGTTTAAAAAATTGTATAAAAATTTCCTCAAGAGGATACTTGTGACCATTTTCTTTTAGAAAATTCCATAGGTAGTTATAAGTATTTTCTATTAATAGTAATACCGAGTCACTGGCGTAAGTTTGCGCAGATTGATCATTCAGGTTCACATCGAGAAGTGACATAAAATCTCTTTCTGTTATCTCTTTGGAAAATAATGAGTCTTGACACGTTTGACAATTTTCCGGTACCTTAATAATGGCTAATAAATTACTGGCTATGCTTGAAATCTCGCGGCTATTTTCAAAAGTTAAATTACTCTTTTCTATGTTTAAATATGTTTTAACTTCTAACTCAATCTGTTCCTCTGATTCAGAGGCAATATCTTCACAATTGTCTGTAATGAATTCACGTAAATTATCTAACGGTGTGCAATCATCGTCTTCGCAATTACTTTTACCACTCGTAGGTTGTGACATACTGTTCACAAGAACTGTCTTAAGGGCAGCTGTAAATTGAAAGCAAGTTGGGTTCGTATTGCTAATACCGTGCTGTCTGATATTGCAGAACAAATTTTCTACAGGATCCTGATTTAAAGAACGAACACATAAATACGAGAATCCTTCCTCTTTTAACTTAGACCACAAGAACTTTAGCGATTTTATATTTACTACCCAACCGCCAAGAAAAGAAAAATTGTTTGTAACATCTTTCCATTCATTATTTCTTGTTTTTCTATTTAATTTCTCCCGCCAAAGTTTCCATTTAGGGATTTCAATTAATAATTTATCCCAAAATGTGAAATGGGGAGATGAATTGCTCACACCACTTCTATATGGTTTGTCCTCGGAACTTTTATACGTTGATCCGTTCATAGAATCGAATAAATTATCAATTATATCCACAAATCCTGCAGTGAATAAAGCCTCTGACGGCAATTCATTTGACGCTACAAAATGTTCAATGCTTCCTGCCATATGGTTACTCAACTGAGCAGCTGCCATACCAACTTTCATTTGATAATATCTATCGCCTTTCTTAAAATGTTCTGGTTTTAATTTTTTCAACATTCGAAATTTCTTTTTCTGATCTAATTCAAAAGCCTTCTGAATATATTGAAATTTAGCTAATTTCCCACAGTGCATTTCTAAATTACAAGTTAACAAGGCATTTCTTGTATTTTTTAGTAAATGAGGAACATCATACATAATTGTTACATGGTGTTCATTTACAATAAAGTAAAACTGATCCTCTGTTTGGTTTGTTTCGGCGCACAATTGAGTAACAGCAGCCTTGTTCGTAGGCCCTTGGTCACAAACGGTGGACAACAAATTCAACCCTATGTTTTGCAACTGAGCTATTAACGTTACAATGAGATTTTTCAAACTTTGTGTAGGAATAGTACCTGCTGTAAAATAGTAGGCTAAAACTTGTTTCCAAGGACGAGCGACACCTCTGACCATGAAAACAAGAGCATGATCTGCTCTCTGAACGGAACGACCTAAGTGACCTAAATCTTCATATCCAATTAATTTTTGTGTGCGCGTGTCATAATGCAAACCTGAATGGAGACTTATTTCATCAAACAACAAAGAACAGTATCTATCTCTTTTACGCATTTTTGCAACCTTTCGTTTTAAATTATCTATCACAGACTGATTAATACCCGTACCGAAGGGTATCTTTGATAAAACACCTTTTAATAAACGCGCGCTCGGTAATATAAAATGAGAACTTAAGAATTTATATAACTTTGGACTACGTTTGTACCAGGAAAGAAAGAAAGCTTTATCATCGACTGTCCATTTTCGCTGAGTTGGTGATCTTTTACTGTTTTTTATTTGAGACTCTATGAATTTTTTAGTCACATCATTCAAATCTCTTTCAATAACATGGAAAAGTTCTTTTTTGTATAAGTGTCTTAAAGTCTTGACTTGTTCATCTTTATTTTTTAATGCGCTTTTAAGTTTAGATATTCTGTTCGTGACTTGTATATGAATTTTGTGCATTTTTTCTTGAGTAGGAGAAAGATTTCTTTTACGTAAACCTATTTGCGTAAGAAGTCCTTGATTGAGCTTTCTTTTTTTCGCTGGAGAAATGTTGTTAGTATTAGCATCCACTTTTGAAGCATTATCTTTATGCAACTGGTCTCCTTCACCTTCAGTATCCAAACTACCTGTTAATATGTCTCCAAGTTTAATAAGTTCTTGATCTGAAATTAGAGTTAGTTTGTCACTGGAATTTAAATCTTTTTTAGGAGATTCTGATTCGCAATGAGAGAAATTATTAGATGAAATTTTTTCTCCACAATTATCATGAAGGTTAGAATTTGATGACTCAATGTTTTCAAGTTCGATGTTTGTGTTGGAAAAATCAGTATGGCAAGAATTATTTAACAAAAGTTGTTGATTAGAATTAGATGTAGTTGTAGTGGTAGAAGGTTTACTAGAGTTTGTGATATCCTGCAAAACAGAAGGCTGATTGTCAAGACCAGTGCTTGAAGATTGTACGTCAAGTACAGCTTCGAAAGGATCTGCGGTTTTTTCATTCGTAGGTTTATTTGATGCGGATGGTACTGCATTATAATTAAGTCTTTGTTTCCGATGGTTGACATAATCATTGTCTAAAAAATGTTTATCACAAACATAAAAGTTGCGACAATAAACAAATATCTCTATTTGGCAAACTTTTTGCCATTTCTTACGAGTTTCATTATCTCGTGGAAACCTATGAAATCGAGGATTTTTTATATTTTCATCAGAGTGAAGATAATACTTTTTATAATAAAAATGCTGGTTTACGATCAATGAGGGTCAAATATAAAGAAGAAAACTCTTTATAGTGTCAAAATTGTTGCGACGTTTCGTTGGCTATGGGTTTGCCAACCTCATCAGGCTTTATAAAAGAAGTTTAACTCATGATGAGTAATGTCGAGAAAATAAAATTATAATAAAAGTCATGATTTACTTAATAAAATGACGTGATGTCATGGAGTCGACGACACTTTGTCTACTAATAGATAATACTTTTTGTCACATCCTGGAAATTTACATGACCATTGGAGCTTTGGTTTCGAAACTGACATTAATAACTAACGAAAGTGACCGGTCTTACAATTGTAATATACTTATATTACTTATGATTAGTTATCACAGTAAACTCACAGCATTGTTACTACATTTTAAGTTTAACCGAGCTTGCACTTCATGCCTACATCGATTCAAATCATCATCATCATTATCATCTTATTTTTCTTCTTCTTAACCTTGCGTGGATTCATCGATCTGAGACTTGGAAACAGTTTTCTTGCTATCAGCACTGAAAGCAGTATATATTTCAATTTAAAAAATTTTAAATTATTTCAAAGCCGCGAATAAATAGTTAAGAATAAAATGAAAATTTTATTTTTAACATAAAAATTATTCCAATTCAAGCGCTTTCTATTTAAAATTGTTCCTTCCAAATAGGGAATAAAGTTTTGTAATTTTGAAAGACAAACTCTAAATTATTCAATTTCATATAAGTTATAACTTAAAAACTTAAATTCCTCTACAATATAAAAACTTTAGCTCTATTGAATTATATTAATATTTTAAAGTAATTAGTTGAGTTTAGAATTTTTGTCACTGCCTTCATTATCGGAGGATTACTAGTCGCGTATTAGATAGGATACGTTGTCGACAGGTGTCCTCGTAGAGAATTTCAAACTCTTTTATCGCAAATAATGCAAATAAATTCAAATTATTAAAGAATTTGAAATCTTTCTGTAGTCGAAAGTATCTTTTTTTCCACAGGCAGATTTCAAATTCTTTAAGAATTTGAATTTATTTATATTAATATTGAATTATTTTATTCACAGCTGAAACTATGAAGGATTTCAGTATGAAATTGTACAATAAAATTTAAATACACATTTTTTCACTTTCAAATGCTCAAAATTGGAAACTGATATCAAATTCCTAATAATTCGTATTAAAGTTATTCAATTTAAAAGGATTTAAATTACAGAAATATTAGTCATCAAGGCTTTACATTTAAAATTATTTTTTTTTAATTTGGAAGAATTCAATAAATTATAATATTTTCAAATTTTAAACAATAATAGATTAGAGATTATCTAAGATTTCTAAATTATTTGCATTTTATAAAAATGTGGCAAAAATTGATTCACCGAAAATTTTTTAATTAATTTAAATCGTAAGATTTACTGTTGAAAGTATTTTCGAGGTGTTCGAACAGTCAATGCAAGTATTGCCTCCTCTTTTCTTCCATCTGCATTTGACAAGTCTAAACCTGAAAATGATAGAAATTTATGTGTTTTTTCTATTTTCTATTAAATTTTTGAACAGATTGTTGACTTTACATATATTAAACTTACTGCGACCATTGCTAAATCCTTATGACCAAAGGTGAAGTGTATTTCCTTCAAGGTGAAGGAAATTGAATCCGTATTCATGACTTCATGATTACTGGGAAAATACAGTTCATATAGTAAAATTTCATAAAGTCGATCACATAATTTTTAGTTTTTCGATATAGAAAGAGAGATATTATATATAATAATATAACCGAATAGGGAGAAGATATATAAGCGACAACTATATATGAATATAATATATACATACCTTTAATGCCATAATTTGTACAAAATGTAAAAAAAGAGTCGAATTATAAACATATTCCAGATACCTATTTCATGGATGACTAAATAACGTAATTAATACATAAATTAATATTACGAGGACCCAAACGTTAAGAATCGTAACGATGGTGACAGAAAACAAATACTTGAAAACATGATGAAAATTCAAAACAAACTACGTTAATCGTTGAGAAATTTTATAAAAATTTATAAATAGTTGCTTAAATGATTACGGCAGTTTTGCATGGACCGTGGTTCTCAACGTGATTCCACCTTTTCCATTGGGCGCTTCACCCCCGTGGTGTAAAGCATGGGGGTGAAACCCAATGGTAAATTACTGGAAACAAACATGGCGGTAAAAGCATGCGATCCCCCACTTTTGCATGGAGCCTTTCAGTGCTGCCGCTCCCCTCCTGCCCCTTTGCCTAAATAAATTCTAAAATGAAATTTTCATATATCCAAAGCGATTAGATGCTGAAATTGCAAAACTTTGAATTACTATCTATAAAGCAGTAAATTTGGTGTTGTAATTTCATAACTTGATCGCCTCTGGTGCCTCATTGAAGTATTTGGCATTAATTTCCTTGCCTTCAGACTTAATGTTATTTCACAAGCAGCTGTGACTTCTGAACTGGGAGATCAACTATTTTCTGGGGGATTTTTAATTGGCTGCCTGGTTCCTTCACATTTACATGGATACAATCTGTTAAGGGACTTACTCAGGATGAAGAATTAACGAATAGAAAAATCTTAAATTTTGCAGAGCGTTAGAATATAATAAAAAAATTATCCGTACGAAATTTCAAGGTCTGAGGTGGGTTTTTCAGTGAGATATTCGTATTTTTATTTTACGCCTCTCTAGTTGATTCAACATGTGCTCTTATGAGAAATCGCGGAGTTTATCGTGCATTATCATTGATATCTTTTTAACTGACGAACAGATCATAACGGGATTTGAAGAGTAGAAAAATAAGATGTTCAGGAATAGTTATCAAGTTTAATAAAAATTAAAGGTGGGTTCTAAAAGCAATAACAAATACGATGAAGATTGGAAATTGCTGTGATTTTGGTCTTTGGTTAGGTATGTGGCAACATCGCATTCGTAGGTTATGTGTGCGAAATTTGAAATGTATGCGTTATATCTGTTCAGCAGCTGGTACTAACTGGTGATTGAAATTTGTTATGAAAATCATGTTTTTAATAAATGAAATATAACATATTAATTATTCGCATAATAAATAAATGAATTAAGTACGTCCAAACAACTTTATTTACATACATATAATACGTAGTACGTTAAATCTCTCCTAATGACATACTAAATTTGCCTTATTTTCACAGTCTTGAATCGATATAACAATTTTTCAATACATATCTATTATCATCACAATCGTTCATTAATTATTATTTAGAATATTTAATACATATACAATAAATATATACCAACTAAACTGAAGTAAATTATTATTTTGTTTTCAGATAATCACAGATTTTATTTTTAACTTTTCTATTATTTGTCACACGAATTTTCCCGTTTTTATCAGCACCAAACAAATGAGATAATCCATCAAAATCATGTTCATTGTATGCATCGATAACCATAGCTACCGTGATGTCAGAGGCAATCATTTATTTCCTCATTTGTACGGATGTGCATCTTTTTAATCCATTGTATAATTTCATGTCTGAGATACATTTCTTAGATGCTGACAGTTTTTCATTTGCAGTCTGCCATTTTATAGCCGATTTTATCATCTCCTTATCAGTAACTTTGTATTTAGCTATAACTTCATTTAAGATCACAACATCGCCTAAAGCATCATGAGCTTTGAAATCTTTTATTTTCAATTTAGCAGCAATATTTTCTAGTTTGTTGTGCCCAGCTGACTTTATTTTTTTTATTTTTCTTATAATTGGCAGAGTATCTGAAAATCCATAAACAAGTGACTGAAAATGTTTGTCCAAGTGCGTTTTCTCTACAGCTCTCATTAATCTTGTATAATCAAACGAGCAGTTATGTGCCGCCAAGACACACGGACTCTTGAAGCGATATAAAAATTTGTTACAATCCAATCAGTGCTTCTTGTAAATTGACCGCTATCGCTTCTTTTCCATGAGCCAACAATCGACCGTTAGTAAACGTTAATCCATGCACCTTACTAGACTGGTCCGAGATTGCTTGATTAGGATTAATATATGTGCTAAATTCATAACTGTGGTGCTTCGCTGCAATGTGGAGAATATCGCAGTCACAAGATAAACTACCGGTTTCTAAGTCAAAGTATACAACAATTTGTTGAGCCTCAGTATTAAGAGAAGCTACTTTGATGCTACTATAAATGCAGTCATCTAAAAAAGCTTTAGATTCATAAGTAGGCCCTTCACATAGTTCATTTTTTTGCTTGATCTCTGCTTTTTTGTCTCAACAATATTCTTTTACGCTTGAATTCTGCAGTGAGGGCTTTTCTATATCTAATACTAGAATTCTTATCTATTTATTGACAGTATGCTATGAGTTTTTTGTGGGAGTAACTTGACATCTAAGCAAAAGCTCTATTATGTACTGCTTTCCTTCATTTTTCTTTAAAAACTGCTAATCCAACACGAAGATTGTAAGAAAAGAATGAAACTTTCGTTCGCGTTACTCGATACTCTTCCAGAAAACACACCAGGGAATAAAAAATTTGTTTGTAGGTGCTCCGGCCTGAAAAGGTAGGAGAAAAGAACATTAACAGGAATTATCATTATATTTCATTTTATTTATATATATATATATATATATATATATATTACGTAGCACATATGCCAATATACTGTGCCAAAAAAATAGCTCGTTAAATAGAAAATTTATTCATAGTAGCTCCATAAAAAATAATAAGTTAAAACAAAATGAAAATAAAAAAATTATTCAAACGTCAAACGCGCAATACAAATTTTAAAAACTAATTGTTTTTAAAAATCGTTTCACTGTAGTTATCGTTAAAAAAAATCAATTGTGCACATAATCTTTGTTAGTAGGCTTCGTTTTGTAAAATCTCTCATAATTCATGATTAGCATAATACAATACTAAAATAACCAGTAATTTCTCGACTGACTTACAATAACTTCTTCAACTTCTGAGTTTTCTATCGTCAACTCTCGTTCTTCTTGGGCAGCTCTGATGCAACTCTCTTCAACCAAACGACTAACGACTTGAGCCACTTCTTTCTCATGACTTTGGTATGTAGTAGAGTTCAGCGGGCTTACAGCCAAGACTGCAAGAAGTTTGTTCAAGCAGTCATACCGCCACCTCCATTCACTGTACCTACAAAAAATATGGCATGTTTCAGATATTATAAACAAAATTATTTTCAAAAACGTATGAAACACCTGGTATGAAAGCACTAACAACGTATTATAGAAATATTGGCAGTATACAAAAATATTTTTACACGTGTCATACATACAGTGCATTAGCTACAATACGTATTTGCATTAATGCTTGTATATCAATATATTCTATCAATATGTTTCAAGTGTACTAACCAATTACAGCTGCAGTATTAGAATTGAAAGTTAGTTTGCCCGATTTTTCCATGGGGTGCTACTTATCAGTAAGTATATCATTGGAATGTTTATGTTTACACTGTTGTATCCAATAGAGATAAAATGTTTTTGCACTTCTTGCAAATTAATTGATCTGCAATAGTTTCAATGTTAACAATTTTATAGTATTCGTCTTTCAAATCAGCGTGCTTCGAGTTTCTGTATTCTTTTTCTTAAACTTTAAGGGTAGACTTCAAATTTTTCGTGTCATAAACATTTCGGAGAATCTTACCAGCTTCATGCTGTTTCAGTCTAAGATTATAAATTGCTTCTGATACTAGAGTACCTTTCCAATAGAACCGTTTCTTTTTTACTTTAGGCATGCTTATTTTCAATGTTGACAGCTGCTTTTTTTATCCGAGCACGAGTAACCATATGTGCGACTGTACACCCGTGCGCACACAAACAAAAAAAATGCGATGTTGCCAGATCAAGTACTACTGTAGTCAACCTGCGTGTTTAACCCTGTTTTGACTAGGCGGGTAGGTGAGTAACTCCCTTAACTGCTTTCCATACAAAAGCTGGTTAAGGGCATGTAACACTTCGTTCATGAGATCTACAAGATTTTAATTTTCTACATGCTTATATATAGCCTATTTTTAGTTTTGATGGTAGAGAAAAAGGTTTGATAAAGATTTCTATAGAATCGAACTTTAATCTGTCGATAGAATAAAAACCGCTTCTCGTTTTTTTACGAAATACTGGGAAAACTCGAGTTGCTGTTCACTAAGGTTCTTGCAGCCTTTGGGAATCTCTGGGTAGACATTATAGCATAAATGCGGCTTAGGTCGATGGTGGGCACGACCAATATATGTTGACAACTCCAGATTTTGGTGCTGACATCTACAACTTTTAGCTGTTTTCACGGTATCTCTTTACGTTTCCATGATTATTGTTAGCGTTTCTGTGCCATTTGTTATACCCGAATGCAGCTTAACAGCTTTGGATTTATCAGAACACTAACTCGACTGTGTTGCATCTATCGGTATATGGCGGAACTAAGCATATGCTATAATTCCTTTGCTCTCAGAAATCCCTTGCAGCACTTCGAAACCTCTGATATCTCCGGGATTTGTGCCAAAATCCAGACAAATCAAAGGTATGTCCTATGTAGTGTAATCAAGTCATACCTATTTCTTCTTTCGCACTCATACCGTGCTTTTAATCTCAGCGAGTGATTTTTCAGTAGGTAGTCCCTCGGAAAACCATTATTTTTTCTACGGAAAAATAGTACTTTACCATTGATGAACTTAATACTTTTTGAACTATTTTTGTACATTGTATGTATATGGTATAAGTTCAACAACGCTGAGGTACTGCTTTGTCGTAGAAAGAATAATTTTTTTCTAAAATTAACCAAAAAGCCAAGGGTGGTTTTTCTTCTATCGACAGGAGTTCTAATTATCTAAATCAAGAATAGGCTATCCACACATCTGTTTTTATGTTTTCCATCATTTTTCAAATTTCTAAAATTAATGTTACATTATTTTAAACAAAAACATAAAAACCTGGGAAAATAAATTTGGTGATTTCCTGAATATCACATATCCTTGAATATAGTACTACCTTTTAGTTTAATCATTCATTAAAAACGCATTTTATCGTCTGGGGTTTATAAAATTTTAAATGAAAATTCTACAGTTCTTTTAGACAAAGAATTGAAGAACTAGAAAAAATCTGCCCCAGGCCGAATTCAAACGCCTTGGTGGTGTAATTGGTTAGAGTACCACTCATGAAGAGTAGGGATCCTGGTTCGAATCCGGGTCGATGCAGATTTGTCTCATTGTCACCACGCAAATGTATCACTAATAGCTTGATAAATAATTGTACTAAACAAATATCCTTTTGCATATATTAAGAAACAACAGTCCGTAATATCGGTATTACGAAATGAATTTCAGTTCTCTCTGCTGTAGCTGCTGCTGCTCTGTGTATTCGAAGAACCACCCAAGTGTTGAAACGTGAAAGCAGCATCTCACAACACGTTAACTTACTTTACATCCGCAAGTGTTGCCAAAGATAGCATCCATTTCTTCTTATGTTCTATTAATTACTAAGTACACAAAACACTTCAAAGAATTTGAGTATCGAGAATACAGTCGAGCTTTGAGTATAATACTATTCCGGGGCTCTACCGACACTAGAATCTTTTCATGGTCAATACCTGCAGAATCTTTCGCAACCATAAATTTGAAATCACCTGACTCACTAATATGATCAGAATAATAGCTTCTAGCCAATATTATCTGATAAGAGCCACAAACATACAGATGGAGTTAAAATCGATTAAGTTTGGGTAAAAACTCTATATTTCAGAAATCTCTGTACGTTTGAAATTTGATCTTCGAGAGTTTAGATTTTCTTCGTGAACTAACTGAGCGAAAGCATTTCTTTCATTTGAAAATTAAATCATCCTTCTCGTAATCAAGCGATCTTCCGTTAATGACTTCTACAATTTAACGAAGCTTTGTTACTAGCCGTTATAGATTTGCTTGCTCGGTGGTTAGAGAAGCATTAGGAGTGTTGGTAAATTCGGGTATTTTTGCTGTAAACCCCTTTTCCGAGATTTTGGCAACAGAATGTCGAAAAACGCGATCTACAAGAAAAGCGTCATCAGGTTCAAAAGCACTCCATGCATCCGTATCTAGTAATTCGTTCCGAATAGATGCCTCGTTGATTTGTCCGGGATAAGGTCTAAAAATCTTACCAATATAACCATTCGTGAAGACATTCATCATCGGCTTAATTAAGTTTCGATGTTAAGTTTTTATAATGAAAAGTTCTATCACCTGAAGGTGCATGTAATCTCCTAGTAATTACATTCTGATGGGATACTAAGTTAGAACGATTAGACGATAGTGAAAGATATTGTTGACAAAATGATGTGGGAAGAGTATTCCTGCTTTTCTCGCAATTTGTGCTTGCCGTTTGTTTTGAGATATTCCAACGTGTTTCTAACTCCTCAAAAGTATAACCATGACAAAGACACGACAAATAGAAACCAAGGGAAAATTCGGTGTGACGAATACGTAGGTCTGTAGCCTGCAGAAATTGAAGCACTTGATGAAATTGTTTCTGATTGAGGCCAGTTTTCAAAATGATATAACCTGCAATAATAGACGATACTGCTTTGGAAATTTTGTTAAAAAAGTCAATATTTATTATAATAAAATGACTCCAATTTCATTACAAGATAATAGGAACTTCAGTGTCTAATATTAGGCTTAAAACGTTTCTCCAGCTTACCAATTCCATCCCTGAAGTCGTTTTCTTTAAGACCCTTGAAATGCTTTTTGACCGTCTGGATGGCTTCTTCATTGCACAACAATTTTTGTCCAGCTATAAAAGTGTTGATTTTCCAGAACAGGTGGAAAGGAGCGAGATCGGGAAAATTTCCTGGATGCGGAAGGAATTTAAATCGCAGTTTAGTCAATTTTTGCTAAGCGACACGGCTTGAATGGACCGGTGCATTGTCGTGGTGGAATAAAACCTTTTTCTTGGTCATTCCCAGACGTTTCTCCGCCATTGTTGTCTTCAATTAGTCCAAAATTGATTTGTAGTACTCCCCAGTGACGGTTTGCCCTTCTTAAATTAGTTAATGAGGAGGATTCATTTTGGGTTCCAAAAAACTGACGCCATCGCCTTCCCAGCGGATGGAACGCTTTTCACCTTTTTTGTGGCCAGTTCTCCTCGCCTAGTTCACTGTTTTGACAGCTGTTTCGTTTATAACGTAGATTCAAATTTCGTCCATTGTTACAAAATGCCACAAACAATGATCTGAGTTGTTCTTAAACAGTTGCAAACATTCAGCAGGTTTTGCATGCTTTTATTTAAACAGCAGCTGAACAATAAATTAGTCCTAGAATACCTTGTGTATATAGAATATTCACCTACAGAAGCGAAACTCTATGGTTAGCTATAGTTGGGACTCGTTTATCGGGACATTAAAGACTCGTCTATCGAGATGCTCGATCGTTCCCCTTACCCCCACTATTGAAAAGCCAGGCGACGCGTCAACCAATTGCGTTGACATAGCGGTGACCGCGATTGACTCGACGGACCAATCAAACGCTTCCCTTCAAAAGAGCCCCATTAGGTGGGAGCCCCTACTGCGTCCCGATAAATGAGTCCCGAATGCATATAAATCTCGCTGTCGCCTTCTTTTAGTATACACGGAGAAAAATAGTTCGAGTAATTTTACTCAACTTCCGATTAAATTTCGGACATATGGACAAGCTAGATTAGTATAATTATATTTATTCGCGACGTACCAAATGTTTGAGAATAAATTGCAGTTCGGTAAAACTCATAACCTTAGCGTAAACTATGGAAGCGTGCATAATATATTTTTAAAAGTATATATTATTACTCGTATAATTATAATAAACCAATCTTTTATACAATCACGAAAATGCTAAAGCGTTTCATTTATTCACTCACACTCACTGATTGGTTCTTGAAGCTGTTACATATCATTGTGTTTTCGTATCGGCAACATGCAAACCAAGTTTGTTTATTAAAAATGCCTCCTGAGGTGGATAGTGGCTTCGTAAAAACAGACTTGGTAATACTTCCAAAAATTTATATGTTTATGGTGTTGGAATATTTTACACCTAACTCTAAATATGCCGCACCAGAAATCCGTGGTGTCGAAGCCACTTTGTTAGTAAAATTTAAAAATTAGAATCATTCTTCTACTCTGTCAATTTAAATAAAAGAAAAATCTACTAATTGATGACAATAAAAAATCACTCGTGTATAAGTTAATGTATTTAGTACACAGTTAAATTATTATTACGTTATTAAAGAAGATGTGTATGTTATTGGTAAAATGTATGATACAGATATTAATTTATTAATGTAAAATTTGTTTCAAAGCCAGAACTTAGACATTTTTTAATGAAAAATCTGAGAAAAGTAATAACAGCAAGTTCAATGTTTAAGATTCGACAAATTGAGGTTAGAATTTGTTTTGAGCGCTATAAATATAAATATAAATAAATATATATATTTTTTTTCAATTATAGTTTATTCACAGATAACAATATTATGGACAAGAAATAACAATACTTATAATACATCAAAATGATCTTGGTAGCAAAACATGTTACTAGTTCCAGGCTTATCACACAATCGGATTTACGGGAACGGAAAAAAAATTATGTCGGGTGTCTTGGTAGTTGAATTATGACACCCATCGACAAAACACCATTTATATGCCGTTTTTTTGTCGAAATTTTACAGACTTTTCAATCGGCTTTAATACGAAGATGCGACTCAGAGCGATTGTACACAACGACGTGACGTCACTGTATCATCAGAAATATTCGACTGTTTCCGGAACGTTTTCGGAAAATTTTAAATTCAAACTTTTCTTATGCTCATTAATAAGATATTACTAATTAAAAAATTCAGAAAAAAAATTTGTATGCAAATGTGACCCCCAAATTTCATTTTCTTATCACTTTGAAAAAATGTGCAAATTCCCAATTAGAGTTTATTTCAGTAGAGAGTTATCAACTTAATCCCAGTAGATCGAGTTTAACGCTCCTGCACGGAAAAAATTGTTATTCGTTATTTATAATAATTAATTAGTTAAGTTAAAATTTCTGCCACTGCCTACATTATCGGAGAATCACTAATCGCGTATCAGATAGGATACGTTGCCGACAGGTGTCCTCGTAGACAATTTCAAACTCTTATGTCGCAAATAAATGCAAATTAAATTCACATTTAAAGAATTTGAAATATTTCGGTGGAAAAAAGACGCTTACGACTGCGCTGGGATTCGAGCCCAGGTCTTTCGATACGTCGGACGCCTGTGTAGAGCATTCGACCGGCAATCGAAAGACCTGGGCTTGAATCTCAGCGCAGTCGAAAAGCGTCTTTTTTCCACAGAAAGATTTCAAATTCTTTATATTTGTATTTATATTAATAATTAAAATAAGCTAATGCTTAAATAAGCATTTTTCCGATGTTTAAAATTCAGCTGCACAATTAATTTGGTTGCAAATAGTTTAAGCCCATATTTTTTTAAAAAATACGTGCCAACAACTTCAATTTATAATTTTTATTAACAAGGTCTTAAACAAATTGCCATTTCTAGCAGTTTTTCGAAAAAATAAATGGTTTTTTTTTATACAATTACTTTGCATGCATCCCACTATCTAAATATCAGCCCGTGATAGATTAAAACATTAAATAATAATTAATATATTCACCAACTAATTATATAAACAATTTCTTTAACAAAGATTTTTCTCAGAGTTACTTGTTGATTTAATAAATAATTTGAAGAAAAAAAGCTGGGTTTCTATTACAAAATAGATTTATGTTCAATTTCCTACAACATTAGCAAGAATTAGCAGCAATAACCAATAGAAGGTAAATTAAAAATGTACTATTTATGAAAAATTATATTTTGACTCAACCTCATTAGTTTCGAATTTGAATAAAAATTTCGATTTATGCATATTCCCTAATTAGTCTATTTCTAGTGAGTAAGTTAAAATCAACATTGTGAAATAACTAATACAAAGAAACAAAAAACACTTATTCCTATGTACAACTGATGAAAGTAACAATTTGTTTAAATCTTAGCTGAGCACAATTGTACAATAATAACAATTGTTCACACGCATTCTCGCTAAATTAAATCTATAAGCATAAACCTGAAATGAACCCCACAACAAGATTAAGTTTTAAAACAATTATTTTTATAAACGCAAACTGTTCGTTCTGGCAATACTTCTTTTCGCTTGAAAGATATCATAGAGTATTTGAAAAAGAAAGTTGTGACATATTTGTTCATTTAATGAAAAGTTGTTGCGTCTTGCAAATAAGTGAAAATAAAGAAGAGATTCGATACCTTTTGGAATTTTATTACAAAAAAGGAAAGAATGCGACTCAGGTTGCTTAAATAATTTATGATGTTTATGGACATGATGCAGTATCAATACGTGTTTCCCAAAGCTGTTTCAAGCGTTTTTAATCTGGAAATGTTGATTAAAATCATTACGAACTGCTGCCGCACGGTCAAACGATTAATTCTAACCTTTATTGTCAAGAACTGGAAAGATTACGGCAAGTAATTGTTAACAGCTTTCTGTAGTTTCTATATATATACGAGGTCTGTCCGTGAAGTATCGGGCCTACCTTCATATCTCCGCGCCATAGTGTTCGAGCGACCTCTGCGGGGCATGAACGTCAAGAATAAAGCCTCACGAACCTATCGATTGCTTGCTGACATCTGCCGGACGTATAGTTCATGCGCAGCGTGTCTTTGTTTTACAAAGCAATTTTTGAGTTCAGCGGATTTTGTGATTGTTAAAAATGACTGAAAAACAAGATCAACGAATTTGCATCAAATTTTGTTTTCAACTCAGAAAAACGAGTTCGGAAACTATTCAGATGATGCAGAAGGCCTTCGGGAATGAGTGTATGAGCAAAACACGAATAAAAGAGTGGTATAAAATGATCTTGGAATACCCAAAACTACTGTTTGGGAAATTTTGAACAAGATTTTAGGAATAACTGGCGTGTGTGCGGTGACTGGCTTCTTCACCACGATAACGCGCCAGTGCATTTATCGAATCTTGTGCAGCAGTTTCTGAATAAACACAGTATCGCATTGCTTCGACAACCTCCTTACAGTCCCGACATAGCCCCCTGTGACTTTTTGCTGTTTCCGAAACTCAAAAAACAACTCCAAGGATAGCGATTCGATGACAAAACGACGTTTGAAAATAATGCGACGAGTGTACTCAAGGCCATCCCTAAAAGTGAGTTCCAGGACTGTTTAGAGAAGTGGAAACATCGCTGGAACCGCAGTTCCAGTGGGGATTAATTTGAAGGATGCCACCCGCCCGATGATGAAGGATAACGCCAGCGCGGAGATATAAAGGTAGGCCCGATACTTTCCGGACAGATCTCGTATGTAGATAATTAATATATTAATTTTTATTTTATTCAATAATTAATTTGAATGCGGTGTCGTTTCCTACTCTTTTTACTGGAAGCCAACTTTTCTTTTAAGCTCGTTACTAAAATTTCTATATGGAATAAGGGCTTTTAATTCATTTATGAGAGAAAGAAAAAAAAACTTGACTATTCATAGAAAATTGAAAATTTTGAATGTAAATATGATTGCAGACTTCTGTTGGATGTTGAAAAGAAAAAGTGTTAAAGATAGTGTAAAAAGTGCAAACGAAACCCGCTTCACAGATCTTTTGATGACAAATGGGTTAGGAAAAGCAAACGATCGTGAAGTATTTGTTAGTCATGAGATGATGGATGTATAGGGTTATGAGGTTAAGGGGTTACAGGTTGAGGGGTGTTTGAGTTTATTATATAAACTTCACTTATCACTGTAAGTCACAAAAGAAACATACACGAGATTTTTCGATTTTGCAGTACATGACCATTTGAATATACAGGGTTATGGGGTTATGTGATTGAGAGATTATGGGGTCACAGTGTTGAGGGGTTATGAAGTTAAGGCATTACATGTTTTAGGGCTTATTTGGTTATGGTTTTATAGGTATATTGAATTTAGTGATTTTTTGAAGTGTTTTTTTGAGGTTAGGACGAAATCCTGACGTGCTTGAGTCAAACGGGTTACGCATTCAGTTTCAGCGGGATAAAATACATGGAAATATCATAGTGGCATTTTCGCGTCGACATTTTTTGTGGGCCTGTCAATTCATGAAACTGGCTATACTGATGTGACCGCGGCTTCTCACGGCGTCCTCTTGCGGGCTGCCTCTCAAAATGCCGCGCAACGCATTGTTCCCGGGATATGATCGTCCTGGGGCTTATCCTCTCGTGCGGTTCAGAGGTAATACCGTGGTTTCCTTGTGCAGGACCCAGCAGCGTGTCCCTCCTCGTCGCACCTCCAGCAACTCCTGCTTCTGTCTAATATGGGATTTCACACCCTGATCTTCATCCACCACATCGAGCTTTCCACCAAACAATTCCTCACACATACTTTTATTTAAATTTGAAATCTTCATTATTGTTCTCACGATTAGCCAGGGATGTATTCGGTCTCTAGGAGGTGACCTAGTTTCCTAGAGACACCGTGTAAGACACAACTCCCTGGTGCCATGCAACCCTCAGCATGGTAGTTAATTTCTTCGCAGGTAGGTTATTTCTTCGGGACCATCCCTGGAACATTGTCCTCGTCTGCTTATTTAGTTTTGTATCCGTATTTAACAGTAACCCTCTGTACAGGGTCCCTCTATCTGCAACCCGAGGACGCGTCCGGTCGCCTGTTCTAAGACCCTCTGATCGGTTTTCGGAGAAACCAATGTAGGGCCGGGATACGTGCTAAAAGTAAATTCACTTTTACTAGTATTACAAAGATGCCTTTTTGAAACATTACACTGAGTAAGAATTCAGTAAATAATGGTAAGTAACTATGTTACTTGAAAATTTCCTAAAAAAATATGAAGTTTACCTTGAAATATTATTTTAGATTTTACACTGATTCGAAGTTCAAGTGATATAACAAAAAATGAGATATTAGTGAAGAGAGAAAAACTTGGTTATCCGTAAAGATTATGATCCGAAATTTCCTTGGAAATCACAGATCTAAGCACTGCAAGCGGTATGTGAATGAAATGTTGACGCAATTTCATGGCCTGAATGTAAACATGTCATTGAAAGTACATTCCCTACATTCAAAATTAGATTTCTTTCCTGGAAAGTTGGGATCAGTCAGTGACGAGCACGGAGAAATATTCCACCAAAATATAGCAACTATTTAGAAGCCCAGAAAACAAAGTGTCTGCGTAATGCGGTGCATTATTCACGCACGTGTGTGGATCCATTCGCACGCGTAAACTCACTAGGACATACAGGTGCGCATGCAATTGCCACGCATATGTCTTGCACGTTTAGATCGCATGCGTGCTTGCAGAATGCGCGATTCCAAAAAATATATATTTATTCTAATATTATCAATTTTGAGGGAAAATGATGCGAAAATAAATAATTTGAACAATTTTTATATTTCTCAAAACATTCGAAAGAGCAATAACAGTGACATATTGAATGAATACAATTAAACTATATCATTATATCGCATAAATATATTGATTCCATTGAACAATATAATTATTATCGTTTCCAATGATAAAAATTTGGAGGGAAGAGTTCAAAATTGAATTTGACATCAATGTAAATTATATATATATACATTTATATACCTCATAAATAATATGGAAATACCCTCAAAGAACTAACATATTTATCACTTTATTATTGAGCGATAAATTTAAACTATTTTCTTTCGAAAAACGTTTCGTTGAACAATAACAATCGTTAGTCGCACATTAAATGAACATCAATTAAATTATAGATTTAAGCATTATTATTAATGAACTATCGATTTCATTAAACAATAATTTATCACTTGCAATAGTAAAACTTTTGTAAGGAGAGCTTAAAATCTAATTTAAAGTGAAGTATAAACATATATAAATAATACATAAATATTGTCAAAGAAGTAACATATCTCTATTATCTGGGCGATAAATTCATACTATTTTCTCATTATTTAGCAAAACATTTTGCAGAACAATAACTCTCGTTATTTGCACATTTGCTAACTAGAGGCGATTTTTCTTACGGCGCAAGCGTCGGAGGGGGGGGGGGGTAATATTGTCTCATTGGCCAGAGTTCCACCCTCAGTTTGAATTCTAAAATTGTGAACTTTAGATAAAACTTGGAGAAATGAAATAGTAGTGATGATATTTTCATGTTAATGTTGACTATACATATATTTACCAAAATAATCAACATTAGGAACAAAATATCATCACTACTATTTCATTTCTCTAATTTTTATCTAAAGTCCGAGGTTCCGTGTTCGCTATCTTGCTCGCGCCTCTGTTGCAACTCCGCTATCTCGGCTATCACTGCTCTTTAAACTCTTTGACACTCTGCGGGCCGACAAATGAAGAACACTCTTACGCAGCTCCTAAAAAGAAATGAAACTATCAACCATGAATAATCATATATAATAATTATTATTATTATTTGTAAAAATTATTGTTATAGGTAATAGTTATAAATAATTATAATCAACCTCACACATTCACCAAATTCATGAATAGCACTCACGGAAATGCACAGTTGCAACTCGAGTATTGCCGAATTCTTCTTTTTTTTTTTATTTTTTTTTTTTTTTGGTGAGCAGGAAAAATGGCGAAATCTTTTATAGACGTTGTGCAGGACTCTCCTAGGACAGGTCTAGGCATACCTGTTAAAACCAAAAAAAACCCCTCTCACGAACCAGTACACCGCCCGCGGAACCGCCTTTCGGCTTTAAACTTCGCGGGCAGTTGGTTCCAGCTTAAAGTCGCGTACGACTCTTCCGTCGTCTGTTCGCCCAGGACTCCCATCCGCGAGCACACGCCCGTTAGGCAGGCCGGCTAGCCGCGCCTACCAGGGGAGGAATAAAAGCTTCCTCCCCCGGCCGGCGCGGACAGCCAAGTCCGCCCAAGACGCAGGTCCGCGGGTGCAGGCCCCGATGCGATTTCTACTGGCCCCCGTTGCTGCCGCGCTCTGCACGCCCATCGTGCTCCCTCGTCTTCATCACTAGGGTGACGAATGACCTGATAAGCATCCATATTTGCTCAGACTGGAGCATGAGAGAGACCATCGTGTCAGGAGTGAGTTGTGCGCCCACTGCCCGGCCAACAGCCTCCCTTCCCGCGCCCCACAAAGAGTGTGTGCTCTGCATTTTCTACAAGGGAACCGCAGTAGCGACACGACTCATCGTCTCTTTTCTTGAAGCGCTTCAGGTACGCATTGAAGCAACCATGGCCCGAAAGCGCTTGCGCCAGGTAAAAGCCGACTTGACTGTGCTTTCTATCCAGCCAGGTGGCGAGCTCCGGGATCAGACGGTGTGTCCATCTCCCGGATTGGTCACCATGCCATCTCGTCTGCCATTTCTCGACGATGGCCTCCTTCGCGCGAGCGATTTCCTGCAGGTTGGTGAAGCAGGTGAGCTCCTTAGGGAGCTGAAAGGTCTCTTTCCTTTCTTCCGCCAATAAATCTGTTGGTGGGACGCTCGCCAGGACCAGCACAGCACTCGTCGACACAGTTCGGTATGCTCAGACAATTCTGATTACCACACCTCTCTGTGCCGAGAACAGCTTCTTCAGGATAGCATGGTTGTTAAGGGCACTTGTCCAGATCGGAGCTGCATAAAGCAGCTTCGAATTTACCACGCTCGCCGCCAGCCTTCCCTTAGCTTCCCTGGGTCCACCAATGTTGGGCATGAGCCGTGTCAGGGCGGCCCCACATTGGATGGCTTTGGCAGTCGCGATCTGCAGGTCTTCGCCGAAGCTAAGTGTTCGATCCAACTGCACACCCAGGTACTTAATTGTCTTTTTCCACTTTATTTCATGTTCCCCGAGAACGATCCTCGGATATTTAAAGGATTGATCCTCAGCTCCAGGATTTTAACGTCGTCAGCGGCGCACACGACAAGTGCGTCATCCGCGAAGCCGATGATGCTCGTTCCAGCAGGCAGGTCCATGCGCAGGAAATCGTCATACATGTCGTTCCAAACGAGTGGACCCACTCGCGACCCTTGAGGGGCGCAACATGTCATCTCTTCCTTGAGAGACCATTTGTCGCCCTCATATATCACCCACCTGTCGCTCAGATAGTCATCTATCATTCGCAACAGGTAGTCTGGAACCTTTTTCCGCACCATCGCCTCGATGCAGATGTTCCATCTCGCGGTATTGAACGCATTGCGTATGTCAATGCTGATCAACGCGCAGAATCCCTTACGCTTGCCAGTTCCTCTTCTTGCTTTAGTGGCGATGTCCACCACTGCCTGGATGGCGTCAACTGTGGACCTGCCTTTCCGAAAGCCGAACTGGTTTTCCGAGAGACGGTTCTCGCGGACCATGTGACTCTGTAGTCTTTGTAGGATCATTTCCTCCAGAAGTTTCCCCATCGTATCCAATAAACATATTGGTCTATACGATGAGGCATCCCCTAGAGGTTTGTTGCCCTTCTTCAGCCGGACCAACCTCTGCTTCTTCCAGTCTGCGAAGAATCTACCCTCCCGAAGACAGGAGTTGAAGACTTCTAGGAGGATCTCCGGGTATGCCCCGATCACCTCTTTGAGGATCTCGTTCGGCAACCCGAACTTCGGTCCTGTCTTTGGAACGGCTCTACATGCGGAAACAAGTTTTGCACGATGTACTTGACTCGATCGGGATTATCCAAACCCGGGGTCTTTCTTCTAGACACCAATCACTTGGTAAATATTTCGAAGGCGAGACCCCATGGGTCCTTCTCGACCTCACCGATCTAGTCTTTCCAGCACTGAAGTCGCCTTTTCTTTATGCCTTGCCTCAGAGCTGATTTTGCTCTTTTCCATGCCTCGCGCAGCAGAGGATCACCCTTTGAGTGGGTAAAACTCCGCCGCGCTGCGAGGCAATTCCGACGCAGGACAGACAACTGGTCGTTCCACCAGTACGCCGAGTCCCTGTTACGCCCGTGCCCTCGTCGAGGCATAGAGTGGTCACATGCTGCGACCAATTTCCGCCTCGCCGCCCGTACGGTGTCGTTCAACGACCCAGCAGACTTAGCCCAACCAAGCTCATCTACTCGCCTGGTTTCCTCAAGATGTTTTAGTAGCTTGTCTTTGCTGAGTCGCCTTGTGTTCCAGGAGGGGCTCCTTCCTTTGCCGCCCCTTCCCGTATTCACTGGGTGACTTCGTTCCTGGATTCTAAACTCAATGCACTGGTGGTCAATCAAGGTAATTACCTGGAGGAACCACCAGTCGACTATGCTTGAGGCAAGACGGGGCGCGGAAAACGTGAAGTCGATAATCGACCCCCCCCCCCCCGCTCCTCGCCTGAACGTAAAATCCCTGCCCTGATTTAATACAATCAGGTCATTCCTAGCGGCCATCTCACCGACCAAGATCCCCCTCCTGTCCAGACGGGCTTCGCCTCACTCGGGCGGCTTACTATTAAAGTCGCCCGCGATAAGGGACCGCCCACTAGCCTCTCTGAAGCTTTCCTCAAGGAAGAGGATCTGGGTCTCCAAGATCTCGAAAGGATCGTTGGGAGAGAAGTAGCAGCTGTAAATAAGCATCCCCGCCACCTCCTCCCAAACGAACCCCGCGTCGGTCTCAAGGAAATCCCCGATGCTCAAACCAGCGCTACAAACAAGGATCCCAGCCTTCCGTGATGCATCCCGGTACTAAGCAGAGTTTTCGGACCATTTGTGTTGCTCACTAATGAGCAACACATCAGCCCCCCTCTCCTTGGCAGTCTGCATCACAAGGTTCTGGGCTTCCTTCCCTTTCCCGAGGTTGAACTGTAGAAACTTCACTTTCCACCCCTCAACCTCCGGAACTCCGCCCTTAATATTGGGCAAGATCTGCTCCCCGAACCTTGGGCGATACCTTTTTCACCCCTATCGGCACATGTCAGGCATTTAGGCTGAGCCTTGCACTCCTTGGCCACGTGTGACGCGCCGCCACACCTCCAGCAGGCGTCCTTCCTGCCTGGAAGCGTGCAGCAGCGCGACACATGGCCATATCTCTGGCACCTGAAGCACCGGCAACCTCGGCATGCTCTCGGATGCGGCAATTCACCCACCCCACCCTTAGCTTACCGAGCCCGAGCAAGCTCCGAGCGTCCGCCTCGGTTAAACAGACCACCGCAGTCTGCACACCGCCGAAGCGCTTGTACAGCTTGCACTGGTCCCCGAGGTCTGGATTGCCCAGCGCGATACACAGCGTGGCAACAACCTCTTCCCTTGTGACGGTCTCGCCGAGGTCCCTAACTTCGAGGGTCCTCTTCGAGACGAAAGACTTTACGTTGGCCTTCTCGCCGACCGCCTGATCGAGCGCCTTCTCGAAGGCTGAGACGTCGCCACCCTTCTTTAGGGCCAGAAGGATCTCCTCCCTCCTGGTTCTTCGGATAGAGACGACCTCCGCTCCCGAATTTTGGGGGTTAACCTTCGCCTTCATGGCTTTCAGGATCTCGGCGTAGGACTCGCCGTCCTTCGCCGACACCCTGATAGCGTCACCCGACCTGGCAATCGGTGAGCGCCTCGGCAACTTCCCCTTTGCTTTAGGTTCCTGCGCAGAAGGTACAGGAACCTCTTTCTCCTTTTTCTCTTTTTTTTTCTTTTTATTCTTTTGCACCAGCTGCCATTCTCCATCCTTTTGTGGGGTCTGGCCTCTCGTGACCGCAGCGTAGGATGACGATGTGCCGCCCTTCCCTTTCTTGGGGAACCGGTCCTCGTGGGGGGGGGGGGCAACCCTCTTCTCCCCCTTTGTCAGCTTTTTGGGGGTATCTCTCAGAGACGCAGAGCGCAGTGTCCGGAAGATACCCATCTTTTTCGAGGCGGGGTGGGATTCCAGCTTCTTCTGGGTTTCCACCCCGCTTTCTAGAAGGCATTTATGGGTGTTGAGCATTCCGCTCAACACCTCTGAGGCCTCGTTTACACTGTCCTTCACATGGCCAGGCTTATTTCTCAGCATACCCTGCTGGATGACACTGAGAGCCCTGGCCAACTTCTCCATTTTAGCACATTGCTCCTTCAGGAGCTGAAGGACGTCTTTCCATCCCTCAACCCCTGGAGGAGTGTGAGGGCGTATCTGGCGCCTTCACCTCTTCAACTACTCTGTTTTTTAAATGATTCATAATAATGTCGTCGTGTCTTAAGACGGTTCGCCCATCATGGGAGCCCTACCGCAGTAGGGCTACTATCCCCGTCTATATAGATCCCTAGTTATGTGCACCGAAACCGAGAAGCGGCTTATCGGAAGGTCGATCCTATCGGCACATTAAATGAAGCTAGTAAAAAGGTTACGGGATAGGCCCGCGTCATAATGATGCTAAAGGTTTAACGTCACCCCTATCGACCGAGCGGTGTCGGGTCCGCCCCGACACTTGACCCGGACTTCAGGCTTGACGGTGTGCGATTTATCCTACGCAGCGTCGGATATAAGGAAATACTGACCAGGTAATCTTTCATTCCTGCGCCCGAGCGTCCATGATTTCAACCCCAAAATTGGCTCCAGACAGTAGAAACGTGAGCGGTTTTCCCAGTTTAACATGTGGTTCCACGGGATCTTTGCCCTTCGCGGCCGAACACCGGAGGGACTTACATTTACCCATATTACGTCCACAGAGGTAAGGTACTGACATCGCGTTCTACCCTGGTCGCGAGGCTACTACTCCGCCCTTGGCTAGTCTATCGGGAATATCCACCAGGCGCCAGCCGCAGCGCATTCACTCAGTATTGCCGAATTCAAGACAATCCTTATGCTTGGACCAATTGAAATTGCGAACGAGAGTATCTGTCATAATGGTTTTCAGTACGGAGCTGAGAAACTGCCGTGCAGTTACAGCTCCCAAACGATCAATTGATGGTACTGAAATGAAGCAAATAAAAATACAGATAATTCGATGCGTGAGCAGAGATGATATTTAGATTTTGCGCAAACTTCACAATGCCTACGGGGGCTGGTTCGAACAAAAATTGTACTTTGTCTACTAGAAAATGAAGGAAAATTCCCAAAAAAGTTTAAGTTAGAAACGAATTAAAAAATATGGGATACTACTAGATTTGGGTGGACACCTAACTTCAAGACTTCAAAGGACTTCAATACGACTTCAAAAAAACTTCAAGGGACGCTGAGGGATTTCAATAGGACTTCAAAGAACTTAAAAAGCAGTTGTTCACCGGACTTCGACAGTAGTGTTTAACTCCTCGTGCGCACATCGATTTGTACAAACCCAATAAATTTTCACAAAAACACTTACCACTTTCTCGCGTGATGCTTTATTAGACTTCTTATCCAATTCTTCAAATTCAATCACCGTACTCAAAGGGGAAATCTACCAGTGGCTCATAAAGAGTATCGGTAAGTTTTGGTAGTTGTATGTTTAATGCAGCAAATTTATGGAACAACTTTGTATTCCGCTGCAGTATTTTTTCGTTCTATTTCCCGATATCACTGTACGTATAAAAATTCACAAGAATATTTATCTTATTTATCATTATTATTAAGCTAGCATACCAAACAGAATGAGGCAAAACAATCGAGAAAAAGATGTCGTATCTGAATACATTCAATTAACCTTAGTTTTTTCATGATAGTTTCGTAACGGGTACTACTGATTTCATCAGGCCGTTTCATCAAACTTGCATTATCGCTGCTGTCGTCAAAATCATTTTCGACCATTGCAGTAGTAGAATCATTGTCAGTGTTTGAATAATTCATTTCATCCGAGGCATTAGTCCTCGACTCTAGATCCGATTTTGGAAGAGTAGATGTGAAAGTTATTTGTTTAGAGTTACATGAAATCTTCCTTGTAATTTGGACTCGGTCTTTCGATGTAACTTTGTGTGTGTGAGATGATTCGGCATTCAATTGAATCAAAGAAGGGTCGGCAGTTTGATTTTCAGGACCTTTTTGCTTATTCTAAAGTTTGTCTAATAGCTCTGTAGACGATTTGGGAGGTACAGATTTTTCTTGTTTCTGAGATTCCAAGGTAGACTCTTTTCTATTGGAAATAATTTGAAAGAATGAAATCATTTTCTGATGGCTCCAGTTTTTAATCCATTTATTTCTCATTTTTAAATCATAGATATTACATTTTAGACTTTAGCAGGACTTTAAAGGACGCCAAGGGACTTGAACAGGACATCAAAGGACTTCAAAGGACTCCAAGGGACTCAAACAGAACATCAAAGGACTTCAATAAGATATCAAAGAATTCGAAGAGACTTCAAAGGATTACAATAAACGCAGGTGTACACCAGACTTCAACAATGGTTAACCCCTCGACTTCACATTCCAAAATGAAAGAAGCATAAAATATGAAAAAGGAATTCGTATATGACTTTCAAGTATCTAATCACCCTGTGCGAGTCTAAAATCAGAAGAAATTAAAGATTTTCCAAAATAACTGCTGATTCATTCTATCAATATTTATAGGGAGCACTCTGAAGTACTATCATAATATGATAAATTTATACTTGCGAATTGGCAATTATTTTCTGAAGTTCGAGTGCGATAATTTGTAGGTGTTTTATTCGTGCATCCACGTATGCAGTCGTTTTAGACTTTCTACTTTGGGGCTGTCCATCTGAAGAAGTTTGGAGATGTTTCGGTGTTACAACTTTCCTTCCGCTTTTTGATAATCTACTATATTTTTTCTTGACTGAGACTGGTGGTTTTGATATGTCAAATTTCCCCATGTTGCTGGAAAGAAACGGAAAAACAAAACAAAGTCAAAAACTATCAAAGAACCTCCAATAAGTTCTCAGTCCTTAATGAAAGTTGTTGCAAAAAAAGACATAAAATTTATGATGTCTCAACAAGGAACCGAGGACTATTCGATCATTTCCAGTGTTGGGTAGTAACTAAGTTAGTGAAAAAGTTACGTTACTTGTAACTCTTTCAGTAAGTTAATTACATGAAAATAAAGTAACTGTAACGTAACTAAGTTACTATTTTTCTAGTATTCTTCCAGACCGTCAAAAAACAGCTGCTTCTAAAATCAATAAAAATTATTTGTAAGAGAGTTTTCATAATTCTTATTTAAATTTGTATGCAGAGAAAGAGATATTTTTCAAGTAGAGTACTTAACATGGTATTCGTGAATTTATGACTTGTTTTTCTCAATTATTGGAATGATATATACCAAAAAGGTATTTGGAATTCATTGCACGGAATGATTACTTAATTCACAAGTTATAAAGAAGACATGTTTAGCAATCAGTGAATGATTCAATGAGATACACAATTTTCTGTATAGTATTATAATTCACATATAACCAATGGGAAGAAGATACAACTCATCATATAATTTTCATAGTAAAAACCATAATAATACAGATTTTTAATCAATGATTTCAGATAGATACGCTATTTTAATGAAAAACTTCACAATCTAACGATGATTCAAATGGAAATCATATTGGGCAACGTTAACAGAATACTCTACTTACTTTTTATATTTTTAGCACTTCGACCAGCAAAAGTTAAATGCTTGTCCTTCTTCAGCACATGTTTAATTTTGTGGGAATTCTAATGGTGTCAATAAAGTGACACAGATCCATCGATTGTCAATAACATTGTCTTCCTCACCTAGCACGTTACTCGATTCTGGCATCCTGTAGTACTGGTTTTTAACGTCAAGTAAGTGAATTGCTTCGATGATAGGGGATAATGTCGTTCACCGATACACTCCGACGCTTTCTGATGTCATTCCAACATTACATATTTCTGACTTCCTTCGAAATTCCTTAACAATCAGAAAAACTTCTGTTTCTAATTGAATGATGTTCTCTATGAGACAAATTCTCGAGTCTTGAAGAATGCAGCAGCTATCACGTAGAGAAGTTTCAAACGTACACTTCCCAACTTTTAACTTGTAAAATTGTCGGCAAAGATTCGCTGGGATATTTTCGGGCAGAAGTCTTCTAGAATGAGACAGCGATAGACGAATAACAATATTGTTGTCTAAAGGCGTGAAAGTGGAGTCGTTAATCTCGCCTATTTGTTTGTACAATTTCTGTGGACATAAGTGAGGTTCCCGAATTCGTTTTCGCAATTCTTGCGAATTTCATAACAAAATGCACTAAATGACTCCAAAGGACCCAATCTTCGTACATCATCCACCAGATGCAATGCTCCATGCACAGTGTACGAGAGGAACTGTTGTCCATAAAGTTGCTCGGTCATGAGTAAGTAAGTTTCCAGAGCTTTTTCACAGTAATCATAATACTCGTCTGTTGATTGATTCTGATACTAAGATGCAAAATACTGGTAATACTCGTCAAGAAAGACATCTTTGAAAATTGCAGGAGCAGTATAGAGAGTCAATTGTCTGAATTCCGTAGCTTTATACGTATTGAACATAGTTTATTGACGTGGTCGGCGATTGAATTCTGAGTAGCAATACTCGCTGAGCATCGTCAATCTTGAATCAAGAATATCCAACTTTCTACCATTCAGCCGTTGGAGTCCCCATTTACGGTCTACTTGAGCTGTAACTATTTTCTTACTATTCCCTAGCCATATCAAATGCATTCCTTCGAATGAGACTTTTTTGACCAATCCTAGAATCGGATCCAACGGACTTCTTCCATTATGGTGATCATCGTCTGCGAGATTATGGTATTCTTCATCTGTTCTTAGAGTGTGCCGGATGCCTTCAAAAACCATCGTTCTGATAAAACCTGGTGTTGTACTGTAATGGCCTTCGACTTTGCACTTGTAACATGCGTTCGACGAATTGTGGCAGTAATGATTCAGGACCATTGCTCTGGCAGGTGCATCAGCAATAAAACAACGTATTTCCAAGGAAATCAACTTGTTATTTATGAGAATTCCTTCTCGATGAACTTCGAGAATTTCTTGACCAAAATGTACGAAAAATTCGAATGCGTTCGATGGTTTCCCTCGAACTTTGAATATTCCCGCTATGATGGGTCTTTTATCTGGAATATTAATAATCCTGTACTGATGTGACCAGAACTCATTTCCACCTTTGTAAACCTTCGCACCATCAGTACTAAAATCTATAACAATAGTTTCAGGCAAAATATTTTCAGGAAGGCTTTTTAATTTCTTGTTTAGCGTTTTTTTGAAACCTATATGAAGGTACTCTCCATTCCCAATTCTTTGAACGAATCTACTGGCTACAACAGTTGGAGTTTGCAGTACTGTCCTGCTATCCACTGGTAGAGAAAAGAAATTGAATGGAAATTCTCTGAGAGTTTTCAAAATTATGTTGCCTTGATTATGTTTGAGATTGGCTTCCAAAAAAGCATTCTTCAGCGCATTATTTTTCAGCTCATCAGGATTTCGAGGAACATTAAGATCTGAATTCTCGTTTACTGAAGAGTCTGAAATATCTCCAATATGAATATGTTTTGTTACATCATCTACTTAAGTGTCATCTAACTATTCTTCCTCCCTTAAACCTTGGTTAGAACTTTCAATTTCACTATCACCATCTGGAACATCTTCTGACCCATCGACAGATCCTTCCGATTGATTTTCAGATGCAGGATGTAGAGGACTTAAAAGTGAAGAGTTTTCAAACCTTTCTTCCTCTGAACATGAATCCGAGTTCTCAGAATACTGATTCGGATTGTTAACAACATGTGAGAAATTATGCATTATATGCAAACGTTTCCTCTTTCGACTCAAGCTAAGCTTTTCAAACTTTTGATGACTCTCCATATTTTGGATTATTCCTCTTCTAATGACAGCTCCTGAAATCCTTAGAGAAGTAAATTTTGAAAATTGAGACTTTTATAGAATACGAGACTTTTATAAGAGGAATTTTCAAAAAAAAGTGTCGTGCACTCCACCCCCTGGTTTTTGATGCGCTGAATTTGAATTCATCTTTCTCGATTAGGTCTAATTTTCTTGATAACTTCAAAAAAAAGTGTAAATTTTCATCATTTTTCACTATTTTTTGAGGTCGTCCAGAGAATCATACCTGATCGAGCAAAACGGATCTCGGATCCGGATTCAGCGCATCAAAAACCAGGGGGGTAGAGAGATGCAGTCCCTTGGGAGCGGCACTTTTTTGTTTGTAGCTGTGATATTAATTATTTGAAGATTAATAATCGAACACTCAGTCCACTAGACCCAAATTAAAAATTGAATCTTTTTGTAAGTGGCATATGTTTTTCTATACGTTAATGGTTTCATAATTGGATTTTTGAAAAAAAACTTTTTTTCTTTTTTGCAGCTAAACAAATAAATGATTACATTAATTTTTGTGTGTATATTATTCTCAATCTAAATTCATGCTTACAAATTTGTCAATGTTTCCCAGCTTAATATTTTACAAAATATTTTTGAAGAATATCAACCTTGGATCGTAGTATATATGCTGCGCCTGGACTAAAAGGTTATTCGATCAAGTCAAAGGACCCCACACAAAATGCATTGTGAATGTCTCTTTTTAGAATTGTTTCATATGTCCGAATCATAAAACAATTCCACAGAGAGCCATTATCGATGAATTTTGGGCGAGACCCTTCAATCAAATTTACAATTCATCGAGATTATTGTTGCAATTGTAATTCGAAAATGACCTCAATTTCTTTAAGGTCCCTATTATAAACATCTTTCTTAAGAAGGGATTAGACATGTTTTAAGGTCATGTCTTACTTATTCGATCCCTACCTTACCGACTCTATTTTTCGCCTATTAAATTTCTACATTAATTGAGATATGGAGTTAAAACTGTGAGTAATTGAGTGAAAAACAGCGAAGAACGTTTATTTTCTTCTAAATATTTATAACTATCCGTAGCTATAAAAATATAGTATATATATATAGTTATAAATTAAATTGTTCACATAAACTTGCTACTTTTCTCAAGTATCACATGCCCTCGAGTTAGAAACTTAATTAGTAAATAAAAAATTATATAAAGGAGAACTGCTGTCAATTTTAATGAATTTTAGAAGAGAATTCTGATCAGAGTATATTAAAAAATAGTTTTGATCACTATTGTTTTTCCGAAAATAGTTATTAATAGTTGTTGATTTTTTCTTCCACTCTAGAAGAAACTCGTAATTTTTATCCAATTATAATCAATGATAGCTCATTTTGTTCCTTTCAAGATTCTCCACAAATGCTGCATCTTAGATTTTGTTAAATTTATGTAATTAAGTTTCTAACCTAAAACATGTTCAATTTCTCCTCAATTTCGACTTTAAATCAAATAACCGGCTGTAATAAATGGAGGTTCAGGTGTTCCCTGGCGGACCCAGTCTAGTGAACGGTCACCAAATTCGTTGACCGTTCACTGGACTGGGCCTGCCAGGGTATCAACTACTTCTTCGTTAGTGAATTTTCATTTCATGTGGCATAGGAACCAAATATAAAACAGGTTTTTAAATGTGGATGGGTGCTATTTCCTATATAAATGAAATCGACATTTTCTGACTGGATAGACTTACGTCTCATACAGGCCCTTAAATACCACAAAATTCAACTCTACTTTCATGATAGCAAGATCAAATCAGCTTCGAGCATGTGATAAGATTTACAGTGTATTTTGGACAAATAAAATATTCCAAATTTCAATCAAAAAAATCAATTTATTGGCAGCAATATCTTATTCAGACTAATGAGTCGAATTTTCAACAAAAATTGAGTATTTTTAGCAAATGCACGAAATCTTTGAAATTTTTCACGTTTTCATGAGAAACATTGTTGGAGAAAATTGCTAGAGCATGCAAATTGCATGAACAATCATTCAAAAAGAATAGTTTATCATGTAGAAAAATTAACTACATAACAAAAACTGATGATCTGATTATTCGAACCAGAATTTAGACTTGAATATATGATAAGATTAGTTATAAAAACCGTCAAGTATATTATAGAGTTATGAATTGAATATGGAAAAGAATGATATGTGGGAAATGGCATGATTTGTCAAGATGAAAAAATAATTTTTTTCTCCTGATGAATATTGCATCAATTTTTCTATAAATTATGCCATTATAAAATTTGCCTTATTTCCTCCTAATATATTCTAAAATTGCTATGATATTTCATTCAATGTATATTTTTTTCTTCATTATTGGTTATCGTTTTTATAAATTCAGGAAAACACCCTGAATAAATTCATGACTGATCTTCACATTTGTTTGTTAATATTATATAGTTAAGATTTCACTGTGAAAAATCCCGACCTCGTCTATAAGGTAGCCCGGAGTGTATTTCAAAGATCATATTCATAAATCCGGTGACCCGAACAAAAAGTGAGGTTATATATTACTTCATGATCGATAAATGCATCTTATGTTGTACTTACCAGAATTCCTTGAAAAGCGAATAAGAAGCCCATCCCGAACAATATCCACAAAATGACAAAACACGCTTTTGGTCGAGAAGTTGCGGGAAGACGCCAGGCGTGGTAAAAACAGACCCGGTAAGTTGGCTTCTATTAAAAAGTAATGAAAGTTTTAAATATACACAAAATGGGGATTCAGAAAGCAACTTCTCAATACACTTCAATTCCAAGTAATGTAAAGGAATTTAAAAGTCGCTTCCTGAATGCACGTTTTGTTTAAATTTGACGAATTTAATACTTTTTAATGCAAGCCTTCTTATCGTGGAAAGAGACGCAGCGGCCAAGTCAAATGAATGCAAATGAATGCAAATGAATCTCTCTAGATACAATTACAGGTTACCATGGTTACATATTTGTGAGAAAGAAATAGGAAAACTTCCGGTCTCTTTCTTTCTTGTATGTTACCGCGATAACCTGCATGCAGAGGTGCAGGGCCGAATTTACCGACGAGGGTGCCCTGGGCAAACTGGAATAACCGCCCCTCCCCTCTATTACTTCAACAAATGAACTTATATATGTTTTTAAACTATAAACACGCTACCTCTCTAAATTTGATTTTTAAGTATTGAAAATTTATATTTAAGAATTTTGAAAAAAAATGCACATAAACCCTCATTTTTGCCTCCCTCTTTGAGGTGCCACCCTGGACAGCTGCCCATGTTGCCCTTGTGTAAATTCGCCCCTGCAGATGTGTAAATCGTCCTTAACCGTTGAACTACTGATTATATATATACCGCGCGCAATTTGGAATGTGTTTATTGAACGAAGACTCATATAATGGAACTTATCCAGTATTATTATTTATAGGATACAGTAAGAATTCTTTGAAATAAATCAATTTCAGTTCCTATATACATCTTTGGAACGACATAAAACTTTCGAAATTAATTTATACATTTTTTACATGAAAAATGTAATAATGCATGTACGATTTTTCCTATTTAAATCACATGTTATTACGACTGCCTTTTTTCATGGAACTTTCAACACGATTATTATCAATTATAACTTAATTATAGGCTCCATTTCTTGTCTTAACATTTTTCATATTACGAAATTAATTTTCATGATAAAAGTAAGTCAAAATTGAAATGAGTATTAAAAAAATTTAATCCGTATGAATTCCATTTTGATTTGATTTTTGTATGAAATCCGAAATTTCGCTGCGTGAAAATACTGCCTAATAAGATACGTGATCAAAGATTATTAAATTCAATGTATCTCAACTTATGTGCGTCTCATTTGATCAGCTTGCGCGCTTACATGATTGATCGCGTACTGCAACGCATATGTGTCGCACTGATATGCCCCTCACGTCTTTAGACGAGTGCGCGCGAGATTGCTGAATTCTCGCACGCACAGGTGCCCCGCACGGCGTACGTGTGACGTGCTCCGCACGATTGCTGTCTGGGAGAGGTTTCAGGGTAAGTGGAGAACCAGTAATCTTGTTGATTATTGTTGGAGTCTCATCCGTGACGATCCGATCAAAAAACATGTTCGCTCAAGCAAACGTTAAACATTTTAATGTGGATAAATGAAAATCTGATGCCAAGTACAGCATTTAGTACAAATTTTCGGAAATTTAAAAGAAGGGTACGCATTTTTCAAGCTAAAGGGTTTCCCAATAAGGGAGATATGTTTTGAAATTGAAAAAAAACACTGAATATTCATTCGGAATTGATCGTAATCTTTTTTATTATATTGGATATTCTATGCCATTTATGATTTAAACAATATATCGGCCAAATGTCCCCCGAGACTTGAGCCAAAAATGCGCCTCATTAGAAAAGATGATTTTTTGGTGAAAATTGGGATCATTTTCAATTGATTCCAGAGCCCAATCCGCGAACTCCCGACGCAAACGATGGTCATTAGGCTTCAGTTCTTGGGCCAGAATCATCTTATACGGATGCAGGCCAAGATCCAATCGCAAAATACGCCAGGTAGTCATCCTGGACAGGCCCAATTCCTGAGATCGGCGTGGCACGGACAATTCACGGTTTTCCTCGATACTGGCCTGTACGGCGGCTATATTCTGTGTAGAACGTGCGGTACGCATACGATTTTTAGGCTTAGTATCCAATAGAGTAAATTCACTCTCCAACTTATCGATTATTCGACGAATTGAGAGCGCGGATGGAGCAGAATGACGACAATATTTTGCACGATATGCTCTTTGAACACCGACAAAACTTCTCGAATTTTGATAAAATAATTGGAGAATTTCCAAACGTTGTGGAAGCGTGAAACTACTCATGATTAAATGGCAAACTTTACTGATGACAACTGACAGCAGACGTCAAAAATTTCAGTTCAAATGAGCCCGATAGGGACATTCAAAATCATATCACCCCTATTGGGAAACCCTTTATTTCAGAAATGGATAATCAGAATTAAAATTTTTTTCCAGATAATTATTCATCATGGAAAAAGAAACAAATCAACCTATTGTTTATTTAAGAAAGTAAATATTTCCTGAATTACAGAGCACTGAAATTTCAGTACATTTTTAGAACTTTTTTCCAATTTTTTAAAAATATCTCGAAAACCGTTTTAGATATCGCTAAAGTAAGACTATATTCGCAAACTGCGTTAAAAAATGCATTGCAATGACCTGCGTTGATGGCGGAAAAAAAAAATTTCACTCTTAACAAAAATCGTTAAACAATTTTTTATCAACAATTTTAATTGCAAATATCTATTAAACTAGACGCGATAGCAACAACCGGAAGCCAGATTCGTGTTCAGTATCGAAAAGCACTTCGGAAATGATATGTCGCATTCAGTGAGGACATAGGTCATTCTTATTGATCAGTGATATTGGATAACGCAACAAAAAAAAAGAAGAAATTTTTCAAAGGGGAGTGCGTCAATCTTCCCTCAGCTTTCTGCACGAAACTTGCAGAACCGAAATTCCTTTTGCCGGTGATTTTTTTTTTTTTTAATTTTTATGCATTGTTAATTATTTAAAATGTAATTAGTATAAGTTTTGATCATTTGTAATGAATTTAATTTAAATAACAAATTCTAAAAATTATAAATATTAATTGTTCTTCAACTGACACCTGATGACACTCATTTACCACATCGATCACAGCTTCAGAAATTTTTTCTGCCATCGTTTTCGAAACAGAAGAAATGTTTTGCGGAGGGTTTTCCGTTATAAGATTATTGTTTTTATAGATGAAAAGGGAATGCTGAAGAGCATTCGTAAACTCTCCTTTGAAACTTTCATCGTCCAAAGATCTTTCCAAATCTTCGCTCGTAGATCCTTCACAATCAGATTTTTCACTCGAACTTCCACTTCCACTTGCACCTTGGTTCATTTTTGCAAAAATTGAAAAAGAACTTGCACCAGGAAAATATAAAATAACCAAATATATATAGTATCCACAAACACTTTCTAATTCCTAATTCCTCCAGTTTGGAATGAGTCAGTGAGAACATTTTAAGTAAAGTGTAAAATAAATATACCTTTCAAATGATTAATATTAATATAAATTATGCAAAATATATTGACAGCATTAGTTATTATTTATAATTTTTAGTATTTGTTATTTGAATTAAATTCGTTACAAATGATCAAAACTTATACTAATTATATTGTAAATAATTAACAATGTATAAAAATTAAAAAAAAAATCACCGGCAAAAAGAATTGAACTCGCGCCCACGAGAATGCAAGCCGATAGCCATCACCACTACGCCACCGCTTCACTGTGTTGAAGGACTCATCGGCCTTTACTCACTTGGCGCCTGCGAAAACCTCAATTTTCAAAACTCAATTTCTTGAAATAACTGAGGTAGTGGGTCCTGTCACTCCGACATTATTACTTATTCATATCGAACTTTCAGTACTGCAAGTTTCGTGCAGAAAGCTGAGGGAAGATTGACGCACTCCCCTTGTTAGCCAAATTATGATGTCGCCTAAAGAGATGTTCGTTCCTGGTAAATGATTTCGTATTTCATGCGCCTGATACGTTTTGCTTCTGCTGTAATATTCTAAACAATTTTTTCTTTGAATAATCTGTGATTTGAAAGATTCTCTAAAAATTGTTTTGCGTAAATAACAATTTTCTAACTACAATATATATTTATATATATATGTATATATTAGGTGTACAACTAAGTTCCCGCTGTTTGTCAATAGTTGGCTCCAGCAGGAAGTGCTGATCGATTTTGATCCATCCAAAACGTCATGAATCAAGCTGAGACACACGGTAAACAAACCGTTTTGACACATTAGTGATTTTTTTGGCGTCCCATACTTTTGGTTGTGTGAAAGTGTCCGATTTTGTGTCAAATAATCGTCATTTGCGGGAATTGTTGATTTTCTTCTTTCATTCGAAGAAAACGGCGGCAGAAGTGCATCGAGAGCTCCAAAAAGTTTACGGGGATGCTGCTTTAAGTGAAACAACGTGCCGTGATTGGTTCCGTCGCTTCAAAGACGGTGAGTTCGATGTTAAAAACCGTCCACGTAAAGGAAGGCCAAAAACATTCGAGGACGCTGAGTTGGAGGCATTGCTCAATAAGGATTCGTGCCAAACGCAAGAAGAGCTTGTTTCAGCATTAGAAGATACCCGCCGAGTCATTTCCAAGCGATTTCAGCGTGGGGAATGATTCAAAAACAAGGAACTTGGGTTCCTTATGAATTGGAGCCAAAGGACGTTGAGCATCGTTTTTTAGCCAGTGAACAACTGCTTCACCGGCAAAAAAGGAAGGGTTTTCTTGATCGCATCGCAATGGGTGATGCAAAATGGGTTCATTACAGCAATCCAAAGAGAAAAAGTCGTGGGGACTGCCTGGTCATGCTTCTACGTCGTCGGCTCAGCCGAATATTAACGCTGCGAAGGTTATGCTGTGTATTTGGTGGGACTAGGTAGGTGATATGTATTATGAGCTGTTGAAACCGAACGATACAATCACTGGGGAACGGTATCGAACGCAATTGATGCGTTTGAGCCGAGCACTGTGCGAAAAACGGCCACAATACGAGCAGAGGCACGAAAAAATGATTCTATAGCATGGCACGCTCGGCCTCACGTTGCCAAACCTGTTAAAACCTACCTGGAAACGCTCAAATGGGAAGTCCTACCCCACCCGCCGTATTCCCCAGATATTGCGCCGTCCGATTATTACTTGTTCCGGTCGATGGCACATGGTCTGGCTGATCAGCAGTTCCGCTCATATGAAGACATCGAAAAATGACTTGATTCGTGAATAGCCTCAAAAGATGAACACTTTCACCGTAACGATATTCGAGCTCTGTCAGAAAGATGGGCAAAAGTTGTAGCTAACGATGGGCAGTACTTCGAATGATTCATTTGCAACCATTTTTTCACAATAAAGTTGCATTTTCATTATAAAAACAGCGGGAAATTAGTTCCGCACCTAATAAATACTCATAATGTAATTATATGTGGTACATTATTGCGAGATATGATTTGCAAAGGAAAATTAAAAAGCTTGTCGACAAACTATGGATTTAATTTGATTTTATATATTTAATAAAAATTGTGAGTTGCAAAATTTTGCAACATCACAATACTATCTAAATTGATTTATTTTATGAAAAATAAAAGGATTCAATTTCAAATTAATATCAGATACATAATGGGTAACTACAAATTTTAAGTGAATTGATTGAAGCGTACATATACTTTCGGTTACAAAATTGGAGCCTGGTCTAGTAAAAGCACTGAACAAGAAAATCATACATACATTACATACATTCATAGAAAAAATCCGTTAGATAAACTCCATTTTAATTAATTAAGGTTAAAGCGATTTATGCATCCGGAAGTGCGAAATCTTCGGAAATATAAGTCCTTTTGTGGTCTGTACGCGATGCGCCTTTAAAAGCTGAGATTATCTGGGTAATTGATAATATTCTATATACAAATTTTTCCAAATCATTTCGGTCAATTATGTCGATAATTAGAAGAGTGTATCACTCACCATGACAAACGAACTCTACCATATCGACCTTATCAACCTGTAATTTAGAGTTAACGTCATTTAAGACCAGATGGAATTTTCAATATATATTTGAACAATTTTTTCTGTGAAAAAAGGAACGCTTTATCATGGTGAGTGATACACTCTTCTAATTATCGACATAATCGACCGAAATGTTTTGGAAAAATTTGTATATAGTTCATGATATATCCGTGGCCAAATTGGCGTAAATAGATTCTGTGAGAAACGTTTTGTGGAACCTCCGTAGCTCAGATGATAGAGCATTCGACCGGCAATCGAAAGGTCCTGGGCTCGATACCCAGCGGAGTGGAAGCGTTTCTTTTTTCACAGAAAAAATTGTTCCAATCAATAATATTCATTGTAATATGTATGCAAGTCTTATGACGACTTAAAATACACATATCAAGCTATGTTTCCAGATTCTGAAATCACTAAAAAGTTATCGCTCGGTCTTACTATTTATATGTCTAACTATTTTATATGCTTGCCGATTTTTGCAGCCAAAAAGGATTCGAAACAAATATAGTGCCCAAGATATTTGTAAAATTGCAGAGCAACTATCTCTTCAAGGTATTTCCTCTAATAAATTGTCTGATAAGTGGAAACTTCTTCAGCCAGGAGAGTTATCAGAGTTCAAGAAGGATGAACGAATCGATCACTATTGGGTAAAAAATGTTTATGAAATATAAAACTGCACTAGCGGTTTGAAACACTCGTTGATTACTCAAGTAGTCAAAATATCCTTCTCTTTCTTACACGGAAATGCACAAGTAGACAGTGGATTTTCAGAATCCAAATTAGTTATGACGTTCCCTCGCGCTACTTAGGGTAATGGCGCTCAGGCGACGCCACAAGTTGGCGATCATGCGTTGCTTATTACTACCAGAGTACGATATAATTTTCTCAGCACAAACAAAAGGGCGCCAACCACCCAATAGAGGTGATGACGAAATCCCTTGCCCGTCTAGCTCCGCGGAGAGAGATTTCGTGGGGGCGAACTCATGGCGCAGTCACTGCCGGGAGGCTTTGCTAAATAACATAATAGAAAAGAAAGGCACTAAGAATTAAAATAAAACTCACCACATTTTTTAATTTTCGACTAAATCTCTAAGTTTATTAAATACTCAAATTTTCCCCCGTTTTATTACAACTTTACATTTTTTTCGTTCCCCAGTCACTCACGCTTGCTTAGGCACACCATACACACTCAAACCATAGCAAATATATTTCTGCCTTTCACCTTATCAATCCTTCGAAGACGACGGAGAGAGATAGAGAAACTTGCTTCCTCGTTCCTTTTATAATAGAATTACTTTTCAATCCTTATATTTTTCGCTATACAATGGGTTATTCGTCAAGACACACTTCACGAGGCGAACGCACAAGACAGAATGGCGTCTCTCCTCACGGCTCAGCTTCACGTTCCATGACCGAGAGGTGCTGCCATCTCAAGTTCTTGATATAAACTTTTTACTTTTTGTCTGGAACTGTCCGCCCCGCACGCCTCTCCTCGCTATTAAATAGGTTTTAATATTAATTTATAGATTAAGACCTCCTCCCGGTCAGAAAACTAGCAATATGAAGGAGACGTCTTTCCTTCATTGTTTTGCTATCGACTTCCAGTCGAACCACAGCGTGATAGGCAGAGGACGAGCGGCGAACGGCCATTCACTTCTTTCGCTGGTTGCCATTGGTACACCTTCCCGGTCCAGAACCGTGTGTGCCCGCTCTCCGTTTAGGGAGCCGTCATTCCTGCCCACCATCTACTGTCCTTCCTTCTAGCTTTCATCTCTCTCTCCCTTTTCTGGAACGTCTACGGCAATTTACTCATTGGCACAAAAGTATTATTACAGTGGTAAACAGGGTTGGATATTTCCTCAGGTAAAATATTTTTCAAAAAAATGAAGGTCATTCCTGAAGTAAATTTCAACGAGGAATTCATTGGTGAGCTCTGTATTGATCTTGGCGATGATCTTCAAGGTTTTTTCCAAGAAGTTTACGTTCACGTTTAGCATTACCCACGAACAACGACGTGGATGTAGTAAATTCTGTTCCCTTTGGGGTGCTTGATTACTGTGAGTCCCCTTGCCTCTCACGCTTCAGTGAAGATGTTCGAACTGGAAACCTTGAGCTTCTTGACAAAAAGCTATGCGATTGTAAAAATGAGTTACAGCATTATGAATCATCTCCCTATCAATCAAAGTAGCCTCTTGCAGAATCCGATTCTGCAATTCGTCTAAGCTTTGGGGTTACGTTGAGTATACTATGCTCTTTAAGGGGTTATATACACTTGTGCTAATTGAAAAAATCGAAAAATTTTTTATTTCATTTTCTGAAAGTACATATTTCAGAGAATCTTTTTCCAAAAAATCATACAGATCTGAGCAGTAGAACCGATTTGGCAGCTCTTGATAGCGCGCTATCTGCAACTCCGAGTCATCTGCAAGTCCGCCTTTACACGCGATTATCTCGAAACTTGATTTTTCAAAAAGTGCGGTTGCGGTGAGCACAGTTTCTCGAGAACCGTTAACCAGATCAGTCTGAATTTTTGCAGGCTTATTAACAACAATAATAGCCTCTGAGTGGACGAAGGATTTTAAATTTCAAGCAAAACTTTTTTTTTCTTGCTGCAAAAACCGAAAGCTCAGACGTTTGAAAATCAAACTTTTTAGAAAAACGATCACCATTTTTGTAAAAAAATGAATTTTGCAAAATCCTTCGTTCACGCACAGCGTAAAGGTACTAACTAGTTTTGTTCTTGTTTTGTGTATTTCAGATAAGCAGTTCCTTCTTTATCATGCTCACCGCAAGAGATGTCGGGAAAATTGTGTTTTAGCACAATGGCAATATTGACTCCAGCTATGAATTTTTTTTTGTTGAAAAAATTCGTGAAAGATTTTTCGACATGTATAAATAAATAGGCGTTCAGTGTTTAAAAAAAAAATGTGTGGTTTTTCCAAAAAAAATCGTAAAAATCCGCTTTTTTTCTCGAACATAAATAATAACCACAAAGAAAATAGTCGAGAGGCGTCAGATCAGGAGATCTAGCAGGCCACTCGATTTTACCCCTTCTTCCAATCCACCTATGAGGGAACTGAGTATCCGAATATGCTCGAACCTCCCTACCGTAATGAGCCGCTGCTCCGTCCTGCTGGAACCAAATATTTTGAAAATTATTGCCTGTAATCTCCCTTATTCTTGTTACAATTTGGTTTCTGAGAAGCTCTTCATATGCACGGACATTGAGATTATCATTGATGAAGAAAGGGCCTATCAATGTATCATTCAAGATACCGGCCCAAACATTAATCTTTTGTGGATATTGTCCATCATACTTTCACAAAATTCAACCCGACGATCAGGATCGTCTTCATTGAGCTCTTGTACCAGATGAACTTTGTAAGGGTGGAAATTAATGCTTTTTAAAATATTTCGCACTGTCTCAGGAGCAACGTCACGCTCATCATTAGCTCGACGTAAACTAAGGTGTGGGTTTTCAACAAATGCTTGGGCCATGTCCATCTGCATCTCCTCAGATCCTGCAGATTTTGGCCGACCAGTTCTCTGAAGGTCCTTGATAGATCCATGATTCATAAAACACCTGACAGTTCGTACGTACTTGAACGTAGTATTTTTCGCTCTATCGATTGCAGATGTGAAAAAGGGGGTTTCCATTTGAAAAAAACAAATTTGACCTTCAAAAAGCCATGAAGGTGAACTTCAAGGTCAAAATGAAGGTCACCATTGAATTCCCCGTTAAGAAATACTTCAGGAATTGCACTGACCTCTTGAAAAACTTTGTTTATTTCAAATAACCTCTAATTGACCTGGAAATTTACAATTGACCTATGACTTGGGTACGTACTTGAACGTAGAATTTTGCGCTCTATCGATTGCAGATGTAAAAAAACGGGGTTTCCATTTAACAAAACAAAGTTGACCTTTAAAAAGCCATGAAGGTCAACTTCAAGGTCATAATAAAGGTCACCATTGAATTCCTCGTTGAATGACATTCACTTGTTTGAAAAAATATTTTACCTGATGAAATATCCAACCGTCCCGGGACTTTTTAGACACCCTGTATAATCATTTGAAACATAGTCAATTATAACCTAAACGTAACTTTGTAATTTAGTAACTTAGTAAATAAAGATAATACACTTTTCTCACCCAGATCGAGTTCTTCTTTCTTCTCGGGTTATTCATCGAGATTTAATCCTTTCTATTCGATCTGGAGTAGTCCTACCTACGAAAGGTTACGTTGCGGATCCTGCCTTGTGTGTCTTTGTCCCTTTAGTCGTGCCAGGTGAGAAAGTGCGTTTAAATGCCAACACGCCAGGTTACATAGTATTAACAAAAGATAAGACGAGTATGAGTGAGCGAACTTCAAATTTACGATTAATAATACACGATGCGACAAAACGCTTTTTTGTGAGGAGGAAAAATGGCGAAATCTCTTATAGACGTTGGACCTTTTTTTAAAAAACTTTGCAACGTTTTAGCGAAAAACCAAGATTGACGTTCTGTTGTGCTTGATTTATATTTTTAAAAGCCGTTTTCAAAATAAAAATCGGACCACCTCTGCGGCAAGCAGACATTTTATAATTAACGCATGAAATAAATTAAAGTGTCAATAGCGCGGAAACGTATTATCTTAAAGTGTTCTTTTTTTTATACATTTGAAGAGCATAAAGTCGGTTACTTTTCCGCCAAACCTCAACCTGAAAAGTTGAAAATTAACTGAGATATTAATTTGTTTAACAAAAGCTCAATTTTCCGAATTTTCTCCGCTCCTAATTATCCAATCAGATCGAACGGCGGCTCATTTTGTTCGCAATTCAATTTTCTACAACTTTTCAATGAATGTCATTAATATTGGATAATTACCTTTAATGTTATAAACCAAAAACTAAAAAAAGTGCAGTTTTTTTGTCTTAAATGTTAATAACAAATTCATAAATCATATTTCGTTGTCCAAAACATGACACAATTACTCTATGACCAACCTCTCTTCTGATGGCGCAGTCTGTTTTCTGAAACAAATAATGTCATAAATCATTCATAACAAATTCCCTGTTGCTTGGTCTAACACGACTCGTCGTCTCTTTTCTTGAAGCGCTTCAGGTACGCATTAAAGCAGCCATGGCCTGAAAGCGCTTGTGCCAGGTAAAAGCCGACTTGACCGTGCTTTCTATCCAGCCAGGTGGTGAGTTCTGGGATTAGACTATGTGTCCATCTCCCGGATTGGTCACCATGCCATCTCGTCTGCCATTTCTCGACGAGTCTTCGCCTTCCAGCCTTGCGGATGGCCTCCTTCGCCCGAGCGATTTCCTGCAGGTTGGTTAAGCAGGTGAGCTCCTTACGGAGCTGAAAGGTCTCTTTCCTTTCCTCCGCCAATAAGTCAATTGGCGGGACGATCGCCAGGACCAGCACAGCACACGTCGACACAGTTCGGTATGCTGAGACAATTCTCATCACCACACCTCTCTGTGCCGAGAACAGCTTCTTCAGGATAGCATGGTTGTTAAGGGCACTTGTGCAGATCGGAGCTGCATAAAGCAGCTTCGAGTTTACCACGCTCGCCACCAGCCTTCTCTTAGCTTCCCTGGGTCCACCAATGTTGGGCATGAGCCGAGTCAGGGCGGCCCCACATTGGATGGCTTTGGCAGTCGCGGTCTGCAGGTGTTCGCCGAAGCTAAGCCTTCGATCCAACTGCACTCCCAGGTACTTAATGCTCTTTTTCCACTCGATTTCATGTTCCCCGAGAACGATCTTCGGATATTGGAAGGATCTCCTGTCCGTGACAGGCAGGTCCATGCGCAGGAAATCGTCGTACATGACGTTCCAAACGAGTGGACCCACTCGCGACCCTTGAGGGGCGCCACATGTCATCTCTTCCTTGAGAGACCATTTGTCGCCCTCGTATATCACCCACCTGTCGTCCAGATAGTCATCTATCATTCGCAACAGGTAGTCTGGAACCTTTTTCCGCACCATTGCCTCGATGCAGATGTTCCATCTCGCGGTATTGAACGCATTGCGTATGTCAATGCTGATCAACGCGCAGAATCCCTTACGCTTGCCAGTTCCTCTTCTTGCTTTAGTGGCGATGTCCACCACTGCCTGGATGGCGTCAACTGTGGACCTGCCTTTCCGAAAGCCGAACTGGTTTTCCGAGAGACCATTCTCGCGAACCATGTGACCCTGTAGTCTTTGAAGGATCATTTCCTCCAGAAGTTTCGCCATTGTATCCAACAGACATATTGGTCGATACGATGAGGCATCCCCTAGAGGTTTGTTGCCCTTCCTCAGCAGGAACAACCTCTCCTTCTTCCAGTGTACGGAGAATCTCCCCTCCCGAAGACAGGAGATGAAGACTTCTAGGAGGATCTCCGGGTATGCCCCGATCACCTCTTTGAGGATCTCGTTCAGCATCCCGTCGATCCCCGGCACTGTGTTTGCCTTGAGTCTTCCACCCGCTCTCTTAGGTTCTTCGAGAGTGAAGAGTTCCTCGCGCCGGACCACGCAGGAGCTTCGGTCATGTCTTTGGAACGGCTCTACATGCGGAAACAAGCTTTGCACGATGTACTTGACTCGATCGGGATTATCCAGGCCCGGGGTCTTTCTTCTAGTCACCAGTCTCTTGGTGACTATTTTGAAGGCGAGACCCCATGGGTCCTTATCGACCTCACCGATCAAGTCTTTCCAGCACTGAAGTCGGCTTTTCTTTATGCCTTGTCTCAGAGCTGATTTTGCTTTTTTCCATGCCTTGTGCAGCAGAAGATCACCATTTGAGCGGGTGAATCTTCGCCGCGCTGTGAGGCATTCCCGACGCAGGACAGACAACTGGTCGTTCCACCAGTACATTGAGTCCCCGGTACGCCCGTGCCGCCGTCGAGGCATCAAGTGGTCACATGCTGCGACCACTTTCCGCCTCGCAGCCCGCACGGTGTCCTCTAACGACTCAGCAGACTTAGCCCAACCAAGCTCATCTATGAGCCTGGTTCCCTCAAGATATTTTTGTAGCTTGTCTTTGCTGAGTCGTCTTGTGTTCCAGGAGAGGCTTCTTCCTTTGCCGTCCCTTCCCGAATTCACTAGGTGACTCCGTTCCCGGATGCTAAACTCAATGCACTGGTGGTCACTCAAGGTTATTACCTGGAGGACGCACCAGTCTACTATCCTTGAGGCAAGGCGGGGCGCGGCAAACGTGAGGTCGATAATCGACCCCCCCGCTCCTCGTCTAAACGTAAAATCCCTGCCCTGGTTTAATACAATCAGGTCATTCCTAGCAGCCATCTCGCCGACCAAGATCCCCCTCTTGTCCAGACGGGCTTCGCCCCACTCGGGCGACTTACTATTAAAGTCGCCCGCGATAAGGGACCGCCCACTAGCCTCTCTGAGGCTTTCCTCAAGAAGGAGGATCTGGGTCTCGAAGATCTCGAGAGGATCGCTGGGAGAGAAGTAGCAGCTGTACACACGCACACCCGCCACCTCCACCCAAACGAACCCTGCGTCGGTCTCAAGGAAATCCCCGATGCTCAAATCAGGGCTACAAACAAGGATCCCAGCCTTCCGTGATGCATCCCGGTACTAAGCAGAGTTTTCGGACCATTTGTGTTGCTCACTAATGATCAACACATCAGCCCCCTTCTCCTTGGCAGTCTGCATCAGAAGGTTCTGGACTTCCTTCCCTCTCCCCAGGTTGAGCTGTAGAAACTTCACTTTCCACCCCTCAACCTCTGGACCTCCACCCTAAATATTTGGCAAGAGCCGCTCCCCGAAGCATGGGCGACATCTTTTTCGCCCCTATCAGCGCATGACAGGCAGCTAGGCGGAGCCTTGCACTCCTTGGCCACGTGTGACGCGCCGCCACACCTCCAGCAGGCGTCCTTCCTGCCTGGAAGCGTGCAGCTTCCATGGCCATAACCCTGGCACCTGAAGCACCGGGCAACCTCGACATGCTCCCGGATTCGGCAGTTTACCCACTCCACCCTCAGCTTACCGAGCCCGAGCAAGCTTCGAGCATCCGCCTCGGTTAAACAGACCACCGCAGTCTGTACATCGCCGAAGCGCTTATACAGCCTGCACTGGTCCCCGAGGTCTGGCTTGCCCAGCGCGATACAGAGCGCGGCCACAACCTCTTCCCTTGTGATTGTCTCGTCGAGGTCCCTAATTTCAACGGACCTCTTCGAGACCAGAGACTTAACCTCGGCTCTAGAATTGTAGGCTTTGAAAGAGCCTTAACACCAGTTATAAAGGCTCCTAGGGGGTGCTACAAATGTTTGCGATTCCGACATTTTTTGGACTAGTGTAAAACTTCAATATCTATCTCTGAGTCTGTGAAGAGCATTATTGCTCTGACAAATGCCCGAGCAAATTGCGTCTGGCTCGAGTTGCTTCGGTCACCACATAGCTTCTTCTAGAGATTTTTTAATCTATATATATGAATTTGAAATATTAAACCATTGCTATACTACGGTTGTAGTTTCAGAGAGACCGTCAATCATTTAAGAGAACAGGGTATACTACGCCCTGCTCATAAGTCTGAATCTAGTTTGAGAAAGATGATCTCTGCTATTCCTCCTGCAAAGCCATTGTTATTAGTAACCCTGCCCTACTAGACCAATCACCAACGTCGAGTCTGGTATTGCCCGGGGATTACTCACATGCTTTGAGTGATTGGTTTTTATATTTTGTCTATTCCCCAGCATGTCATCAGATCGCTGTCTGATTAGATTCGCGAACTGGAATGCAAATAAAAAGGCTGATGTCGAGACTATTATTTTAAAAAATGATTTGGACTTCATATACGTAACCGAATTTTATTTATCTGTTGATATTATTTTTAATCTTTTTGGATATTTAACATAATGTTGCGACCACATGGGAGATCATGAGGAATACTTATTGATATTGATTCACAACTGTGAGGCTCTCCTTTTACTAACCCTAGGGGCCTAAGAACTTAGCTCTGCGGTTGTCGACAGAGATCTAGTCCCTTTGAACGATTCTGAAGCTACCTTCTTGGTTGGGCCTAGACAACGAGAAAAAATATCGATCTCATATTCCTTTCTTCTTCCTTAGCTCACCTGGCCTCTTGCTTAGTGTTGGATTGGCTCGGATCAATTCCTGGAACCGAAGCAGTGCTTTGAAGAGATACATGCAAAACCAGAAATTGTATGACCTCAGCTCTGTGAAAATTTTTGTGCAAACTGTTGGCGTGGGATTGTATTCTACTCTATAACAACAACATTCATTGAAATGATTGAAATAAATTTTCAAGGATTATTTGGTTTTCATGCTGAGACTACTGTATTTTGAACTTTTACCCTTTATCAGCATTCAGTGGCATGGTATTTTTTTAAACGGTATTACATGATAATCATATAAGAATCACGTTATTTTTTATATTATTAGGTTACTATTACGGGTTAACACAAAAGTGTACTAACTTTATGAACTGTAGTGTCGTCGACTGTTTTCCTTTTCCAAATAACCTCAAAATCGGAAAATAAATCTTAAAAATTGGTCTAAATGACTAAATCATGATTTTTAAGGTTCAATTATTATGATTTTACTTGGTTGGATATAATCAATTTACAAGTATGTATTGATTAACCAAAAAGCAATTTTCTTTTGTAAACTGTACCATAATAATTTTACATCGTTGCATTGTTGATATTACATGATAAACAGGTAACTGATTAAAGCCAGCTGATCAAAAAGGTGTTACTTGTGACTTACATCAAAATAATTAGTGATATTCAGTAGTGTCAGCCTAATTCTTTGAACATTATTTTATCATCAGGTTATGGTGTTAACTGAATAACTCCAACACATTTTATCATTGCAATTATTTGAATTCCATTAATACGTATGCTAACTTTTTTCTCATTATCTTTCTGAACATTCTGATATTTTTAAGACTCTTTTGTGATTTAGCCCTTTTTTGAGATAACCTCAATTCATTACTTGGAGAATCATGGCAGCTATCACAGTTTTAAGTTTTACACAATTATGATATGTCGATCATATAATAATTACTGAGGGTAGTATAGCAAATGGCAACTTAGGCATGAAAGAAACATGTCACTTGAGATTGACACAAATATCACAAATGAGAAATATCATCATCTTCATTACATGATTATGATTTGATATTCATGTACCATAGCTTTCAATACCAAAACACCATTACTGCTTAATAAAAAATCGTAGGTAGATGAATGGTTTTTCTTGTTAGTAAGGTATGCATCTTAATCCTCAAAGTACTTATTCGGTATTTTAAATTACATTTAGTCGAAGCTATATTTTTATATCATCTTATTTTAGGATAATTCTATCATCTTAATTTTAAACTCGCGTTGAAATATACATAATAATTGTAAGTTATTCCATATGTTTATCTCACGTTATGTTTTACGAGATTATAATAAGTCATAACAATTGCAGGTGAGGATGCAAGCATACTTGAATTTACCGATTGTAAACCGATGCAGAGAACTCGCCATATTAATAGAAGAATCAAGTACGACTGAGCTACAACACATGTTTCCTATTTTAATAGATTCTCTATTTGGAATAGCAGATAATATCGGATGGGGTCTGCACACCATTAATTTGAAAAAAAGTCCTCAGGATTATGAGGCTCTCTGCAATTTTCTCAATCCGCTAGGACCAATATTTTTCCTTTGCTACAAATTACTTCAAGATTGCTACTTAAAGTACAATTTCCCGATCTCTTACTTACCTGTATGTTGAATTAACAAACATATTTATTTAATTTACACGTATATATGTATATATAGTAAAATCTTGTTTGTAGCAGTTAGAAAGAAAGCATAAGTGCAGCTGAGGGAAACACGGGGTGGCATGAGAGTCTCTGTCAAATGGTCATCCTGGTAAAAAGGTTTGCATTAGAAACGATGAAAAAGTTCCAACGTTTCCAATTCTCGATCCTGCATTTTTTTCAATGTATAAAATCCGATATGAATTAAGAAAAATTGAATTAATTTCAATCCTCTTCTAAAAACTCGAATACTATGAATCACAAACTCGAGTAAAATAAAAGAAATAATTTGACATATACGTTCAGATACAGTCTTACAATATAATAATTAGCAACATCTCATAATATTTGACATTAAACTACAAATTTTACAGAATTTGAAATCTTTCTGTGGCAAAAAGACGCTTTTGACTGCGCTGGGATTCTAGTCTAGGTCTTTCGATTGCCGGTCGACTACTCTAACCACTTAGCTACACAGGCATTAGTAAATCATTAGTAAATACTCGTTATATTGAAATTCTATTGCTAGGAATGTAATAAAAAATTGTGATAAGAAATGAAGAAAATCATTTATCATTGCAAATTCATCGGTTAAATCAATCCTATTTATATAGAGCGATCGATATAGTGTCTTGAAATACTTTTAAGTTATTAATTATTCAGTAAATGTTAAATCAAAATATATAAAATAATGTCATTGAAGAATATTCAGAAAAATACTAAATATTAAATTTTTTAAGTGTACACTAAGTTTCTTTTATGTGTATGAATTTCGTAGTTTCTGTATACTAAAATTCATTTGCGCAAGGGCGTTTCGATTTACACGGATCGTGCAACATGCAGACTCGCATGCCGATGCATTTGTGGTTAATTAAGTTGTTGAATCGACATTTGATGCCGTTCATATTTGACATTAACCCTCTGTCTCCAGCCGACAAAAGAGCGAAGGGTGCTAAAAGAAGGTTAAAAATATTTGACGTCCAAGTAAAAAATCTAATGACAGCTCTGGGAAAAATTATTGAACGTGCTTTAAAATTTTTAATAGAACTATTAATAATTCTTAATAAAGTAATACTTTGTACTTCAACTGTATTTATTTTACAATATACCCTATTAAATAATATTTGTAAAACAAAACATTACAAATTTCTGTATACTTTATTTTTAATAGTCCTTTCGAAAAGTTTAGAGTTCGAAAAAATAATATTATGATTACTAAGGTTTCTAAAAATAATTCTAATTAGTCGAACAATGAATATTATAACCTGGAAAGCATATTTGAGAAATTCATATTGTGAATATAAACTTGCCAGAAACCTAGCGACGTGCAGCAGAAATCAAAACATTCATTCTTGGTTTTTCGTATAATTCGTTTCAGAATGTCGTCCGAGTGCTTCTGACGTTTTCCGATTGGCTTCGTAGAATCGATCCAAGTCTGTCTAACTAAGTAGTTGCTTATAAGCGGGAGTTCTTTCGGAATATGGCAAGCGATAATAGCCGAGAGGCTTTAGGCGTTAGGAATGCGTTTAGTTATTTTGATACAGGTAGGGTTAGAGGGTTCGAACCCAAAAGCGATTCTGAAATTCAATTTAAAGCGTGTACGATTATAAATAGCGTAGCATTGCGTACATAAATATTTAAACATAAATAAGGTATGATAATAATATTTGTGTATGTGTTTCCACTGAAACCTCCCTTCTTCTCAGTGCCAAAGCCCCCCTCTATCTTCCTCTTGTTTTGCAAGCGTTAGAAAAAGACACAAGAATTTATAATCCGGAGCCGTCACTTCTGAAGGTCAAACCTTTTGGCGGAGTGAGTGATTTTTCATATAGATTTTATAACAATTAGTAGAACATATATTCCATTCTTTCCAACGAAAATATTAGCTTCGCCGCTTGAAAACCACTATATTAATATCTGATACGTAGACCCTGTTTGCCTCATTTTGAAAATATCATACTAAAAAATAATTCATTTTTATGATTTAAACGAACGAAAAGTCTCTCAGTGTAGCATTAGTACACGTATATTAAAATTAGTATACCTGTACAGTAAAATTACCATATGCATGTACTAAATTTCATGTACACGTATACTAAATTTCATATACATGTAAACTGAATTCAGTATACGCAATACTAAATTTATTATACCATACGTCGGTAAAGTAAATTTAATTTCATGTTGTGCATTTTTTCTTCCATTACATGTACAATAAATACAGATTTAAATACAGACTCAGTACAGATTTTTCTCACAGTGTAATCAAGGATTCGTATGCATTGAATAATTCCACTGTCCAAATTAGAATGATGAATCTTAAATTTATTTTAATGAAAGCCTTCTTACCGAGTTGTGTTTGTTACATAAAGGGTTTCCCAATAAGGGTGATATGTTTTGAAATTGAAAAAAAACACTGAATATTCATTCGGAATTGATCGAAATCTTTTTTATTATATTGGATATTCTATGCCATTTATGATTTAAACAATATATCGGCCAAATGTCCCCCGAGACTTGAGCCAAAAATGCGCCTCATCAGAAAAGATGATTTTTTGATGAAAATTGGGATCATTTTCAATTGATTCCAGAGCCCAATCCGCGAACTCCCGACGCAAACGATGGTCATTAGGCTTCAGTTCTTGGGCCAGAATCATCTTATAGGGATGCAGGCCAAGATCCAATCGCAAAATACGCCAGGTAGTCATCCTGGACAGGCCCAATTCCTGAGATCGGCGTGGCACGGACAATTCACGGTTTTCCTCGATACTGGCCTGTACAGCGGCTATATTCTGTGTAGAACGTGCGGTACGCATACGATTTTTAGGCTTAGTATCCAATAGAGTAAATTCACTCTCCAACTTATCGATTATTCGACGAATTGAGAGCGCGGATGGAGCAGAATGGCGACCATATTTTGCACGATATGCTCTTTGAACACCGACAAAACTTCTCGAATTTTGATAAAATAATTGGAGAATTTCCAAACGTTGTGGAAGCGTGAAACTACTCATGATTAAATGGCAAACCTTACTGATGACAACTGACAGCAGACGTCAAAAATTTCAGTTCAAATGAGCCCGATAGGGACATTCAAAATCATATCACCCTTATTGGGAAACCCTTTACAAGCCAGGCACATATTCGCACATAAGTGTGCATATATATGACATACAACAAACAATCTTTCGAAAGAGATACTCTTATGTCTTCCCGTGTTTTGCTGAACCGCACTTATGCTTTTCCCGTAAATCATTTGAAAAAGTATATATATACAGGGTGATTTTAATGGCAGATTCTTTATTAACAGCAACAGTTTTTATAATACTAATCATTGAATCTTAGTCTACAGGACTGCATCATGTTCGCGAATACACACACACGCACATAAACAAGAAGTTACAAACTAATTTCTTTAGCACCTATTTTAAGGGGGTATACCTGTGTCAAGAGCGATTTTCGAGCGCATTTATAAGATCAACGCGTAGGTAAAGTAATTAAGATTTTTTAATTATTCCTTCACGATTTTCTCGCTTTATTCTTGAATATGTTACATTAATTGTTTCAAAGGTGTTATGGAATTAGTAAATAGATGATCGAAGCGGGAACGAGACCTTCTCAAAATGGCACACCCAAACGGTGTGTAAGATACAGTCCGCATCTGTCTTCTGAAACGAAAAACGAAAATACTTCGTTATTCGTAATTAAGGGGTTACAACAGTGTGAAAAAAAAATTTTTTTGATTTTTTTTGTTGCTCTAATCTATAGTTCTTGACTTCAAAAATATGTGTGCAAACTCCCAAAACCATATTCAGCTTAGAAGTATTCGAAATTAGCGCCAAATACTAGGGCTCTCAGAGTCTTTGTACGGCTTCTGAAACATTACACGCGATTTTCTCAAAATCATGTTTTTTGACCTCGTTGACAGCATTACTCAATCAAATTTTGTCCTATCGACTCGATCCCAAATGGATTCTCATCAGAAAATATATCGCTATCGCTGCATTGTACAGTTTTTTAAAAATTTTTTTTAAAATGCCGCCATTTTTTTCCTAAATACCTAAAGTTTCAAATTAATCGGTGAAGTCGTTTTTACAAAAACAAAGATTCTTAAAAAATACTTCAATTTCAGATTTTCACACTGTTGTAACCCCTTAAATTGCCGAGGTACTGAGGTAGGGATTTAGTAACTGTTGGAAAATTGACAAAATGGCGCACTTTGAGAAAAAATTTCGTTTTTCCCTCTTTTTTCGAACGTAATGAGCCATAAAAAACGGGAAATTTTTTTTTTAGAAATCCCTACGTCAGTACCTCGCATTATGCATAAAAATTAATTACACAAAATTTGAGCTGAATCGATTGAATAGATTTTCCGCAATCCTGCACACCAACTTGAAAAACACGGTTTTGAGAAAAACGAGCTCGAAGTTTGAAAACTGGATGAATCATTGTTTTAATCAACCGACCACGGGAGCCTTTAGGTCCTGCAACTCAAAAACTAAGCTGGTTTCGAACAAACCCTTTTAGAAAAGTCCTTTTAACATATTTTAGATTAGAAATAAGCAATAAAAAGAATCGATTTTTCTAAAGTGACACACAGGTCTACCCCCTCAAAGCCATGGATCAACTGGGTCACGTGACCAAATTCATAGATTAATCGAATCATGTAAGACAACTTTTTTGTTTTTATTGGATCTATAACTTAATTCGTGCGGTTTTTTTCAAAATTTGAACGTTTATTTAAGAAAAACATGTAAAATAGTATTCTTCAAAGTATTGCCCATCTGAAGCTATGACTTTTTCCCATCTTTCTGCCAATTTGTGGATTCCATCCCTAAGAACTGCGCCGGCTTGGCGGCCAAGAATGAATCAAGCCAATTCTTGATACCCTGTTCTGATGTGAACCGTATTCGAGTGAGGGCGTTCTGCATCGACCGGAACAAATGGTAGTCAGAAGGGGCAAGGTCTGGGCTATAAGGCGGGTGAAGTGAAACTTCCCATCCACTGTTTTCCAAATAGTTCGTAACCGGAATAGCAACATGGGGCAGAGCGTTGTAATGATGGAAAATTATTGCCTCGTGTCTGGTCGCATATTCCGTGCGTTTTTCGGCTATTGCTTTCTTCAAACGGATTAATTGTGTCCGGTAGCGTTCTCCATTGATGGTTTCACTCAGTTTTAGCAGCTCATAATACAGCACACCCTTCTGATCCCACCAAATACAGTGCATTACCTTCGCGCCATGGATATTCGGCTTTGCTGTTGATTTGGCTGGTTGGCCGGGTTTCACATATGATTTTTTGCGCTTGGGGTTGTCGTAATGGATCCATTTATCATCGCCAGTAACAATCCGATGCGAAAATGACTTCTTTTTGTGGCGTTCCAGCAGCATTTTGGACATGTAAAATTGCCTTCCAACGTCTCTCGGCTTGAGTTCATGTGGAACCCAATTTCCTTGCTTTTGAATGTATCTGGCTGCTTTTAAACGTTTTGAAATGGCTGCTTGAGTGACTCCTAAAGATTCTGCGAGCTCTTCTTGTGTATGGCAACAATCTTCATCGAGTAATGCTTCCAGTTCTTCATCTTCAAACTTTTTTGGCTGTCCAGGACGTTCTTCGTCTTCCAAGCCAAAATCACCACTTTTAAATCGTGCCAACCACTTTTGGCACGTTCGCTCAGCTAGAGCATGTTCACCATAAACTTGCACCAAAATACGATGACTTTCGGCAGCAGTTTTCTTCATATTAAAGTAATGAAAAAGAACTCCCCGCAAAAACACTTTTTCAGGCACAAAGTTCGACATATTTAAGTGAAAAAAAATTATTGTTGTTTACGCTTTAAATGAATGCCATATACTGTAAAAGACGCACAATGACAGTAGCTTTCCAACGCATGTTCGGAATATTGGAAAGATGGAATAATAATCAAGTTACGCCATCTCTTAGCAAACCGCACGAATTAAGTTATAGATCCAATAATATATCTACTTGAAAATTTAAAGCACGTAATAAAAGGCGGTAAGGATCATCTGTTAATTTCGTTTCAGTAAAAATTTTGCAAAAAGTTTATTTTTGAGAAAATAAAACTGGGAGTTATCGGCAATTACAGCTCTGTAACGCCGTTTCCACAGGAAATGAAATATCGCTCTGAAATCTCGGAAGATGGACAAGAAAGCACTAAATTTGTTGGGTGCCGAATATCGAAATAAATACAAAAATTATTTTACCAAATTGATAACATTACAACAAAAAATACAGAACTTTTGGAAGCCCTACCTATGTGTAGTGTCGCACTGCAGGTACTAAACTATATTGACGGATGATGTATGAGGTTATGTGTGTCGGTATTTCTGTGGGAATTATAAAACTTTTTTTTTCTACACTTCAACATTTTTGTCATAACTTTTTATTCCTACTTTCTAATCATTTTCGAAATTTTCCCGGCTTTATTTCAACTTAAAATTTTTAATCTGGGGAAAAAATCGATATGCATGAGACTCAATTCATCAGCTGATGAGGTTGATCCATGGCCTTAATGAAAAATCTTTTTGACAATGAGGTGCCCATTCAAATTTTCTTAGGACTGCCACGAAAAGTTTTCGGGCTATCAAAATACAGCGCTTTTCAATAGGAACTTTGTTTCTAAATTTTGAATAAGACACACATTTTGGAATTCGAAATTTTGTAGATAAAAAAATAAATAAAATTTGCTATTTTTTCAAAGGGTTCGTGCTTTACGAAATAAAAGTTGAAAAGTAAATCGTTTTGACGATGAAAATAAATACGTTTTTCAACTTCAACTCGCCAAAACTCTGGCAATTGGAAACGAAATAAGCTGAAAATTTAACTCTAAGCACAATTTGAGATGCCGATGCAAATAGGCAGAAAAAGAATTATTTATCATATTATTTTTAATTGTAAATTACAAAATACCAAATTACTTTTACTTACTTGATTTCAACAATAAATTTCAAAAATGTTGAGGTGCCATAAGTTATAAAATTAGTTTAAAATTTCTTTAAAATATCACAATATAGAATATTATTGAAATGAGGAAAAGCATAAAAATCCAAACTTATCTCATAACTTACAAATAAAAATGAAGCAGTCTGGAATGCACACGTATTGAGAACATATTACAAATTCACTGTATATAAAAAACCCGATACACCGAATGAAAACTTAGAATTTTGCGAAAAAGAACCGGCCAGAAATTTTTTTTTCCTTTTTCCATATAAAATGTGGAATTGATAATCTTGACGACCCGAGCACTTATCAATTTTGGGAATTTTTTTTTATTTTGAGGACTCTGTTACCGGAATCTGTCGACAATCGAGTTGAACTGTTTTGAAAACCGACTCGAGACATGTGGCTTTGCTGAAAATTCTAAGTTGTCATTCGGTGTATCGGATTGTTTATATACAGTGAATTTTCAATATGTTTTCAATACGTGTTGTGCATACCGGACTGCTTCATTTTGATTTGCAGGCTATGAGATAAGTTTTGATTTTTATGCCTTTCCTCATTTTAATAATATTCTATATTGTGATATTTTAATGAAATTTTAAACTGATTTTATAATTTATGGCACTGAAGAGGGCCCCCATACGTGGCCGAAACGTTTGCCTTACTTTTCATGTTTTTTTATATCTGCCATTGATAACAATGGTTATATGAAAATAAAAAGAGTCTGACCCTATGCCAAAATAAAACGATAAATAAAAATTCTATGAATTATGGGCCAATATAAAAGCAGACATGTTCTAAAACATGTTACATCATATATAATATTTTTACCGCGTTATCCGTAAAACTTCTAGTCGTCGTCTGTATAATTATTTTTCTTCCCAACTTTTTTGAAAAGGCTTTCAAAAAATGATTTTGGTTGATTTACATGGACTTCTTCGGACGCTAAGTAACTAATCACAAAAGCCGAATCTATTTTCAACGACTGCTTTAAAATATTTTTATTTTTCAATTTGTTCTCGAAATCTAAGAAAAAAAATCTGATTTATCAGCGATAATAAACAGAGGATTTCTTGCATTACATAATATCGTATCGTAAATGATTGAAAATTTGATCTTATTACAGATTTATAATATAAAGATATAACCATCTATCCAATGTAAAAAGCAAAAACGCATCGGATGAGAATCTCACTTAACGCACTTAAGGCGCGGTTCACGCGCGCCGTAAAAGACGTCATTATTTAGAAAATTATTGCACCATATGATTTGGGATTTTTGTGAAAAACTTCGTTGATTCTTCATAAAAAATTCTGCCAGTTCAAGTTTTTCCGATTCTGAATTGCCCTCGTCAATTTTATCGCCAGAACACTAGAAAATGCAATACTCGTACGGCCCCTATTTATAATAAAAAATAATATAATGAATAATTTTTTCCGTTTGCGCTTCTTGTCCATAGGCATCGGGATCTCAAACTGTGCTTAGGGTTAAATTTTTAACTTATTTCGTTTTCAATTGCCTGAGTTTTGGCGAGTTAAAATTAAAAAACGTATTGATTTTCATCGCCAAAACAATTAAATTTTCGATTTTTATTTCGTAAAATACGAACCCTTTGAAAAAAATGGCAAATGTGAACTCAATATCATTTACCGAGATGTATCATGATATATTTTTTGATTCACAAAATTTCGAATTTCAACTTTTGGTGTAACGTTATGCGTCTGAAGAATACTTTCCAGCGTTTTCGAACGCTTGTGTAGTTATTGCATTCATCGGCTCACTATGAATGAAAAATTATATCGCACAGATGTCCACCTCGACCACATTTACAGACGTCAATCCTTTTGTCAAAATTTTCAGTTAGATTTTTGCATAGTTTCGAATCCATCTCACCAATGACCCGCCGGATGCTGGTTTTTTCTGGGGGGGGGGGGGGGGGGTAAGATTAATTCGGTTTGAAAATTGAGCAAGTGACGGTAAATCTCCGGTGGCACCACGAAAAAAGTTGTTTTGCGGTGTACATCATAATTCGCAACAGAATCATTTGAAACAAAAATATCAAAATACATTTGTTACAGGAGATGTTTCTCGAGGTAAACCTGTGAGGATTTTTCTTTTCTCCCGATTTTTTAATTTTTCGTAGCACTTGGAAGCCAAAAAACTGATTTTCGCTAAAAAAAAATCGGCTAATTTGTTATTGTAAAATTAATAATTATCAAAATAAACAAAAAAGCTCCCAGGGATACCAGGTGAATTATGTGAAGAAGCACTATGCAAAATTTCAAAACGATTGGTCCAGTTGATTTTGAGTTATGATGTACACGGACTTCAAAAATAACAAGTTCAAGCTATACTTTTTTCCATTTTTATATGCACGCACGTGTGTACATGTGCGTGTATGTATGTATATTTGTTTTTTGGATAAGAGATATTTAAATTGAATTCATAAAAAATTGTTCTAAAGTTTTTTATCATATGTATAGGCAAAAATTCGTTCCATGCTAGGAGAAGGTATAATACCTCCTTTTTATTCGGATAAGATCAGAGAAGACCAAAATATACGTCTTCCTTCTGCACTAGCTATGAGTATCCTTTTCAAAATATCTGTATAATTATATTTTTATATAGTTGCAATTTGAAATATTCATCATGTTCTAAAAAGTTGGCGACTTAAAGTCACTCGGAATGATGAAGCTTTTATAAAAAACATTGAGGTTTAAAGTTCTAAGGTTAAGAAAAGTCTATTTTTAAGCTTATTTATTATGTCCAAAACAACTGTTCTTCGAATTATTAAAGAACATTTGCACATGAATAAAGTAAGTGCAAGGTGGGTGCCACGACTCTTTTCTTTTGTCCAGAAAGAACAGCGCGTAATATGTTGTCGAGAGTTTTTGAAGACATACAACCTTGATCCAGAAAAATTTTGAATCCGTGACATTCAAGAATAGCGAATTTTTCCGGGGTAGTACACTTATACAGAAAATGACAGTTGGTGATTTGCGAATGTGAATTGCACGAGACTATAGTCCTATACTACGACCCACTGTCGTAAAGGAAGTCGATGGAAGCACCTCCTGCCAAGTCTAGGGTCACGCAGTCATCAAAAAAAGTGATGGCCTCCATTTTTTGGGACTGGGAGCGAATTTTGTTGATTGACTTCAAAGAAAGGAACACTTCTGTGAATGCAAAATACTACGCAACACATCTGCACCGTCTGCGAGACGCTATCAAGCAGAAAAGACGAGAAAAACTGGCTCGGCGTTTTTGGCTACTTCACGACAATCTTCCCGTGCACACAGCTGTTATCTCTAAAGCTGCTGTAAAGGCTTGTGGTTTCACAGAATTTTCTCAGCCTTATTACACTTCATATTTGGTCCCGAGTAACTACTAACTGTTCGCAAAATGAATCGTTGACTTACAAGGGAGGAGATTTATTTTGAGACTGAAGATGAAAATTATTTATTTACAGGTATAAAAATGCTTCTAAAGATATGTACCAAGTGTATTGAACTCAAGGAAGATTATATTGAAAAACAATACTAGCCGTATTTTTTCTTCAACCTTCATTCTACTTCGGTTCGGGAACTTTTGGCCCTTATCCGAGAAATATAAGTTTTGCACTTGTATGTGACAAAACATATCAAAATACTAAGTATGGTGTCAAATTTGTAAATTTTCCTCTAATTTGAGCAAAAACGTTTTTAATGTTAAAGTTAGTTTTTCCTTCAAAACAATGAAATGATAATAATTATCAAACGATTCTTTGAGCGTTAAGGTTTTCTATAAAAATCATAAACATATGCATTCACACTCAGTCTTTTTTTTTATCTGGTTCTTACGAAGCAATGGTCTAGTCTATGTACCTTGATAAGGAAGGTATATTTTGCAGCAGATCCAACAAAAAATGTTGAACCTTTGGGATAAAAGCACAGAAACATAGGTTCTACACTCTGCTCCATTCACGAGGGCACGTATTTTCTCGGGCAATTTTACTCAATTAAGAAGTTATCCAATCCCCACTGTCATCCTGAACGATCTAAAATCTCTTCGCCATACTCTAGACCAGTTTTTATATGTTTTAAATTGTTAGCGTTCAAAAATAAAATTATTGCATATTTCCATGACGGTTCAACGTTAATTTTAACTTAAAATAAGGATACAAACAAGTTAAATAATTATTTTGTCACTTTTACGCTGTAGCGTAATCTAGCGTTCAGCCGGTTTACTAGGATCATCATAGCAGCAGTCATTAGACACGTCGATGCCACCGAGGGTAGTTCCGAATTCTCGGGTCTGCCTTGTTAATATTTGTATTTTTTTTTGACGTGTAAGCAGACAAGTCACCCGTTATAATACCATTTTCAGCTTTTTAGTTCGTACAGAGGTGGCTCCGATTTTTGGGGTTGTTGCCTTCTTGTATGACCCGATTGTCATCTTCGACTCCAAAAATCTTTTCAACAGATCTTAAGAGACTACGCTGGTGGATTTTGAGCATTTATTCTGCATTAATATTCTTTGTCAGGAGCTTCCAACAGCCGAAACTGCGCTCAGAGAAGCACTGCTTCGTAGGTATTAGGAGGGTAATTTAAACTAGATTTTGAATTTAAAGTAATGTTATCCATAAATGACCGAGTTATACTCAATACTTTATATTAAGAAATGATAAACATGGGTTCTGATTTTGAAAAATGAAGGATTTGAATATTTAGACATAACTTTGAAAAACATTTAATTCGAATAAAATACTTAATCGGTGTTGAAAATACGTAACATTTTTTTTCATGACAATTTCCAAATATTAGTCTGAGTAGGAGGTTTAATTACTTAAAAAATCATAAATAATTATATCACGCTCTTATGTGGGAGCACACGCAATCAAGCACACCATGTGCACTTAAACAATTTTTTGGTAAAAGTATTTTTATCCCGCGTTTCAGGTGCCTACTTTTGATTTAAAAATTAAATGCTCTACGGAAAGGAAAACATTTTTTAATTAAAAAAGTTGAATTACAAAGCTAAAAAATTTGTTCGTTGATATAAATCTACATTCTTACTTTTTTGGTGGTAACGTATCCTATCTGATACGCGACTAGTGATTCTCCGATAATGTAGGCAGTGGCAGAAATTTCCAACTCAACTAATTAATTTGAAATCATTTATAGTCGCAAGGTTGAGCCCCTTGGCGATATAAGGAAATCTTCCTGTGGAGAAGGAGATGTCGGACGCCTATGTAGCTCAGTGGTTAGAGCAATCGACCGGTAATTGAAAGACCTGGGCTCGAATCCCAGTGCAGTCGAAAGCATCTTTTTTTCCACAGAAAGGTTTTAAATTCTTCAAGTATTTCTATCTTACGTTTTTGATATGGTTTAAGTACAGACATTTAATTCAAAAAATTAAATGCTGTACAAATGTATGAAAATATAAAATCTCTAATTGTAGCTTCGATTTAAAACGTTAAAAAAAGTTTTAATTGATACCTTGTTGTTACGTTACAACTACGTAAATACTTACTTTAATCGAAGGTTCCTCGATTTAAGTTACGATCGTATGATCCTCGCTTAGGGATGAGGATAAGTCAGTGAAAGACACAATGTTTATTAAAATAATGCAAATTAAATTTATTTAAATAGTTAAACTTGATAATAAGTTGAAATAATTACAATTTTTGATACAATAAATTGATAAATGAGGGCACTGGCTAGTTGGCACATGAGAAAGAAAAAGACAGAAAAAGAGAGAGAAAGAAGTTCGGTACCTCTATAAGTTTACGGGTTAATCTACGCGGCGTGAATGCGTAGTATCATCAAGGATCCCCACAGGTGCGGCTTCGATGAAATGATTGCTCCCACAAAGTGTGAGAAAGAGACGGAGATATAAATAATAATAATATTAATAATAGAGATTTAAAAATATTAGAATCGTTGATTACATATATGAATTAATAGAGGTTATAAATTAGCACATTGAAGAGAGAAAAACTTGGTTGAGTCTGAAATTGATTTCTTTAAAGGATGGCATTGCGATTGCTCATTTTTATTTTTAAAAGTTTCTAAAAATCAATCGCATAAACTTCAATTTGATTGGTGTATTATTAAATAAATAAAATAATCATAAGAAAAGCAATTTTACACAATAAGACGTAGATTTGTATTCAATTGTTCTAATTTTAATTGTTTTTCTAATGTTTTGTGTATCTATGTGCGATATTTTTAGGCGATTGATGTGAACTATCGGATTTTCCTTCTATGTTAATTTTAATATTTGTGGCGTAGAACGAAGAAACCCGGCTAACAGCACCTTTTAACTTTTCGAGAAAATCGCGTTTCTCTGAGACGGGTCCGTTCGAGTAGTTCAAGCAGGCATAGAACTTCTTCTCCGAACTCGGTCACTTTTGATCGCACAGCTTTGTGCATAGGCCCATTCGATAGAGCATGCTTCTGTCTCTCAAAATCATCGAAAAACTCAAATGTCGTCTTTAATGCTGTTAGCCGGGTTTCTTTGTTCCACGCCATATTTGCTTTTCCTAGTACATCTAAAACTTAGTGAGGACCTGTGTATTGATTATCTAGCTTTTTAATTTTTCCTCTTTATAAAAATACATTATTTCCAATTTTTATTTCCAGAGGATTTATTTTTCCATCGTGAAACATTTTTGAATTTTAATTAGCTGTCATGAGATTTTTTCTCGCTTGAGTTCGCATTTCGTGTAGTTGTATGACAAACTTTATTAAATAATCATCATAGGTTTGCAATTTTTCATTTTGTGATAATGGTTCACTAGAGGGTTTATGGGCTAATTTACCAATAACTTATTCATAAGGCGTATATTTTGTGCCTTCGTGTACACTTGTGTTGTATAAGAACATTGCTAATATAAGCCAATCCTCCGATTCTAAGTAGTAGTAGTTTTTTAATTTTGGTAAAGTTTCATGTTTTTCTGAAGTTTTTGATCCGTTATCGCGAGGGGTTCCATTTGTTGTAAGAAAATATGCATAATTATCTTTTCCAATAGTTAATTGTTCGCGACATTCAACTATATTTTTTCTTGTTATAATCACCGTTATGGCGCACTGCTCTCGACCGCAAACTTTGGAGCACAACTCTATTGCATTTCTTTATGGTTAGAAACGTTGTTGAAAATAAAGATAGCATTTTAATTGATATAACTCATGTAATTAAATACATCATAAGTAATATTTCCTTCATAAATGTCTGCAGTTAGCCTATCCAAATAATAGTTTTCAGAGTTCACTACGAGGAGGTTGCAGTACGATTTGAAACTCCTTTCTCTAGGGCCTTTATTATCGTGAGGCCCCTCGCCTCTCACAAATCCGGGTGCTTTATTATAATTACGGTGTTTTAAAAAGTATATCATAGTCAATGCACATGAGTTTTTTTATAATATAACTTTTTTTATAATCGTGCGCTCTTCGTTTGTTTCTTGTCAGTGTTACTTGTTCATGGGTGATTCCACTTAAAGTTCTGAGTCGGTTATATTACTTTCAGAACGGTAACGAAAATGAAAATATTACCAAGAATATAAGCGTCAAATAAATTCTTTAAGAATTTATGAGAATTTTTTATGTATTATTTTATTTCACATGGATGCAAACCTATGAAAGAAATTTCAAGTTTATGCGTGCGGGGGCAGATTTTTTATGCTTACTCGGCTATGCCCTTTTCGTCGAAATAAGGCTCTTCAAATTTTTCATCCAAGTTCTCTTCATGGTTTTCTTCAAACTTTTCTTCAAAATTTTTCTCAAGATTGCTTTTAAAATTCTCTTCGAAATTCTCTTCAAAATTATCTTAAAAATTACCTTAAAAGTTCTCTTCGTAATTTTCTTCATAGTTCCTTCGTGTGTGGCTTCAATGTGGTTAATTTCATCTTCTGAGGTTGAAAAATAATTTTCACTTCCAAGTTCAGTAATATGTTCTGGCTACCTAGAATTTTTATTTTTTCTGTTTCTTGCTTGAGTTTGTTTGAAATAGTCTGAATAATTAGAATCAGAGCCGGAATCTGATTCTCATTTTGTTTGGCTTCTTTTTTGCGAATATACTTCTGGAAGTTCATCTTCATTTAGCTGTTTTCTTGGACTGCCTCTCTTTCTTTTTGCTTGAGAGGGAATATTTTTAAAATTTTTAAGTAGGTTTTTTCTTAGCCTACCTCGTCATTTTTTGACAAAAGGTTTAGAAGAAAAATTTTCGTTAAATTCTTCTTGATTTTTGTCTTGATTCAAATGTTTACCTTTTTCTTGTTTTTTGTTTTTAGCTCTCGTAGTTATAGCTTTCCATGATAATTTTCGTATTTTTTGGCAAATACTGGGCTTAGTAAAAAGATTGTCATAAGAATAAGTCTTGGAATCATATTTTTGAATAAATTTGTGTATTTTAAAATATTCTTATCAATCTCACTAAATGATTCTCCACTATGAAAGTCTCGAAAAATTTCTGAAATTTTAGAGTTAATATTTAATATTTGGGCTTCCTAAATTTCATTTCAATGATCTTTGTCGTCTGGTACGATTACTGCATTCAAATTTCTTCATTTCAAAGGTTTTACCTCATTTTCAGAGTTTTCTTGTTTATTTCTTGTAAAAATTTTCTTGGTGGTTATTTTTTCATTAGAATCCATAAAAGTGTCGTTGTCATCAGCTTGTTGCAAATGTTTAGATTTCTCTTTGTTATCATCAATAGGGTTTCTTGAGAGAGCGCCTGCATTTACATTCATCTTTTCTGCCTTGTAAACTACATCAAAATCATATTCTGCCAGCTTCCATCTCTAGCGTGAAACTCGTGAACAAGAGTCTTTAGAAGACAGCTTCTTTTTCATATGTATCATATTTTTTCTCAGTGTCACTTAGACTACGTGAAGCATATGCTATTGTCTTGTCTTTGCCTATTTTCCCCTGTGATAAAATACCTCCTATTGTGAATCCTGAGGCATCTGTTGTGAGTATAAAAGGTTGAAAAAAATGGTTCTTCACATAACATTGCTTTTAAAATATTGAAAGCTGTTAAATTTAATTGCGTGCTCTTCTAGAGTATTTGCATATATAACTATGTCATCAAGGTAACAAAACGTTCCGTTCCGATTAATCTAGTTAATGTTAAATCCATTAATTTTTTAAACGTGGCTGGCGCCATTTTATGAGACTTTTTCGGGTCCATTTTTATATGGTGAAAACAGGTAGCTAAATCAAACACTGAAAAATATTTCGCTGATCCTAGGGAATCAAGTACATCGTTTATATTGGGTAGAGGATACGAATCTCCAATTGTTTTTCCATTTAATTTACGAAAATCAAGAACCATTCTCCATTTTATTTTTCCTTGAGAATCAGGTTTTTTTAGGAACTATCCATACTGGGGAGTGTTATACGGTGATTGTGAGAGTTTTATTATTTTATTTTGTAATAATTTATCAACTTGTATTGTAATTCCTGGTTCTTCAGTCTTCTAAATTAACTATTGAAACTGATAATATAAATGAAGAAATGCCATCAATCCGATCTATCACTTTATTTTTAAAAAGAAGGATTCAAATTCCTCTAGCTTTCGACCCTCAATTTGAGTCCTTTTCAAGAGCTGTCAAAAATCATATAAATTCTAAAATTATTTAAACATTCATAACTATCAAAAATGAATAGGAAATATTTTTAACAAAAACAGAACTTACATAAAAAAGTCAGTAGATAATTCATGTCTAAAACCCTTATTTTTCATAAATGTCAATAAAATAAAAATAAAATTAAATTAAAACCTACGTGTAACGACCAGCACATATCATGGTCGAAGTCAAGCGGACACTAACTTACAACTAAACAAATACAATCGACGATGAGAAACAGAGAGGTCGAAGAACAATAAATAAGACTGCAATATCGAGTATAAAAGTTTAAAAATAAAAATAAATCAAATTATTTCTGTTTTATCAATTTTTTAAATAAGGAATCATATGACGGATTCAAACTCTCAGTTCCCTGTCTTTTATTTATATTGGAAGGGATAGTTTTTATGTAGATCATTTCGGAAATTAACCTTTTTTTCCAATTAGGTTCAATATCCAGGATTTTCACATCATTCCACCTGAAATCATGGTTTTTATCCAAGTTCTTATCCAACCTAGGATGATAAGAATTAAAACAATGTAACATTGAATCAACATCTGTATTTCATGTTGAAACAAAGATCGCAGAAAATTTCTCCGCATGTTACGTACAATCCAAATTGGGTCATCAATTTATCTAATGTGGAGATCCCAGATTTGGTTTTAAAAAACTTAAGCTTAGGAAATAAGTACAATTTTCCTTATATTGGGAACTCTGAATTACCGATTGTTGATATTATCAAAAATTTTGAGTCAAAAACATTCAATACCCCGGAGGTCAATAAAAAGGAATTAAAAGTTCTGTTTCAATCTTCAAAATATTCCAATCGTAAGGTCAATTATTGACCACACGGTTCCTTGTCTGAATGTCATCTCTTGACCCCGATTCAGCACAAACAGATCGTTTCTGGAGACCATCTCACTAACCAGGATTCTCTTCCTATCTAGGCGGGCTTCCCCCCACTCGGGGGACCAGGACCCCAAGGTCGGTCTTCTTCTCGACCGCCTGGCCTAGCGCCTCTTCATATGCAGAAACGTCCTGGTTCTTCGAATGGATAGGACTTCCATCCCTGCGTCAATGGGCGAATCCCTGATAGTATCGCCCGGCCTGGCGGGCGGAGAGCGTCTTGGCGCTTTCTTTGCCCTTCTCCTTCTTGTGGATCCTTTCTTGGGAAAAAGGGTTAGGTGGGATCTCCCCTTTCCCCCTTTGACTTCGTTCTCGGAGTGTCATCCAAAGAGACCGATCGCGGCCTCTGGCGCAAAACAGCTTTCCTGAAAGCGAGATAGGAATCCAATAACTTTTGGCGTGGATTCTACAAGGGTATTCGGTTTTGACATTAAGTCATTATAAATTTACAATTTCCTTTTATTTAACTTTATTTTAGGTTATTTATTGTTAATTTAATTATCAGTTGTTTATAAAAATAGGAAACTACATGTAATATTTGTTTCTAAATAAAGAAAGTTAACTCAGTAAAAATTTTATTTAAATTGTTCAAATATTTTTAATTTTTTATAACAATAAAATAAAATTTTTATTTGTTTATTAAAAAATAAAATAATGTAATGGACATATAATTCTATCAAATATTCAAATAAATAAATAATCGCTCAATTTGTTGTAAAATTTTAATGTCTAAACAATAAATTTTTTAAAAATATAACAATATATATGTTTTCATACCAGCTACGTGTGATTTATTTTGTAAATTGTAATGATCTATTTTATTAATATTTTAAATTATAAACCATTTTTATATAAATAAAATTGTTCTTAACAAGATTCAGATAAGCTTCGAGTTATGCATAATTCTTTCTTTTTATATTGGACAAGTTAGGCTTAGGCACAGATCCTTGGACAATCGTTGCATTTAAAAATATTCTGTTCGTTAATAAAATTAAAATAAAAGTTACAAACAATACAACCACGAGCACTTCAAACTTTGCCTTACCCAAATGATCGTAATCAATGGTGATTGTTCAACGAATTTAAGAAGGACTTATAATCACGTATGCTGTTTGTGTTTATTTTAAACTTAAATCAAAACTTAGTTAACAAATAAATTAATTTTATTTTTGTTAATTAACAAATTTATTTATTGTTATTAACCACTGTGTTAAAGTTTCAATTGACTTGTGTTTCCCGGCCGATGCACCAGAAAAAAGGAAGTTTGTTACGTCGCAACTACGAAAATTTTTACTTTATTCTTAACTTTACTTTACCCGGTTTAAGTTAGGATCGAATGATCCTCACTTAGGGATGAGGATAAGTCAGTGGAAGATGCAATGATTATTAAAATAATGCAAATTAAATTTATGTAAATAGTTAAACTTGAAAATAAGTTGAAATAATTACAATTTCTAATACAATAAATTGATCAATGAGGGCTCTGGCTAGTTGGCACATGAGAAAGAAAAAGACAGAAAAAGAGAGAGAGAGAGAAGTTCGGTACCTCTATAAGTTTACGGGTTAATCTACACGGCGTGAGTGCGTAGTACCAAGGATCCCCACAGGTGTGGCTTTGATGAAATGACTGCTCCCACAAAGTTTGAGAAAGAGACGGAGATACGGTCCGCACAGGTTTGTTTCCGTAAAGACAGTCAGCGTTTTACGTGGCGTAGTCATATTTTCCTTGAAGAAAAGTGCACCTTTACTTCTCCCTGCTTCTGGTTCCTCTTTTATCATTTTCTGATAGATTTTTACTATACCTAGCCTGTACATGTTAATTACATTCAAATAAGTCGTAGAACGTGACATTGAATTTGAACTTTGAATATTTTTTTACTTCAAATTTTACTAAACGTTCATTTTTGAAGTTTTCAAACCTTTCTAAAATATCACAGGTTCTTTCAGATATTCATTCCAAGCAAATATTTTTTCAAATATTTAAAAAAATTGTTATTCCCTAAATTATATATTTCGTAATTTTTAATTTTTTGTCTCTTATGCGCTTCTCTTGTACCTCTTTTGCACGGAGTCAAGAGAAACTCAATTCTTGAATTTGACTCGATAATCGACAGCGTGAAGTCCAAGCGAGTTAATGGGGACACACCGACACGGTGTCGTTGATCTGATAAAGGGGTATATATGTGAATAGTTTTGTATGTTAGATCCAAACTCTTCAATCTCTTTACCTTCAAATTATAAAATGAGACTAACCTTTTACGTAATTGAATTGAAAACTTAATCTGTTACAATCCTAATTTCTCAGAGCGAGTTTAAGGGGGTCTCCTCATCAGTCAGCTTAAAAAAATCGATTTTTTTTGTTGCTTCAATCGTTAGAATTATTATCTGAGAATATTCTTGTACGGACCGGGTATAGCTGATTAACATCTCATGCCTGTAAGTTTCCTTTACTTTGATTTTTTTCCTTCGAAAAACTTTAAAGCCCATTTTATGAAAACCATGTTTTTTGAAATTCCGTGCAGGATTACAAAAAAACTATAAAAGCTATGTGTACAAGTAAAACACTGTTTTTTAGATAATTTAATTGTGCACAGACTGAGTTGAAAAAATGTATTAAAAAACCTCTTTTTACAATGTTATTTACGCACTTACTGCTAAAAAAGGCCGAAAAATCGAGTACTTTATTAAAAAATGACTAAAATATTCAACTTTCAATCACCATAGTAGACTATACTGTGCAGAAAAGCCTTCAGAATAAGGAAGTATTTTAATTTTTTGTTTCAGGTAAAAATTACGGGCTGAATTTTTCACGGAGTTTGAGTTGTCCGCGGCGAGCTGCTGCGCGAGATTGTTTATAAATCCGCCATTTTTATTTATTTTGACATTCAAAAAACTTTTTATTGTTGAATAAATATATGTTCAAAGATACGCAAAATATCATTTGTTTCTCTTGATGTTTTCATGTTTAAAAAAAATCCTAAAAAACCACCTTTTTTATAAGCCACTGATGAGGAGACCCCCTTAATGAAAAGCATTTTCTGCTTTAAAAAAATACTTCATGGGGAAGAGTAAAGGAGGAATAATTGAAATGATGCAGCAAGTTATTAATTTAATTACGTACCTAGAAGTTTAGTCCAATCTTTTTATCACATCTTTACTGGGCACAATTTTTTGAAATTTTGTACATAATCTCATTATTCCAATTTAAATATATTTTTTTTAAAAGTACTTATTCGAAAGAAATGTCTTGAATTTCGCTTCATACCTTAAGATGTAATTTCGCATGCAAATTTCAATATAATGTATGTGTAACGAGCCGCACTCGCAACATTCTAACTACCGCACTGCACACTATTTTTACACGACTAGTTCGAACCAGAAGCGTGGCGCGTGGTAGATTGAGCTTCGTTACTTAAAAAAAAATTAAATTATGAAAGTGTCGAGTTGGATTATTCCCTTTGGACTTAAATTCTACGTTTACATAGGTATTTTGATGAACCATATGGCACATTGCGAAATTTAAAATTATGGATCCAATATGGCGGCTGTATGTCAGCGATTATGCTCCCTGCAACTAAATTTCCTCAAATCGGCTTGGAAATAGTTACTCGGGGGTTTTCGAGGTCGCTGATTACGATTATGTAGTCAGAATATTGGAATCCAAGATGGCAAATCTATGCCAAACAATCCAGCATTCAGCAACTCCAATTGCTGAAATAGACTTGTAAATGATTGCTAGAAGGTTTTCGTGGTCGCTGGTTAAGATTCTGCAATCAAAATATCAAAATTCAACATGGCACAATTACTTGTGGTTTTGCGAGGTCGCTGATCATAAATCAATGATCACATCGTCAAAATAACAGAAAACATACTCAATGTGCTAGTCACCATCAGATGTTAAACAAAACACCCTCGCGAATTGGGGTGCTTTTCGAACGTGAATTCCCTTGTCTCTCACGATTCAGGGTGCATCCTAAAGTGAGTTCCCTTGCTCAGTCTTGGTGATCCTCAAGTGTTTCTTCAGAGGGAACAAGTGAAGAATCGCAATCGGTGACTAGAAAAACCTACCAGCAATCATTTACAAGCCGATTTCAGCAATTTGAGTCACTGAATGCTGGATTTTTTGGCATAAATCTAACATCTTGGATTCTACTTTCTCCATCTCTACCCAAACGAATTCCGCGTCGGACTCCAGAACGTCTCCGACGCCGTAATCGGGGCTACACACAAGGATCCCGGCCCTTCTTGATGCATCCTAGTTCCAGGCAGACTTTTCGTACCATTTGTACTGCTCATTAATTTCAAACTTATGTTCATGGATACTAATATCTTGGAATTTTTATAGTTTTTTTCTAGAGATTTATTTAACAATAATGATTTAAATCAGTTTATGAAATTTTAAATTACTTGGGAGATTATATATAACCAATCATCTCTAGTTTTAACACAGAACTTTTGATTTTCCAGATTCTACAGACTAGATATAAAACATTTTCATCTGAAACTTAGTTCTCCTGACATATTTCACAATTTCTATATTTAAATTGTATTACCCATCCTCTATTTATTTAAATATTGAAATTGGATGAAGCTTAATTTACTTCTATCTTGAGATTAACTTATTGTAAAACCTTAAATATAATTAAATGTTATACTGATGGCCTATATTGACCTTAACATGCACATATCCCTTCGAGTACTACATATTTCACTTTGCTTATCACTTAACCAACCCCTGGTTGCAACAAATTCAGCAGGAAAATGTATGGACTAGTTGGGAAACCATCTATGTGCAATTGGCACATAATTATCTTGATCATTTTTTACCGAGAGATAATTCCCCCGTATTGCCTATAATTGGTCCTTATGTGAAAAAGACTCCGCCGCGAAAACTAATACAGTCGGCTGAGTCTAAAAGGTTTGAATGTATATGTATTTGAAATTAATCCTTTAAGGGCATGTACCACATTGGTCGAGTGACTTTATTAGTTCTCACAGCTTTATTTTGAAAATAACAAGTATTTCTTGCAGGAATTTCAGGAAGTTACCTAGCGACATGTCTGTTAAATAATTAGAGCATAAGAAATCCCCGATGTTCCAAATATTCTAGATCAGCTCTTGCCAAAACTTTTGAAAAACACGACTTCTGGGAAAACGCGTTTAAACATACGACCTTCTGTCACATTCACATTCACATTCGTGAACTAACGTGTATCTGGTCAAATCCTTCACAGAGCACATTTCTGGTAACGTCTAGATTGAAAATATGCAAAAAAATCGATTTTTTGAAACCTAGAAGGTAGACGACCCCCTTAATAGAATTTTTTTTTTTTATCAGGTAGGCATTACAATATATACATTATTTTATTGATCAATCTCAATTAAAGCCACGGGACCTGTTTTAACAAATCCCTTATTTTTCCCCAAAATTTCATCAAGAAATTATAATTATTTTCTAAACAAAGTTGCGAAAAATAATTATGTCGATATTACAGTGAATAATTTTCTTTCATTATTCAATGTGAAGAAATGTCACCCGACCAGTCATAGTAGGTCTTTTATTACATCCAAAAATTAAAGGAAAAAATAATTATTATTTTTTGAAAAAAAATTTTTGGAAACAAAACTCAGTATTTTCTTGATCGATGTGGTACATACTCTTAAGACTTGGTATTTGTAAGTTAGTGGTCGATAGTTTATTATAATTTAAAAAATTGTCAATATTATAAGTAATATAATAGTAATAAAAGTAATTCTGAAAAAATTTTCTTTGGAAAAAGAACGCTTTGACTCCGCTGGGTATCGAGCCCAGAACCTTTCGATTGCCAGTCGAATGCTCTATTATCTAAGCTTCGAAGGTTCTACACAACTTTTCTCACAGAATCTATTTACGCCCCATCCGGGTACGGGTATACCATGAACTGATTACTATTTTTTTCTGAATCATTTCAGTCGATTATATCGATCACTAGAAGAGTGTATCACTCACCATGATAACGGAATTCTACTTATCGATCTTATCAACCAGTAATTTAGAATTTACTTAACGTCATTTAAGACCAGATGGAATTTACAATATATTTGAAAACATTTTCTATGAAGAATGAAACGCTCTGACTCCGCTGTGTATCAAACCCAGGACTTTCCGATTGCCGGTCACATGCTCTATCATCTGATCTACGGAGGTTCCACACAACTTTTATCACAGAATTTATTTACCCGTAGCCGGATGAGATGTAAATAGATTCTGTGAGAACAGTTGTGTGGAACCTCCGCAGATCAGATGATAGAGCATTCGACCGGCAATCGAAAGGTCCTGGGCTCGATACCTAGCGGAGTCAGAGCATTTCATTTTTCATAGAAAATGTTTCCAAATATATTGGAAATTCCATCTAGTCTTAAATGACGTTAAGTAAATTCTAAATTACTGGTTGATAAGGTCGATATAGTAGAATTCCGTTATCACGGTGAGTTTTACACTCTTCTAATGATCGGCATAATCGACTGAAATACTTAGAAAGAAATTGTATTTAGTTCGTGGTATACCCGTAGCCGGATGAGGCGTGAGAAAAGTTGTGTAGAACCTCCGTAAGATAGATGATAGAGCATTCGGCCGGCAATCGAAAGGTTCTGGGCTCGATACCCAGCTGAGTCAAAGCGTTTTTTCTTTTCACAGAAATTTTTTTAAAATATATTGTAAATTCCATCTAGTCATAAATGACGTTAAGCTAATTCTATTTTACAGATTGATAAGATCGATATAGTTCAATTCCGTTTTCGCGGTGAGTCATACCCTCTTCTAATGATCGACATAATCGACTGAAATGATTTTGAAAGCAATAGTAATTAGATCGTGGTATACCCGTAGCTGGATGAGGTGTAAATAGATTCTGTGTGAAAAGTTGTGTGGAACCACCGTAGATCAGATGATAGAGCATGTGACCGGCAATCGGAAGGTCCTGGGCTCGATACCTAGCGGAGTCAAAGCGTGTCTTTTTTCATAGAACATTTTTTCAAATATACTGAAAATTCCATCTGGTCTTAAATAACTTCGAATTCTTTCTAAATTACAGGTTGATAAGGTCGATTTAGTAGAGTTCCGTTATCACGTTGAGTGATATACTCTTCTAACGATCAACATAATCGACTGAAATGATTTAGAAAAAAATAGTATTAAAAATAATATTATTTCAAATATGATAATTTTAGAAACTATAAAGTAATGAGTGGAATCTAATTATAACACAATATTTTGGATATGAAAACGAAGTTGACAAGTGGAAAAAAATTTTCTCTCACTATAATGATTGAAGAAACTATACATCATTAACCTCAAAACATGTTTGTCAATAAATAAACTTTTCTTCAGATTGCAGTCAACCCGGCTACTGAGAACATCAATATTATCTTCGGGTTCAACTAGTCCAACATCTATAATACCGCAACAGCAATGTTTACCTCAAGTTTGGAGAAGCGAAACCATAGTTCAAGTCTGTCTTGATTTCTGGCTAGAATACGCTGAAGAACAATTCTCGCAAAATTTAGTCACAGGAACTGCGAGCTCTTTGCCGCGAAAAGTGAGTTTCAAGATGCTTTTTAAAAAAGAACTAATTTTTCTCAACAGCGTGGTGACACGTCCTACCTCTAGTAGATTCTGGGACCAAGCTGGCGATCCTGGGCAGTCGGCGGAAACTGAAATACGAACTTTCAGAATAGCATTTTTACCAAGTAAGGTAATCTATAATATTATTACAAAAAAAACATGCTCAATGGGCCCCATTCAGATGCCCATGATGTAGTTGTGGGCGTTGGTTACTGCACAATGAGGTCATTCTAAAACAGTCTCTGGTGGACCCAGTCCAGTGAACGGTTAGCGAATTCACTGACCGTTCATTAAGCGTTAGCTGACCAGTCGCTGACCTCGTAATAATATGAATAAGAGGAGCATAAATAACATTTAAATTGCTGCTGCTATGATTCTGCGGTGCATTTTGATTTTAAAGGTATCAAAGTTTATACAATAATTTTATTTTTTAGCGTTAGAAACTAAAAAAAACAATACCTGTCACTGAAGGCAGTGCTGTGGTTCATTAATTTCCATGTCTCCACTGTCAGGATTAACTATTTGTTAGAGTGAGACGAAAGTAATTGTGTCTCACTTCAACCAATGGTCAAATCTAACGGTGGAGACGTTCCGCAAATGCTAGACGACTGCACTGCCTTTATAGTCCAGGCGATTTAGTGAAAAGCGCGATGTTTTCTTGGAGCAGGCTGAAAAATTGAGTTTACGCGTCAAAAAATAAGTGAGACAATATATATTATCCCGTGGTGTCAAATCAGTGGACGTCATTGTTTAAATTACAGTTATTTATAATTTTTTAAGGAAATTTCACGTTTTTCGCTTATATCTTAGATTCTTTTCATTTTATCGGAAAATAGTTTGGTAACTTTTTTTCCTCATAAAAAACCCTACAAAACTAAATGCCGACCGTAAAAAAATATTAATTAGGTCAAAAGTTATGAATAAAAATAGAAATAGAATATGAATAAAAATAAATCATCATTGTTTATCAAACAATGATGATTTTCAATGTAAAATAGTGAAATATATCGATAAAAAAATCAGCATTACCATATCTACTTCTCAGGTTTGTACAGTTTGATTGTTTATGAATTTGTTTATAAGGCCATAAGTCATAAACTAACAAGCTTCTCGACTCCAGGTTTTGCACACATAATTGTCAATAATAACAAGTATTCGGACGTTGTTGAACGGCGCGATATGAGTAAACAAAGCCTGTGAATGATTGTTTATTTAAACGTCATAAATATTATCTATTTTTATTTATAACTTTTGACGTAATTAATATTTTTTCACGGTCGGCATCTAGTTTTGTAGGGTTTTTTATGAGGAAAAAAAATTTATGAAATTATTTTCCTATAAAATGAAAAGAATCAGAGATATATTAGCGACAGGTAGTATGATGTTTTTAGTTTTTAACGCTAAAAAATAAAATTATTGTATTAACTTTCATACTTTCGAACTCAAAATGTAAAAAATTCTTGTGAGAGTACAAACTTCACAGGCTGTGTTGCGCAACGCCCAAGCATTGTGCTCGCAAGGTTTAAAAATAAAATTAAAAATAATGATTGAAAAGTTTCATTGATTGTGAAGTAAAATATGGAAATGTATAAAATTTGCATGAAAGTTTCAAACTTTTATTCGAAGTCTTTCCATTCTAAAATTTTATATTTTAAAGCATTCAACTTTACCAACTACGGTAGCATAATGAATGAAAAGTTTTTGATTTTATCAAAAAACAACAAAATCAAGCATCATGACAAGTTTTCGGTATTACATGTTATTCATAAAACTTGAATGTATATAGTATTGAAGTTGAAATCACAAAATACACTAAAACAAAGTGATGTTACTGAAATTGTATGTTACGAAAATATGAAAATGAAGTTGTTGAAAAATATATTATTGTTGCATAGGCAACTAGTTGTACCATTCATTATTAACATAATTAATATAATCAACCAAAAGTGTGTCTCATAAAACATATAATTGAATGTTGTTTCATTTTATGCAAAGACGTGTTTTTATAATAATTTTTGAAAAGTATGAATATTTCTGTATCTCCAAAGATATAATCTAATTTGGTGCGAGTGAAAAAATAATGAAATACTCATTCCTTAGGTCCTACTCTTGTTCCTTACGTCTGCTCAGGCTCCTGAATCTTGGCACCAAATGCATAAGACGAAAATGCATGGGAAAAAGCATAAAAATTTCATTTTTTCCTAATAAAAACTATTCCATCGCATTTTCTTATACATGAAAATAATCTAATAAGATCTTCATATTTAAAATAAAAATTTATTCTCTTCGAAAAGGTCAAGAAATTCACTTTAGGCAAAAATCTCATTCTTTTTTTTTTTTGTAACTAGCCACAGAGAAGTGACATTGTCAAGATTAGAGTTCTAAAGAGTTTATGTGACCGAGAATATGCCTGGGAGCACGGAAATATGACTGAGAATTTCTCTGATGAATGTGCTCTTCGAGAATTTATGAGAATTTAAAAATATTTTTCCGTAACGGTTCAAGCTCTCAATTGTTTTTGAGTGTTTGGAAATAAATTTACAATATTATAAGGTTTAATGATAAAGAAAATTTTGGTGAAGGTATGGTAAAATTCTCTTAAATTCTCTGTAAATTCTCAAGTTGTCTTAAAATGACGGTCACAGTCACGAGAATGTGACCGGATTTTAAATGTCCGAGAAATTTAGAAGATTGTCACTTTTCTAACTACATAGTCACAGTCTTTACATCTTATCCGAAATGATTGTTACTGTCTGGGTGTGTTGGGGGGTGGGGGGGGGGGGGGGGTGTTGTGATAACTATCTACAGCCTGAAGTCTAAGAAAAAAATGTAGCCGGGCACAGAGTTCAATCTACGAAACATCGTCTTTACCTTCAAGACACCTTGAAAATTGACCTGAAGGTCATGATGGTCGAGGTGATGTACTACTGTGATCAAATTGAAAGGTGAATTTTATTATTACTTTTAAAATCCTTACTTATTGTTCCAAATCTATTTTGTCTCCTTCGAAGTAATCCCCTTCCACCGCGATACACTTATGCCAACGAATTTTCCAATCATCAAAACACTTGGCAAAGTCCTCCTTCGGAATAGCCTTCAGAGTCAAAACGGTGTCCCCGGAGCGGTCTCTTGAGTTTGCTGAACTTTTTTCTGCGAACAGCTTCACAATAATGAATATTTCGATGTGAAATTTGGCACAGATGTCACTAACAGTACTACCAACTTATGGAAAAAAAAATTTTCAGTTTCGAAAATCCCGGGAAGTTTAAATTTAAAATTCACCTTTCAATTTGATCACATTAGTACACCTTAACATTTCATCGACTTTTGTGAAGCATCTTGAACGTTTGTTTACCTCGAAAAACCAAGAAAAGTTAGAGAAAGGACATCTGGTCGTTTCTCAGACATTTTACCTTAATTTTTTACCTTTCCAAGGTCACAAAAACCATTTTTCCACGAGTCATTTTTGACGTGAAATTTCGCGCTCTTTTCAAATCCGCAGTCAAAAATAGGAGTTCTCATTTTAGAAAAGGGTCTTACCTCCATTTGACCTTGAAAATTTACCTCAAGGTCAAAATTTATGGTACAGTCAAATGTCCCCCTCGTTCCTGGTCAACCTTTGTCCGAACCAGTTTTTTGTAGATAAAGTATTTTAGAAGATATTTGGGATTACTCTTCCCAAAACTTTTACTCCATCGTGCGTATAGGTTAACCTCTCTTAAAGAATATCTTCTGGCTTAAAATGCTTTTCGCAAATCGCATGACCTGCTTCTAATTTTATATCATCCCGAAGAATAGCAATTTACCATAATTTCATTTAATTTTTATCCTTTGGTACAATGAAAAAACGAACTTTATCGGAGCAAGACTTATATCCGGATTTACTCCAAAAAAAGACACATTTCACCAGTTTTTGCACCAATTCTTTTGGGCATTTGTTTCTAGAGTTGCGAACGTTATCTCAGTACCGTTCAAGAATTCGAAAATTTGAAAATTTACAGGGAAAAGCTTAAAAAACTACATTTTATAATATGATTTTCGTGTAAGTCGGCCCAATGAACAGTCAGCACCACCATGGCAGCCAGTCACAATTCATGTCATTTTCATCTTAGAGATGCAGGGAGCTGCGTCCGCTGAACAGCTGCGACCATATGAGTTACATTTTGCCAATGTGAATAACACGTGGTAAATACAGTATGCTGTTCTCTTGATGAATAATTATTGGCCGGTTCGTATTCGTGACGTTCTCTTCTTTACGTCTTCGGGTTTACGGTCACTTTTCGTGATCGCTTGTTCGCAACTTCCGGGTCTTTTGATTTATATGCTCACGTTTTACTTGTCTCTGCTCTGAACTGCAAGAAGTTTCATGTTTAACTTTCTGTGTGCCTCGAATTGCATTGTACCACTGCATTGCGTTCAATGACAGGCATTATATTTTTTTCAGATTTAAAAAATAAAAAATAAAATTAGTGTATTAAATTTGAAACCTTCAATCTCAAAAAGTACCGCAGAAATATAATTGAAACCATTTAAATGTTTTTTATGCTCTTCTTATTCACATTATTACAAGCTCAGCGAATGTTCAGTGAACGGATAGTAAATGGTGAGCGAATTCGCTGACCGTTTACTGAACGGGGTGCTAGGGATAGCTAGTATTCATGTACGCAATTAAAAATTCCCCACCGTATTAGTACTATATTGATACATATTATTGATATAACATGTTCGTAGTCCACCGAGTCGTAAATGGATACCCTCAATACCGCTCCACAGACACTCCAATCACTTCTTTAAGACGTATTTTGCAAAAAATATCGCGTGTGCTACGGAGATCGGCCATTCTAAGACTCGACAGATGTATTCAGTCTTCGTCTTCACCATGCGAGCGCCTTTGGCATGCGCTTGGTTAAGATTTGACCTGAATACATCGATCCTTGCCCTAAACAGCGTGCCTTAGCTCCTAGCAACGCAATATACTATATTTCTTGAATAAATTTTACAAGATTTATATCAGATTTTTATCTGTTTTATCATAAATTAGAAATTTTGAGTATTTTCTCTTGAAACCTTGAAATCTTTATGTATTTCATAAGTAACATAATCTATAAATGTAAAAAGAAATTGTTTGTGACGAAAATATAATTTTTCATTTAAGTATAAGGAAATTATACTGATGGCTAAAGATTTATAAATTTTAAATGATTTAAGAAGAATCGACACCAAGTTGCCAATGATCAGATTTCGTTATACTTTGCAAATTAGGAGATATTGAAAAAAAATGTTTCTATTGTCTTAGAAACACAACTGACTGATTCTTAGGAGCTTGCATAGACGTAAGAATATATGGGCAAAGCCCAAAGTCCCAACATAAGCGAGGAGGACAAGCCAACTGAGCGGAAAAGGATAGATTCAATCTGAATCGTTTGTAACTTGGTTATATGAAAAAAATTTGATTGAATTTTCTTCCTTCCTGTATTGATCTTGTAGATAGAATTTGATATTTTTTCTATTATTTCCAAAGAGCCACTTTTTAGTTCATCTAATTTTCTTCTATTTAGCGTGTTTCCGTTTTCTACGTAGACTTTGTCTCTTATGTTCAATTTATATTGTTTTCGATTTTTATCGAATAATTTTTTATTGTAATTGTGTGATTTTACTGTGTTTTCTAATGCACGAATTTTTCAATTCCTTCGGTAAGATATTTACATCTGTTCCGTCCAATAAATATTCTGGCGCAAAGCCTATGATTAAGGGTTCTGTTTCATTATATTTATTCACACATTCTCGTTCTACCGTCGTCCAGGCTTTTTTACATTCTCATCATGGATGAGAAGGTATTGGTTTTATGTGAAAAATGACTTTCGAAAATTTCATCAAATCTTTACGTTTTGAGACCCCCTGAGTCCGAAAAAAGGGTTTTTACGAAAGTGTCTGTCTGTCTGTCTGTCTGCCTGTCTGTCTGTAGGTCGTGTGCGGCATAACTCTCGATAGAATTATCAGATTGAATTGTGCTTTGGCACACTTTATCGGAGCCGAAAAAGTAAGGACAAGTTCGTTAACCAGCCACATCCAATCAAAATTGAGGGATTGAGCACTACTTTTGTGTTTTTGAAAATAATTTTTTGAAAAAATCAAAAATTTTAATACTGGTTTTAGATAGTGCTCATAAATCTCTAAAAATTATCCTGATAACATTTTTTGATTAAATCAAAATTAGAAATGTTACAGCATATTCAAATTCGAAAAAAGTCAATATCAAAATTCCATTTTCCAGTTAAATTATACGAGATACGAAAAAACGTTATGATACAATATTATTTTCTACATAAAAACCTACAAATTTGAATTGTAACATTTTTTCATAAGATGCATATATTTTTTTTTTAATTCAAAAATAATCTATTGAAAATCCAAAATTCAATTTTTTAACAATAATATGTGAAATACGAAAAAAACGTAAGAATACAAAGTTTTTTGTTTCAAAAAGATCTACAAGTTTTGTCTTACACAGTTTATGAAAAAACATATATTTTTCGTTTCAATTCCAAAAAATCCGATTAAAATTCAATAATTCCATTTTTTAGACAAAATATATGAGATACATAAAAAAAGTTTAGATGAAAAATTATTTGCCTAAATGAGGTCTACACATTCTTATTAAGAAATTTCGCGACAGGATGTATATTTTATGTTTTGATTTTTAATATTAAAAAAATTCGATTTTTTTCACCAAAATATGTGAGATACGAAATAAGCGTTGTTCTGCAAAATTGTTTCCTTAAGGTAGTACGATCACGAAAATTAGACCTCAGACAAAAATAGATAATTTTGCTTTCAAGAATAGCAACATTATTATTGAAGGGCCAATTTGAATGAGAAAAGATTATTTTTAATAAAAAAAATTTGAAACACAAAAAAATAATGTTATTAATAAATTTTATTTTTGCCCAAACTTATTTTCTTATCGCTTCGAGTCAAATTTTTGAAAATGATGCGATTCTAATAAATTATGGTTCATTTTTTTAGAAAAAAGATTCTCTATAACTTGACCGTTTCCTATTTTTGAAATTGAATTAATTATTATCAAATAGAGCAATTTGTTTATAAAAATTTTGTTTTGAAAAATTGTTTTTTTATAATTTCAGCCATTAAAGAATTCATTTTCAAAAATCGGAAACGGTCAAGTTGTAGAGAATCTTTTTCCTAAAAAAATGAACCGTGATTTATTATAATCACATCATTTTTAAAAATTTGGCTCGAAGCGATAAGAAAATAAGTTTGGGCAAAAATGAAATTTATTAAAAAGTTAATGAAATGTATACAGAAAATCGAGCGCGAAGCGCGAGTGTCATGATGAAAATGTGTTCCTTAAGGCCGATAGAGCCTTAAGTAAATTGAATTTTCTGTTTCACATAAACTGAAAAAGAAATTTAGTGAATTTGAGAAAATGAGTAATTCACATCATCTTTAATATTATAAAATAAATGTAGATACTTTTTTGTTGATCTGGATCCTCCAAAACCACCTATAGTATTAATGGACATTATTTCAAATGGTTTTGTTGCTGAACCTAATAGTGATATCAATCTAAATTTTCCTAGGCCTCTTGTTCTATTCTTTTTGCAGGTTTCGCAATTTTTACAAGTATTGCTTATATTTCTTGTTAAATTCCAATATTCCAATATGACATAGGTTCCTGCAGCTTTGTTAAGCAGGTGAGCTCCTTACGGAGCTGAAAGGTCTCCTTCCTTTCCTCCACTAATAAATCTATTGGTGGGACGCTCGCCAAGACCAGCACAGCGCTCGTCGACACTATTCGGTATGGTTGTTAAGGACACTTGTCCAGATCGGAGCTGCATAAAGCAGCTTCGAGTTTACCACGCTCGCCACCAGCCTTCTCTTAGCTTCCCTGGGTCCACCAATGTTGGGCATGAGCCAAGTCAGGGTGGCCCTATATTGGATGGCTTTGTCAGTCGCGTCTGCAGGTGTTCGCCGAAGCTTAGCCTTTGATCCAACTGCACACCCAGGTACTTTATGCTCTTTTTCCACTCGATTTCATGTTCCCCGAGAACGATCCTCGGATATTTGAAGGATCTCCTGTCTGTAAACAGCAAAGCCTCGGTCTTTTCAGGGGCCATTTTCAGGAATCTGCTATCTAACCAACGCATTGCCCGCCACAGACTATCATTGATCCTCAGTTCCAGGATTTTGACGTCGTTAGCGGCGCACACGACAAGTGCGTCATCCGCGAAGCCGATGATGCTCGTTCCAGCAGGCAGGTCTATGCGGAGGAAATCGTCGTACATGACGTTCCCAACGACTGGACCCACCCGCGACCCTTGCGGGGCGCCACATCTCATATCTTACTTCAGAGATCATTTTTCGCCCTCGTATATCACCCACCTGTCACTCAGATAGTCATCTATCATTCGCAACAGGTAGTCTGGAACCTTTTTTTGCACCATCGCCTCGATGCAGATGTTCCATCTCGTGGTATTGCCTGCCTTTCCGAAAGCCGACCTGGTTTCCCGAGAGACAATTCTCGCGGACCATGCGACCCTTTAGTCTTTGTAGGATAATTTCCTCCAGAAGTTTCCCCATCGTATCGAATAGACATATTGGTCTATACGATGAGGCATCCCCTAGAGGTTTGTTGCCCTTCCTCAGCAAGAACAACCTCTCCTTCTTCCAGTGTACGGAGAATCTCCCCTGCCGAAGATAGGAGTTGAATCTCCTGGATCTCCGGGTATGCCCCGATCACCTCTTTGAGGATCTCGTTCGGCAACCCGTCGATCCCCGGCGCTGTGTTTGCCTTGAGCCTTCCACCCGCTCTCTTTATTTCTTCGAGGGTGAAGAGTTAATCGCGCTGGACCACGCAGCTTCGCACGATGTACTCGACTCGATCGGGATTATCAAGGCCCGGGGTCTTTCTTCTAATCACCAATCTCTTGGTGACTATTTTGAAGGCGAGACCCCATGGGTCCTTTTCGAATTCCCCGATCAAGTCTTTCCAGCACTGAGGTCGGCTTTTCTTTATACCTTGCCTCAGAACTGATTTTGATTTTTTCCATGCCTCGCGCAGCAGAGGATCACCCGTTGAGCGGGTGAATCTCCGCCGTGCTGTAAGGCATTTTCGACGCAGGACAGATAACTCGTCGTTCCACCAGTACATCCAGTCCCCGGTACACCCGTGCCCGCGGCGAGGCATGGAGCGGTTACATGCTGCGACCACTTACCGCCTTACCGCCCGCACAGTGTCCTCCAACGACCTAGCAGACCTTGCCCAACCAAGCTAATCTATGAGCCGGGTTTCTTCAAGATGTTCGCGAAGCTTGTCCTTGCTGAGTCGCTTTGTGTTCCAGGAGGGGCTCCTCACCTTACCACCCCTTCCCACGTTCACTGGGTGACTCCGTTCCTGGATGCTGAAGTCAATGCACTGGTGGTCACTCAAGGTTATTACCTCGAGGACACACCAGTCGCCTATCCTTGAGGCAAGACGGGGCGTGGCAATCGTGAGGTCGATAATCGACCCCCCGCTCCTCGTCTGAACGTAAAATCCCTGCCCTGATATAATACAATCAGGTCATTCCTGGCGCCCATCTCGACGACCAAGATCCCCCTCCAGTCCAGACGGGCTTTGCCCCACTCGGGCGACTTACTATTAAAGTCGTCCGCGATAAGGGACCGCCCACTAGCCTCTCTGTGGCTTTCCTCAAGGAGGAGGATCTGGGTCTCGAAGATCTCGAAAAGATCGTTGGGAGAGAAGTAGCAGCTGCACACACACCCCCGCCACCTTCACCCAAACGAACCCCCCGTCGGTCTCCAGGAAATCCCCGATTTTCAAATCAGGGCAACGAACTTACCATTTTTTCCGAACATCCCCCGCTTTAATCCCATAACATATTTTTTGCTCATCAAAATCGGTCAAGCCGTTCTCGAGAAAAAAAAAATTTTGATTTTTCTATACTCCTCCATAACTCCCATAAAAATTTATTTCACAAATATGATCTTTTGTAAAATTTAATCTTACATCAGCGCCAACTCACAGTAAAAATCCCAAGAAAATTTGGCCGGGGCCATCTAATACATTGTTATCCTGCTATGCCCTTTCAATAATGTTAAAAAATGTCTTATCAAAACAGCAATTAAATTTTTTTTTCAAATTAGTTATTTTGAAAAGTGAGCGATGCAATTAAAGTAGACTCTGTAGCTTTTACTTATGTATACGTTATTTTAGCACTGTAAGTTTTTTGCTATATGATTTTGGAAATCTCTGAAAAACACGTTTTTGACTTTTAACCTATTGTTCTCAAAAGCACTCAATTAAAGAAAATTTTCGTCTTCAAATTCGAAATCTATGGAAAAATACCAAAAAAAAATGACCCATTACTTCATAACAAATCAAATTTTTTTACTCAGTGTAGTTGTTACTAATATACACCTTAAAGAGTTTATTACATTATTTCACTGTTCTGAATAATTTTTATATAGGAATTAAATATTCTGTTTACCGTTAAATTACAGCACAGTATCCACTCCGGTGAACACATCCGTCTTGTAAGAGCATTTATAAAGACGTTACATGAATTCGCAAACAGTTCAACAGGGGATAAAAGTGCCATGGACGAATTAAAAAGGTGATATTTAATATTCTTTAGTTGTTTAAATAATAATAATATATAATATAATTAATAATTAATATTAATAATAATATTAAATATTGTTGATGTTCTTAGTTAGCTTTAGGGTCCAGAAAAAATGTAACTCAAAGTTTCATATTTTTAAACGTCTCGACTCAGATTGGAGTCCTGATCAGTGAAAATTTATTTCTATAAAGAATACAAAAGGATGAGACTTAAAAAAATCCCCTGTGTGACGGATAAACATTGTGAAACTATAAAATTGGTCTAAATAACTTAATTCACAAAATAAAACCCGTACAGAAATATTTTCTTTAAAAATACAAAAGGAAGGAACTTGAAAAATTGCACGTGTTACGGATAAAACATTGTGGTAACAACCGATATAAATGTATTGTACGTGGGAAAACTAAAAAACCGTTGTAAATAGCTGAATTCACAAAAACTGTGCAGAAAACATTTTTTAAACTATCCTAAGAAAGATTATATATATAGTAAAATTGTAAAAGTTAAGAAGAATTATTACGGAATAAAAAATTCTAAAAAACTGCGATCCCATCACAATAAAATATCACTAAACAAAAACTGACCTGTTATTTTTTTAAGTAGCCGGAAAAGAAGTTGGTGAAAAAAATTTATTCACGTGACACAGCTACAAATTTCCTTTTCTTCCTTTCTTTTCTTTCGCCGAAATCTAAATCAGCACATAATTTTTTAATAAAATAAAAATTAAAATATGTCAACTTATTCTTAGTGGCAAGCCGGAGAAATGAAGTAGCGACACCAAGGGGAGATAAATATTTATGTGTATCCTTAATATTTTCAATCAGGAATGAAAGGCAAAACTAAAATATTAATCAAAGTAAATTGTTGTTTGTAAATTTCGTTCATATTATTGTCCTTTCGCTTGGGTAATATAATTTCAAATCATAAATTGCAATAAATAAATAGTAAATTTGGAGTAATGTTCTAATCTGCTGTAAGTAATAGGCATATTTCATTCAATTAAGCTCTATTTTAATTTAAAATAGGAAATGTATGTACCTTAGGTAAGAAACATGTTTACTCTAAAGACATTTTTATTGAGTGCAAATAAATATTTTTGTACCTAAAATAAAAATTTTGATAGGCTAATTGTTACGGACGGTCCAAAGCCTGCAAAATTTTCCTTTTGAAATCTAGATTAAAAGCATATACAAATTTTAATTTAGGCAGTATGCATTTCTAGTCGGGTGAAATAATCTTGAAACAAATAGTACAATAAAACTGAAATTTTTATTGGTAATTTGTCGGGGAAAGACAGGTTTCTTTTATTTGTTAGTGTTTGTGATAGAGAGCTTATATTCAAGTTTTCGACCACCAACCCCTTACAGTTTTCCTGGCATTTCGAATTCTGGAGTGAAATTTCCGATCGCAAATAACAGTTATATTTGGCATTTTCACGAAAAAGCGAATAATATATAGTTATAGGCAATCCAATTTCCTAAAATTTCATCCCTGCAAGCTGATTATAAGAGCAATAGTTTCTTTGCAACAGCGACTTAAAGTTGCGCAAAGCTACTGGCATTAGCTCGTCGCGCCGAAGTCGCGTGTGCTGTGCCTTGCAAAATTAGTCTATTCTTCTGTCTAGACGATACTCAATTGACGCTCCATGCCTAAAATTTATTCATCTGAACCGTTTTAGATAGGAAAATCTGTTTTCACTCATTTTCTTTTAGAAAATGAAGTTCATACTTGGCTGTTCGTTGTGCTGCAACCAGTATTCACAACGGACCATAAGTGTTTGCTTTGTATGTAAAAAGCCTTTAAGTCTTTCTGAAAATATCGAAGTGAAGGGAAAGGTGTTAAAAGACATCAAATCTGCAAATTCAAGAAAGGACGTGAAAAATCTCTGCATTTCGAAAGGTAAAACAACTGTGACTCTACATCGTGCTTGCTACAAAAGCTACTTAAGCCTAAAATTCGCAGAAGTAGCAGGGTATCGTACTATTTTTTCTAAATTTCTTTTAATATGAATATATTTGTTTTTGTTTATAAGCAAATATGTTCGTCCTCTACAAAAATCTAAAGTTTGTCAGGTGAATTTCACATTTTGATAATTTTCTGACATCTTGAACTCGATTCGATAATTATTTACTGATAAATGCCGAGTTGACTTTTGCGCTGTAAATTAATTCACCTCGTCCGCCTCGTTCACTACGCATTATCCCCTATCCTACCTACTGGCCGAGCGCTCCATCCGTTCTGCTTTCCAAGCCGTCAATTTTTGTGGCAAAATATTTAAATTTGAGGTTTTTTCAAATCATAATTTCCTTCAATCGCCAAGATGACTTCAGGTATTTCTTAGAATAAGAAATCTTTAATAATATTTGGTGAAATATTACAATTAAAATTTTTATAAACAAATTAGATAAAGATATCGTTCATACTGTTTGACAATTGAGAATTTTAGAAGATTTTATAATTTTAATAATTCAAAGTGAGAAGGTTTCATTAGACTATATAACGTGATTTGTCTGCTGAAACGACAAAAAAAGAGAACACACGTTATAAAGGCGGATCCGAAAATTCGAGATTACCCTTGGTGACACCAGCGTTATTGATGGCGGCTTCAAGATGAGCGCCTGGCGTCTCCTAACGCCATATTCATAACTTTTGCCTACCCTAAAAAGAATCTCTGCATGCACACAAAAAAAAGCGAAACAAGCAAAAGGGTGCTGGCTATGACGGTTGGATTCGGGAGTATCGGGCCAGATATTTGAGGGTTAGGAAAACTTAACCTAAGACACCAAAGTTCTCGCTAAAAATAAAGCTAAAATTAAATTAAATTGCTCTAAAATAAAATGCTTATAATTGATTTAAAAGATGGGCAAAGCTCTCATTCGATACAATTAGAAAGATTGAGAAAAAATGATTTAAGCCTATGTGGCGTCCAACGCCTAAAACACAATAAGTTAGCTCTAAGAAAGCCTGAGAGCAAAATAATGTCCTGGGGGGATTAGAAAGATAACAAGAACAAAGGCCCGGAATATAGTCGTAGAGACCGCAATTTTGCGCCTTACTGCTTCCATGTATAAATCTCTGGCTTCCATTTAAAAAAGTTACAGATAAAAAGATGTTTGTGATATGACCACTCGCTGGAAGACGACAGAATGAAGCTGCGTGCCGTATGTGTCACGCAGTTTTATTGCATCAGCTAAAAAAGCTGACGTGCGCGCAGTAGCTGAGGTTTGCGAAAGTGACTCGTCTTGTTAGGATGACGATGCCAAGCAACCAATAACACTGAGGAACATTTTTTTTTCTTTTTTCATGTAAATGGGATGTGACTAGATGTTTTCGAAAGTTTTTTTTCAAGCTGAACACGAACCTGAACTCAGAAGTTGTCTATCACGTCACGTTTTCGTGTAAATGAGGAATTGAAACCCACATAAAAGGCGTTTTTGACCATTTTTGGATAACCATGGGCACTAAACCCAAAGTTCTAGAACCTTCTAAAATGTTTTAGATTGAAGCTTGTCATTTCCCCTTTCCTGTTCTCTCTTACTCAGAATAACGGCCAAGAGTACAATTAAAATATAATTTTCAAAATAGCCTCTGTTAAGGCATGCTAAAGTTGTCCAATAAAGCGACTACTTAACGCTGAAGCTTCAAAGCTGATGCTATCACTACTCAATCCACAGGCTACAGAACGTGGCCAATCTATTATCAAGCCTGCAGATTCGCTGGTCTTGGGTGCCTCGCCCGTCAGGTGATGCTCTCAGTGGCCATAAAAGAAACATAGCGATGCTAGGTGAATGAGGGCGTGTTTGGGCCCATTATATCCGCGTCAATCATGAGCCATGGCTCTTTGATCACTCTATGACCCATCTCGTCAGCAGGTTTTGCCTGATCCATTTTGTAACGTTGGCAAACATCGCATACTCTAACGTACTGCGCAACGTCGTGGTAGAAATCCGGCCAATAATAGCGGGTGGCAAGGCGATGGTATGTTTTGTTCACCCGTTATCCCGCTTGAGACTGATTATGTGCGTCAGCCAGGGCTGCAACATAATGCTCTTTAGGGAGGACTATCTTCCAGGAATTCAGATCCGGAAGAATAGAATCGAGTCATTTATTCGCACGATGGTGGTATAGAAGTCCGTTTTCTAACTTCCACATAGGGAACGCGCGCGGATTCTCTTGGACTATTTTAGGTGATCTTCGAAGGTTTCGCTTACAATTATGACATCGTCAAAATATGCGAGATTCCAATTCCGGACCAATGACCTTATAAATTAAGCGCTGGAACGACGCCCTTCTTAGTAACTCGGTTTATTTCCCTAAGGTTAATGCACAAGCGGTAAGTGCCATTCGACTATCTTGCCATGACAACCGGTTAGGACCGAGCACTATTGAATTCGCGCTTAACGAAATCCTCTACCAAAGCCATTTGTGTTTTAGCAAGTTCCTTAGTCGCAGTGCACCCATCGTCGCCGATTCGCGCCAAAGTGGACAATAAGTCAATGGTGGCAGTGCGGTAAAGCTCATCGTTATAAACCATACGGATGATATTGGCGTTGCCATCAACAAATCTAAATTCTCGGATGGCGCCCGTGCCCAAAACACATTGGTACTCAATTGCATGTGATACTTGAAGAGAGTAGTAAGTTAATGTAAAAGACGTGGTTCAATTTCCACATGTTTACGCCCAAAATAAACAAAATTTTGTTTTTAAAATTTGGGAAATGATAGAGAAGGTAATATTGGATGTATATAGACTACTTTTGGTTTTGATCATAAACAAAATTTCGATAGATTTTGCTAAAATTTAAATTTATTTCACTTTTCAAATCACAAGCACAGGATGGTGAACTCATGTGGTGGGGGTAGGACAAAAAACGTCTTCACTCGTCCCTATTGCTTCCGTGCGCAGAGTGTCTTACGCGCAGTGAAGCAGACGTTTGCGCGAGTATTAGTTCACATACTACACAAGTGCGTATGACGCAGTCGCGCCTAATATGTTTCATAGGTCAGATGGTTTTCGAGATACCGTCTAATCATCTCGCGTACTAGTGGTAGTGATGTGTCTAATGTGTAATCCGCGTCCCATAGGGTATTTTTATCGGCCGCCCTTTTTTAATATATTGTACTATGCGATCTCTTAAAATTAGCGCCTCTCCTGCTGCATTAATATTAAATGCATCCGCGAGTCTACGAAGTTCCGTTTCGCCTACACGGAAAACTCCATATTGCTAGGGTGGCAATATTAGGGAGGTCACCAGGTTATGTTGTCGTTGTCAACACGATACAAAACGTATCGTGGTCGGAAGTATACACATAGCGCTCTGACAGCGCTTTACTTACTATAAAACACTGTGTCGCTGTCAGAGCGACACAATTCGCAATGACCGCGATACACTGCATAAGGATCTCAGATATAAGAATTAAATAGTTATTTCAGCATAATTGTCAATGCGTAAAAGAATAAAAAAGCTTACATGACAATTTTGGAATAATTTTGATTAAATTGATATGTCAAGTAACAAATTCAACGAATGCAATTTTTTTTAGAAAACAGTGTTGACATAATGACATAACTATGTCAAAATGAGGTAAGATTTGAGGTTACGCGAAAATTTACCTGTGCAGATAGACCTTACGTATAGACGCTGCAACGCCACCGTGACGCTTTCGCAGCTCTACCGTATGGGTGTCAGAGAGATACACTTTTTGTGGCTTCCGTAGAGATACGTATACTGCTACTAGAGTACTTCCGTGTAATGTGTATATCCACGATTCGGTTGCATTTGATTTCATTTTTAAGCTACTCCAATTTTTAATCGAGTTAAAATTATTTTATAGATTAATAACACTAATCAACAAAAATGACCTATGCCTTCGTTGAATGCGACATATCATTTCTGAAATACTGTTCAATGCTGAACATGTTTTTGATTGGATTGTGATGTGATATGATCATACGTGATGTGATCATGCGTGATGTGAATGAAATGTGAGTAATCGTCTGATATTTTAGAACTGTATGAAATTCATAATCAAGTAACATAAGACGCTCACTCACATTGTCATTTGTTTACTACAATTTTACTACAATCTGCTGCTGAGACTTCAGATGAAGAGATCAGTAATTCACTATCTACTCTGAAATACAAAGTGAGTACCTGATATTTGAAACATTTGAATGTAGTTTTTAAAAAATTACTAAGATTTCTATTGTATTAATCAAAAATAGATTTATTAATTTTCTTTATAGTTCATTATTTGAAGTGAATCAAAGTAACATTTTGAAACCAATTTCGCTGAAAAGAGTAATAAAAGAAAAACTTTTTCCATTCGAAAGTCGTAACTTCAAGCATCCTTTCGTATTTATGTGTATGTTTATAATATTAAAAAATGCATTGAATTATAATTGTAGATGCAATCCAGTAGAGTAGGTATTTCCGTGAAGAAACGGTTGAAAGATTTAAGGAATAGACAAAAAAGTGTATTGGAGATAAACAAGAAGACTTCCAGATTGTAGATACACGGAAAACTCCATATTGCTCTGACAGCGCTAGACTTATTAATTTTTCAAAATCCTACGTGAGGTATATGTATCACTATTAGAACTATATCAGAAAGCTAATACAGCGAAACTCTCAAAATAGCCCCCGTAGCGATACAGTTCCGCTCTGGTAGCAGTATACGTATCTCTACGGCAGCCACAAAAAGTGTGTCGCTCTGACACCTATACGGTAGAGCTGCGAAAGCGTCACGGTGGCGTTACAGCGTCTATATCTATAGGTAAATTTTCGCGTGACCTCAAATCTTGCCTCATTTTAACATAGTGAAGTTTCAATGAATTTAATTTAAGTTGATAATGGATGCGTGGGTGGAAAAAAATTAACCGATTGGGGATTTGAAAAGTATATCGATTTGTTCAAAGGTAAGTATCCAATAACTATCAAAATGTACTCTTTGTTTGAACAGAAAGTGCACTTTGATATTAACAAAATTTGGTTATTTTTTCATAACAATGTTCTCGCTATCTTACTCTTGAACATTTTTTTGCTGGAAAATGTTATTAATTAAGTGATTCGAAGGTATTTAATAATATAATCATGATCAGATTATAAAGTGAAATCAGATTATCAATCGATTTTTAATTTCCAGTCATAAGAAACGAAATGTATTTATTATGCATCTATTATGAACTATAATATTATTATAATAATATCGAATAATATGTTGTTAATATCACATTTATATTATTATATTATCATTATTACCATTATTTATGAATTATTATTATTATATACTGAATTATTCTGTTTATATCTATTATGCATTAATTATACAGATTTTATGAATTTTAAGAAGAAGAAATCGATCGTGAATCTTTTAAATGTTTGTCCGAAGAATTGATAAAGAATATTTTTCCTAAAGCCGGACCCCAAGCCAAATTTTTATCAAAATTGAAATTTTAATTCGAAGGTTCAATTGCTGGAAGTTCAGTCAAACGCGTGAGAAATGATCACATGTTTTCTTGATAAATGAGACATTTTGCATTGTCATGAAAATAACTTACAATTTATATTTATAATAATAATAATATGTACTTTGTGACATTGTTCAAGTAAACGTTGTTTTCGATACTTGGGAAAATACACAGTTTCTGAGATAAGTGTGTTGAAATACAATTCAGTTGGGTGTATTGTTTAAAATTACACTGAAGTTAAATGTTATTTAAAAAAATAAACCAAAATTCAGTGTGTTTCGGTACACTTTATTCACAAATTTAGTTGTTTTTTGCTATGAAGTAAAGCTTCTCTAATGTAAATGATTCTGTAGCTTGCCGGCATAATAGTTTATACCCATTTCTTCCTAAATGAATCATGAACAAATAAAATAACTACTTTTAAGCCTTTGGAAATAAAAGAATATATTCATTTATCGAATAATTTAGTATTAAATTAATTTATTAAATTAATGTGCTCTATTAACTTGAATCAGTGAAAAGTCACTGAGAATCTATAGTTAAATTATCCAATCCATGCTCAGAAAAGGCATTGATTCATAACAGGCTCAATTTTTACTGATTCAAGCTTTGATAATGAATATTTGCCGAATCACTTGTAATTTTTAGGTGAAGAAACACTGCTTTTTTCAGATTGTTCTTTGAAAAAGTATGGTTTTTTTTCTGAAAAAGCGTGTAGAAATGGGAAAAAATGTTAGTTCTAATAAAATTAATTGAAATTTAAAACACAACATCACCAAAAATTGGAGATTTCATCAATTTTCTAATAGAATTTTTCAAGAAGTTTAATAATGGGCTTAATAAGCCATCCTGATATTGTTTAAGGGGTTAGGCCACCTTGGAGACCAAGAAATCATGGTGCATCTGTTGTTAATTATGTAGACATACATAACAATGGAGTCAAAATCTCTTTCAAGCGTTTTATTCTACATGAAGTGATAATCAAATTGATCAAATTTTAGAAAAAATGTAGGTCAACTTGTCCCGTTTGTGCAACCTATGTCGTGGTTTTTTTTTTAAATTTCAATTTTTTTGTTAATCGCAGGCATTTGCAAAAAAATGTGATTTTTTTACCTATGTTTTGAGTTACTTTTATTGTTATATTTAAATAAATTAATATTATTTTGCAAAACGGCTACGTACGGCTAAAGAGGCTTAGTTTACGATCATTTTGCTGTAAATTTCATCCAAAACAGTTGTATATTAAAGGAGATAATTGGGACACAGTTTGATCCCGAACCACGACATAGGTTGCGCAAACGGGGAAAGTTGACCTACATTTTTTACTAAAATTTTATTGTTTATAATTTTTTTTCTTATTAATTCATGTAGAATAAAACGCTCAAAAGAGATTTTGACTCTATTGTTTTGTATGTCTACAAAATTAACAACAAATGAATCATGATTTCTTGGTCTCCAAGGTCGCCTAACCCCTCAATAAATTATGTCAGAAGCCCACTCAACGAAAAGTAAACCATTTGGAAATATTTAGGTCTGTATTGACTCTTCTCTGGTGGAATGCAGTTCCGATGAATTGTTAACATCACTGCAATTTCAAGGTACAATAAAGTATTCATGTAAAAATTCTGTAATCTTCAACTTCCATTTAACGTATTAATTTGTGCTAAAATTAAAAGGCCTTTTGGATGATTTTCAAGAGACAACGCAAGACGACACAAAAGTTGTAGTGGCTCCAGAAGTAAATGCTCCCTTTACTGGTTCTGGAGATAGTTTTACTCAATTCGACTTGGCGGAAGTGTTCAACGTACTCTTCCGATTGTTGGCATTATTGATGCGTTGAGAACTTCCATAGTTGGGATAGCAATTCTGACCTACTACAAAATTAATCAAGAGCTAAATGACAATTACAGGAACCATTTGGCCGATGCTTGGATTCGCATCGAAATATGCGCTGACGCCAATTTGACGTGAGCTGTCTATGATTTTGTTGTATTCGTTCTATACACAACTAAAAGTAATAAATCTTGTCATGCCGATTGTTGTTGGGCTTTAAGTCCATCATAAACATTTGGAATTTTAATCATATAGTTATTTTTGTTCACATGCAAATTGAACAATCAGCCTACTGAAAAGATAAATTACGAATCTTGTTGAATGTAGCTTAAAGTATAATTGTAGTGATAAAAGAAAGTTAGAGAAATTTACATGATCTATAGATTTTTTTATTTCATCGAAATGGTTTCCTTCAGGATAAAACCGAAACGACTGAAATTCTTATCTCTTCTCATCAAAAGCGCTTTTCCAACTGAGAGTGAATTCACATACTACGTTCCTTATGCTAATGATCCTATTTTGAAGAAGAAAACATTGGCTAAAGGAAAACTTCGCGACAGATATAATGTTTATCGAGGATTGTTGCTTGAAAATGGTGCAACGACAAGAGATAGAAAATCGGGCAAAAACGAGAAAAAAAAAGACGATTCACGTTTATTACGTCTTGGGTTCCGAGAAAACCTTGTAAAGTAAGAGAGATGAATCTATCATTTTTGTGAAGAACTTTTTTTATTAGCTCATATCTTTTAAAACGAGCAGTACGTGAATACGAAGTTGGACGAGAGGGAAAAACATCTGGAAAGCTACGGATTGAAAGCACAACCATTGGCTGTTATCATTGGCCGAAAACGCGCAGAGAAAAGTTTTGCGTTTATCAACGGCGTTCAGTACTATTTGAGAAGTCTAATTGCTGCAATCGATACAGTTTACAAAATTTTTTACGCTCTGCAGCTGAAATATCCTAAGAAATCGTTATTTCCCTGGATCGTGATTCAACGCAGAATTTTCGATATTAGTGGAGAAAGTGACACTGAGTTTCCAAGTGTAAACACTTTGATTTCGGATTTGAAAAGGTCAAGCGCCTAAAATCCTTTGACTTTCAAAATGCCCCTTTGTTTTTTGTGTCCCAAAGAATATCCCCTGCGTGACTTCCAGAATCATTTTACAAATCAGCATTTGATAGATGTTAAGAATACAGAGTATCTTTGCGCTGAAGAAGCTTGCTATAGAAGATACGCTTCTTTTTTGTCTTTTCGCCGTCATTGGCTTATTTCACACTGCAATGAAAGAAATTGTTCATCATCGGAAAGAAAACCTTTCGACAGCTCGAATTTGGATGTCACTAAAATAGTCCAAAATCACGATGACATTTCTACAACAAAGTACATTTTAAAGAAAAATATAATAATATGTCAAGTGCTAACCAGAAAGAGATCCAGTCGAAAAAAAGTAACTATAACATTGATGATAAATGTAACACTGAAAATAGCTGTCAAAATCGAAATAGAAATGTTTTCGAAAATTTGAAAACAATAATATTCAAAGAAATCGTAGCATTAAACAATGAATTCACGTCATCGACTAAAGAAACCCAGATGTTCATGAAATATACCAAGAATGTGTTGACTTCTGGTTATGAAATCATCGAAGAAAAACTTCTAACTTCGTTGACTTCAGAAAACGATAAAAACGTTTTGTCAAGTTTATCAAATCTTATAAAATTATCCTGCAGTGCACTCGATGATTTGGATACCGAGAAAAAACAATTGAAAATCCTCGAAAATAAAGGCTATTATACAACTCCGGTCAGTGTTTTTGTTGGGAATAAATTTGAACGTGTGAAACGTACAATTTCTGGTAAGCTCAAAAAATACTATGAGAAAAGATACGCATCTTTTTTTTCCTTTACGAGTTACTTTGAAAAATGTTTTTCAGTGTATGTTTTTCAGTGTATGATGCGGTTCTTTCATTCAAAGAAAAGTTAGAAAAACAAACTTCAGTTACATCGAATTTCATACAGAGTGAACTTTGGAAAAACAAAACAAAAACTTTACATTCTCCAAATGTTTTTCATCTTTTTTCTGTATAACGATGATTATGAGACTGGAAATGCTCTTGGGAGTCACTCAGGAAAAAACAAATTGGGAGGAAATTACGTTTCAATCCCGTGTTCTCCCCCAGAACTCCCCTCAAATGTTTCTTCGATTTTTCACGCGCTTCTCTATTACACAAAAGATCGAGCGCAGTTTTGAAATTTTGCAGTTTTTAAAAAGCTGATCAAAGAGTTGCAATTTTTCGAAAATACCGGAATAGAATTGACGTTGCCAAACCGAAAAGTGCAAGTTTTTTTCAAATTAGGACTCATAATTGGGGACAATTTAGGGATCCATGGTTTGCTTGAGTTTGTTGAAAGTTTTAAACGAAACTTTGCATGCCGTTTTTGTAAGATGGATAAAGTACAAAGATCTCTAGCAACCGTAGAAGATAAAGCGTATTTAAGAACAAAAACTAGTTACCAAAGAGATTTACTCCTGAATGATATGAGTCGAACCGGGATCAAAGAAAAATGTACATTTAATAGGCTGCCTAATTTCCATGTCCTTGAAGATCTATCGTCAGACATTATACATGATTTTCTCGAAGGAACCTGTGTGTTTGACATGGCTGCATTATTGAATCATTTTATCGATGAGAAGAAATATTTCTCTCTTGATCAATTAAACAGTCGCATGATATGTCACGATTTTACAAAAAGATTTAAAAAAATATAACATTTGTATGTCTGCATCTGAAATGCTTTCGTTTGTGCGTCATTTCCGTATTTTTATAGGAGAATTGATCCCTCAAGATGATGTTGCTTGGCGACTTTATATAATAATACGTAAAATCACTGACATTGTTATATCTCCGTCGATCCAGATTCAATGCAGCACAATTCTTCGTGATTTGATCAAAGTGCATCATCTTTTGGCTCGTAACGTGTTAAAACGACATTTGAAACCGAAAGACCATTTTATGATTCATTTTCCGACTGTAATGGAAAATTGCGGTCCACTTGTCAATCTTTGGTGTATGCGTTTCAAAGAAAAACATTATGAATCAAAACTACTACTATCCAATTCCTGCTGCAAAAAAAACGTGTGCTTAACAGTCGCCAAGAGATAACAAAAAAAAACTCGCTTTTGCGTTGTACGGGGAAACATTATTTTCTGATTTACAAAACGGGACTTCGCGGATTTGCACTGTGAAAGATATGCCAATTTCATATTCCAAAACTTCTAAAAAATATCAGCGATTTCAAAACAGTAAAATTCAACTTTTGAAGTGGGTTCAAAAGAATGGAAGCTTTTACAAACCCAACATGATTTTGTGCGCCGAAGAATTAGATAGTAACCCTGTTTTCGGAATTATAAAATTAATTTACATGCAGAACAATCTTTTTTTTATCTACAATAAGCTCACGACTGTTTTTCGGAACCACGAATATGCATATGAAATATTAGACATTGAAAACAAGTATTTCATAATAAATTCCGATTCATTAGTATCTCCTCATCCTCTTAATTTGATAAGCTCTTCAAATAAAATGTTTGTGTTGTTGCACTAGACCTTGTAATTTTGAATCGAAGATAATAAGGTAAGTTTTTGAATAATTACTTAACTTACTCGTGCTCCATTTCCATGTATAGGAATATAAATTTCAAAATAACTTTCTATTGGGCAGAAAATTGACTTATTTTAAATGTAAATGTAAGAAGCTCATCAAGTAATGAATTTACTGTAGTGTATCTGTGATGTCGGTAAATAATAAAACTGTTTTATATTCAATTATGTGATTGCATTAGATTCATGATTTGTTATTGATAACTCTTTGTATCCTTTCATTTAAATAATTATTCGTAAAAATCTATAATTTTGAAAAACCATTTAAATTCATTGATCATTTTTCTTAAAACGCATTTTGCGAATCCAGCATAACATTTACTGTATAAAACTGATTAATTTATAATTGAAACTTATTAAAAGATCATGACTTTAAATAAAATTCTACTGTCATTATTTGTAATTATTTTACTATAAATCTTAATTCAATTTACGAAAAACAGTAACAGTGGCAGATAACATACAGTAACTTGAAACATTGCAAAATTTACTTGATTTAAATTATAACCAACAAACGGTTTCATAGAAATCGACAAATCACAATTACGGTATACAGAGCACAAATAATTGAATTAGTAATAACCGAACTTTATATTTAAATCATACAACATGCTGCGCCATCTATTGAAAATTTGCAGCATTAAAAAGATACATTCATCCTCTTTCAAACGCACCTAAATTCATGTAAAGCGGATGACAGATGTGAAAGTTACAGCCATTTCAATAAAATAAAAAGTGTGCTAATGTTACCAAACAAAAATGGAAATATAAAATTTTGTGTTAAACTTGAAAAAAAATTCCGAGACATACGAATTGATGAGAAAAGTTTATGGTGATGATTGTATGAGTCGTACTCAAGTTTATACGTGGTTTACACGATTTAAAAATGGCCGTGACGATTGAAATGATGATCCAAGACCTGGACGACCAGAAGCATCCAATCGTGCTGAGTTAGGGGAAAAAGTACGTGAAATAATCGCTATCGATGCAAATTTCACTGTGAGAATGCTGGCAGAAGAATTAAATTTATCTTACTGTGCAATCTACACAATATTATCTGAAGATTTGGGTAAAAGAAAGGTCTTTGCACGTTTTGTTCCACATCAGTTAAATGCACCACCTCACAAGACCAAAAAAGTCAACGAATTTTTGATGAAAAAAGAGATTTGTGTCGTGGACTACCCTCCGTATTCGACTGTTCTATCACCATGTGACTATATTCTGTTCCCAAAACTAAAAACTGCAATGAAAGGAGCTTTTTACGATGACGTTTCAACCATTTAATCAGCTGTGACACAAGTGCTAAAGAAGATCGCAAAAACCGAGTTTAAAAAGTCTACGGATAAATTGGTTGATCGTTCCAAACGTTGTATTGAGTCTAATAGAACCTATTTTGAATAAATAATAACTTTGAAAGATAATATAATGTGTATCTTATTCTATATCCAAAAAGTTCGGTTATTTTTGAACACACTGTGTAGTTACTTGAGATATCAATTAAAAACTTCAAGGACTCAAAACTAATCGAATCCTCAAAACACAAAAAACACAACCAAATTTGGACCAAAATCAGCACACCTCAATAGAACCATTAGAAAACAAACTGTGAGGGAAACAAACAAAAAAGGAGGAAAGAAAAAATAAAAATTATTCTAGTGACATTATGGATTTTTATGATTTTGCTCTCGAATTATTCATACCTCCCAAGGAACGTTTCATAAAAATTTCAGAGTGTACGGTCGAATAGTTTTGAAGTTATGAGAATAATACGAAGCCGTGTCGATTTTGTCCGTGTGGCACCGCAAGCGCGCTTTCACTATCATGATTTTCCATTGTCTCAGATGATATTAATTCGATTTTTGAACCTGAATCAGAAGTAAGCTTAGCAATAGGTGTTTTTCTATAAAATAGATTGATAATGTAAAATATGATTAAGGTGGTTGACAGTTATTTTATGCACGTTTCAGGATGATTGTGAATACAAAACTGCATTTATAGAAGGATTGAAAGGAAAATTTCATAATAGTCAAAGCCAACAAGAAAAAGTTTAAATATTAACCTATTAACCTATAAACCTATTGCCATAGAAATGGCAATTTGTTTAAATCACTATAATAATTTTTACATAAATAATTTACGGAAATTTACTTAACATCGCCTAATGCAATCCTTGGACATTTAGCAAATTGTCATGTGAACATGATCATTCTACGTGGAATAGTTTTCTCACAGGAGATTATTAAAAAAACTCTGATTCATGCAACTCCAAATGTTTAAAAATTCATAACTCGAGAATGAAAGATATCATATTGAAAAGAAAAAATACGTGTCTTTTATTTTTATATTTAGAACAAAAAAAATATATTCTGACCGAATTTAATTTGTAAGTGTAAATTCTCCGTGGAATGACCGATATATATAACAAGAGAGGGAACATATTCTATAAATTCAAAAACAGATTTGGTTAAGTACAATGGATGTTATCACAGCATGATAAGTTATCTCTCAAGACAATGTTATACAGTAAATATCCTTGGGGTTTCTAGATTCTGCGAAGCAATTTTAAATTTATTGAATGACCCTTGGGGTCTTTCAGGTGCTTGGGAGGGAGGGATGCACGGGGTCTTGTTTCAGTTTCCTGTTGGCGTTCCGTGGATGAGGGTCTGCGTCCCCATGGATGGTGATAGGGGACACAACTTTATTTAAATAATTTTTTCTGTAGTGTTACAGCTCTGAAGAGGGTGCTGGAAGAGCACCAAAACGTCGGCGAAAATTGAAATTTTTATTCACGTAAATGGTGGTGGGCAATAAAAACAAAAGAGGACGAAAGAAAGAAAAAGAAGGAAGGGGTTTTGGAAGGTTGCTTTCTTTTTTCTTTCCTCCTTTTTTGTTTGTTTTTCTCACGGTTTGTTTTCTAATGGTTCTATTGAGGTGTGCTGATTTTGGTCCAAATTTGGTTGTGTTTTTTGTGTTTTGAGGATTCGATTAGTTTCGAGTCCTTGAAGTTTTTAATTGAACTTTTGTTTAGACGTTGAGAGGCATCCGGGTTAGTGGTGATGCGGGTTCAGGTTTGAGATATCAATTTAATAACAATTATTCCAAAATTGTCATGTAAGCTTTTTTGTTCTTTTACGCATTGAAAATTACGCTTAAAAAGTCGCTTACACGACACCTAAATGCATATATCGTTCTCATAACTATTTAATTCTTATAACTGAGAACCTTATGCAGTGTATCGTGATCGTAGCGAAGTTTGTCGCTCTGACCGCGACACAGCGTTTTATGGTAGGTAAAGCACTGTCAGAGCGCTACGTGTATACTTCTGACTACGGCACTCTTTGTATCCTGTTGACGACAACGTAGCCTTGCTACCTCTCTAATATTGCCACCCTAGCAATTTGGAGTTTTTCGTGTATAAATGACGTAGAAACAGCGCTTCTGCAAATCAATGTTTCAGTGATAGAAGAGGTCGCACAATATATACCCTGCGAAAGTGATATTGGCCTATCTTCTTCTATTTCTCCCAATTCAAGACAGCACGATGATATGAAGAAAAGTATCACGTCCTTCAAAGAGGAAATTACTTTTTTATTGAACGACATTCAAAAATTGAAATCTGAGCTTATTAACAAAGATAAAGAGTTATAGAGAGCGAGTACGCCAGTGAAAGCTCTAGAAAAAGAATTGCAAGAGTGGAATGTATCCACCTGTTGGTTCATTTACCGTGGAAGATTCAAGAGTGAGAATATATCTTTTATAGGTACATATGAAGAGTGGACATTCAAAAGGGCGTATCCCACAATTTTTCAAAAATCGTTTTTTGTCGAAAAAAATTCTTGAGGTTAATGCCAATACAATAGCGCAAACCATTTTTTTTCCAATCGGAAATATTTTTATTTTCGACTTGGAAATCAAAACTCTGTATCTCGAGGTGTACTGGCGATCAAAAGGGCGTATCCCAACATTAGCTCTTATGGGAAATCCGGTTTTTTTTTTTAGCGTCAGGTTGTTTCGTTATTTTTGTACAGATTGTGGTATCTAGGGTCGTCACCGAGTAGTGTGGACCTCGTATGACATCAGCTTCCTGAGAAATTCCGGTTTATTTGTATCTATCTGTGTCCTACCACCGATTTCGTGTGTGTGCGACATAGACGCTCGTCGCATTTTGCAATAAAAAGTGTCGTGTTTTTGAAAAAACCAGTTTTTGCACAAAAAGGTATTGTTGCTCATATCCTCGTGCGCATTTTGATGTATTATAATTATCATTATTCCTCCTAGAAGTCCAGTTATGGCGAATAAAAAGAATAAAAAAGTAAAATAAATTAAACCTATAAAATCAATTTTTTCACTTGAATTTCCAAAAATTGAAAAACATTTTGACAATACGTGTGAAGAATAAAAAAAAACCGAAAATTTATATGAATTTTCTCCTTATTACCTGCGACGGAAAAGAAACAACGGGAGGGCCGAGACGAGATACGCCCTTTTGATTGCCGATACACACCGAGTTACGCCCTGGCATAACTTTACGGGCGAATATCTACCGAAGTATCAATTTTAAATCAACTGCCTCACGAGTTTCGACATTTCCCTATGTAATTAGCAACATATCCGAGTTGCAGATTTTTCGGTTAAAAATTGTCGAAATGGGAACGTTTTTGTGCCGCCGTGTAAAATTTCAGAAATGTAGGTTACGCCCTTTTGAATGTCCACTCTTCATATTTTTTACTGTTTTTCTATTTTTTGCATTCAGTGCCGTTTCTTAAAGTTTCATCAAATAGTTTGCATGCAAACCAATTCTGTTCAATTACAGACAGTATAATTGTTTTTGTACACGAACTAATTCTGTTCAATTCCGTTTGACTAAATCGGTACTTTTGACTTTAATTCCGACTTGGTAGGTCGATTTATTTCAATCCGTTTCTTTTACTTCTTTGATATTCTTCTGGATTGGAACGTAATTTTCAAAAACAGCACGGATTTAAATAGAAACGTTCCTATCCAATTTAATCCATACCTTCTTACCGGAATCTTAAATAAGTTCTACAAATTTGCATTTACACAGTCTTTAAAATTATGTATAAGATAAATCACCAAAAACCAAAAATAAAATTCAAAAAAATATGATACGAGAAAATACGAAAATATATATGTATATTACAGAGAAATCAATATATAATTATATTGGTTTTTTCCTTCAAATCACGAGTCTTAGTTCCTTGTTTTCGATTGTGAACATCGAGCATGTAGCGCCAGTGTCATGATGAGAATGTATTCCTCAAAGTTGAATTGACTTTGAATAAATTCAATTCACTTTTTGAATATTGTAAAATTGACTTGAGGTTCAGTATCAAATTACAAGAATAAACTTGAATGCATGCGAAGAACATACACTGAAAAAAGTATCCGGTAAAATGAACAATCCCGCGGTGCAACGAGCAATTTTCATAGTATTAAACACCGTGTGAATCAGTAACCTGAAAGTATACTAGTCGAAATAGCTCTTGGAGCAATATGTAATAAAGCAAATATTGCAATTTGACAATGTAAACTGGAGAAGCACTGGCAGACACTGTTGAAATTATTGCTCTTAATTTCCGTGCTTGACTCGTGAGCTGGTATACGTTCCGCTGTTTCATTGTAAACTAAAAATTGTAACATACAGTTTAAAACAAGTAAAGTATACTCTTTTATACTGCGATGAGTACTGGGCTACACAGTAAGATCTCATTTCTTGTGACATTGTCATATCTACACCTTCAAATAGTATTATTTGTTAAACAAGATTTATTTTATTTTTTACATTATCGTTATTTTCCAGATCAATAAATAAAATTTAAATAAAAAAGTTTTAATCTCAGATGTATAAATAATATACCACATATGACATAATTATTAGCGTTCATTTTGCAAATTAAAAAAATGTCTGCTTATTAAATTATCTCAAATAAAAATATATGTCAACTCTCCAAAACATGATGTTTTTACCGCTTAACTATTTCTGAAAGAAACAGAACTTGATTATTGAAAAAATATATATCAATTTTTTAAATTTGTGCCTAAATATCCTTAAATTATTGTAGACGATCTTCTTTTTAATAAAATACAGAATGTATTTACATAATTTTGTAGAATTATTATTTACTGACAAATTATCAAATGCCCTGTTTTCAACTGTTACAAAAACTCGATTTATTAACCTTTATCCTGTAGAATTAATAAATTCCGAATCATTCTTGTCTGAAAGGAAAGTTTACATAATAAAATATGGCTAAGTGAATAAGTTTGAGTGTCACTTCATCTATTAATAAAAATTATAATATTTTTGGAATTACTTAATACTTTGGTCCGGTAAATACAAGTATGTAAGGACAATTTGAATCTCTAGTCTTAGCGTGGAACGATCGATGTTTCGAAAACTTAGTTAAGTTTCTGTATGCGTGTAGTAAAGGGTTTCCCAATAGGGGTGATATGATTTTGAATGTCCCTATCGGGCTCATTTGAATTGAAATTTTTGACGTCTGCTGTCAGTTGTCATCAGTAAGGTTTGCCATTTAATCATGAGTAGTTTCACGCTTCCACAACGTTTGGAAATTCTCCAATTATTTTATCAAAATTCGAGAAGTTTTGTCGGTGTTCAAAGAGCATATCGTGCAAAATATGGTCGTCATTCTGCTCCATCCGCGCTCTCAATTCGTCGAATAATCGATAAGTTGGAGAGTGAATTTACTCTATTGGATACTAAGCCTAAAAATCGTATGCGTACTGCACGTTCTACACAGAATATAGCCGCCGTACAGGCCAGTATCGAGGAAAACCGTGAATTGTCCGTGCCACGCCGATCTCAGGAATTGGGCCTGTCCAGGATGACTACCTGGCGTATTTTGCGATTGGATCTTGGCCTGCATTCCTATAAGATGATTCTGGCCCAAGAACTGAAGCCTAATGACCATCGTTTGCGTCGGGAGTTCGCGGATTGGGCTCTGGAATCAATTGAAAATGATCCCAATTTTCATCAAAAAATCATCTTTTCTGATGAGGCGCATTTTTGGCTCAAGTCTCGGGGGACATTTGGCCGATATATTGTTTAAATCATAAATGGCATAGAATATCCAATATAATAAAAAAGATTTCGATCAATTCCGAATGAATATTCAGTGTTTCTTTTCAATTTCAAAACATATCACCCTTATTGGGAAACCCTTTATTAGTATATTATATAAGTTTATTATCAACCTGTAATGAAATTGTATACCCATGCGATTTGTATAATATTGATAATTTGTAAACAAGCGCGTGCATGTGTGTATTTTAAAAAATGTGAATGCAATATAGTCTCAGAGCGAGAATTCATTTTTTTACAATCACTGAATTTACAGCCCCTATTTTTTATTGCAGATGTGTTGTGTGAAAAAAAATTTAAAAAGTTTTGTTCCTGATTATTTTCGATAAATCCTCACAACATACGCAAAAAAACCCCTAAGTTGAATTTTGAAATACGTTATAAACTCTGGTTTTTCGTTAGCGATAATAGTATTATGGACTAGCGATTTGATCATCTGAATCATGAACGATATTTTTTTCTACAAGTGAATAATAAAACTACTATTCCATTCCTGCAGAGTGGAAGGAAAAAGGCTATTTCCACTCTCTGGGCAGAGAGTGGTTCTTGCACGTCGTTCGCGTTGAGCCAATGCGCGAGAATTATTTTATCTGCTTCTGGGCTGAAATCGGTCTCTTTCTGCCCCTCTACAGGGACCGAATAGTGGCGTTTCTACATACGTCTGAGAAAAACTTTACTTCTGCAATTTTCGGAAAGGAACCCAATCTTAATGTACAAATTTTGTGATCCCAACCCTGCTATGCAAGTACATACAACACACCTGCAAAATATACTACCATCGCGTCGGATAGTATCTGACCACTAACCGCACGAGGTTCAGTTCAAGCCTTTAAACATGCAAAATCTCAACAGATTCCTAGAATATTAATTTTTTTGTGAGAGCGTACAGAGTTCGAGCCTTATATTTTAGATGCATTTACTAAATTAACTTGAATTTTTTATTCGATTTTTTTTAATGATAAAAATATAATTATAAATAATTATGAATAATGTGATTTATTAAATGAAAGAAGGGAAAACAATCAAGTCGGTATTGCACATTAAATTCGTATTTAACATTTTTTGTTTGATTGCGTTTACTAATTACATTTTTTAGATTATTTATTTTAATTTATATTAAATTATTAAATTAAAAACAATTATTATAAATTTTATATTAAGGAACAATTAGTATAGATACGAATTTATTGTTGATGAGTGAATATTAATAATTTGTGTACAATTCCGATATGATTGTTTTCCTTTTGTTCATTTGATAAATCACATTATTTATAATTATATTTTAGTTATCATAAACAGTTTGGTGGCAAACGTTTAATGACTTTAATTGAAGCCACTATTCAAAAAAATATTTTTGTTAAAACGAAAATATTTATAGATAATTTTTCCGTCTCCAGCCAAGAGCTGAAGTTGCACTGAAAGACTTTTCGTTAGAGCATATGATAAAATTGAATGGGAATTTAGTATAATATAGTTTTAAAATAGGGAAAGCCAATTTTTCATTACAGTTATTCATATTATAGCATTCAAATTTAATATAGTCATAACAGTCTTTAAAACGTGTAGAAGAAAAATTAGTATTTTAAATACCTAATATTATGAATCTCCATTCGAAAAGTTAAAAGTACGAAAAAATGATATTATGATTAGTAAGTTTTCTAAAAATAATTCTAATAAGTCGAACAACGGATATTATAACTTGGAAAGCATATTTGAGAAATTCATATTATGAATATGAATTTGTCAGAAACTTGGTGACGCGCAGCAATATCGAAACATTTATTCTAGGTTTTTCGTATAATTTAATTCAGAATGTCATCCGAGTGTTTCCGACGTTTTCCGATTGGCTTCGTAGACTCGATCCAAGTCTGTCCAACGCAGTAGTGGCTTGTAAGCAAGATTTCTCTCAGAATATGGCAAGCGAGAATAGCCGGTAGGCGTTAGGAATGCGTTTACTTACGTAGATATAGTTAGGGTTATAGGGTTCGAATCCAAACAGGATTCTGAAATTTAATTCAAGCGTAAGCGATGATAGGTACATAGTAAATCATTGCGTACTTGAATATGTGAACATAAATAAGGTATGATAACAATATTTGTGAGAATGATTCCACTGAAACCACCCCTCTTCTTAGTGCCGAAGCTCCCCTCTATCTTCCTTTTGTTTTGCACGCGTTAGAAAAGACACAAGAATTGATAATCCGAGACGTCACTTCTGCAGGTCAAACCTTTTGGTGGAGTGAGTGATTTTTCATATAGTGGTTTACAGATTCAGATATTCTTTGTTTCGTTTCGCAGCTTCGATATAGTGAATTTCAAATTCTCATAGGCTTTATGACAATTAGTAGAACATATATTTCATTTATTCAAACGAAAATATTAACATTGCAGCTTGAGAATTACTATATTAATATCTGGTACGTAAACCCTGTTTGCCTTATTTTGAAACGATATTATACTAAAATATAATTCATTTTTATGATTCACTCTAACGAAACGTCTCTCAGTGGGAGTTACAAAACTCTGTGAAAATCGGAAATTAATTTTTGTCTTTTTCACATCATGAGTTAGCACACATATGTTCGAATTAATTCGACTATGGCTTATTTTACGCAGAACCTAATAAGCTTTATAATAGATTTTTTAATTTTGTTGCATCTTGATTCTGGACGACACTATCACCTTTCAAAGTCAGCCCTAATTTTTGATAGCTCGCGCTGTTAGTGGTCTGATACTATCCGACGGTAATGTACATGTAGCACCAGCACGCCGAAATTGTAACTTCTGACGGCAAATGCGAAACGAGCGACCTTAAGAACCCCCTCATACCCGGTTTCATACAAATATGTATGTCCAAATTTCGAAATTTTAGCCGCTATATTGTATCTGTCATTTTGAATTTGGTATTTTTTACTTCAAATTCGAAATCAACGACGTCAAAAACCGTCTTACACCAAGTTTCATACAAATCCGAGGAAATCTTAACTTTTGTCCAGTTTTTATAGCTTCTGTCTCACTATACATTGGCTTTATATTGTGTCAATTGGCTGAATTGTTTACTGGCCTTGCCTTAATATGCATATTTGTTCACTGATCTTGTCTTAATTGACAGAATTAACGCCTTATAGCTTTAATTTGATCTCAAACACGTTTTCCGAAAATGCATGTTAGAGAAAAAAAAGCTTTAAAATGCTCTCAATTGAGCAAAACGAAAGTTTTCAGAGGGCTCATACATGCTTCATATTACTCTTAAAGTTACAAGAACTATGAGAAACATTTGAGACTTTTACGCCTCCCATCACAGCGTTCACGTTGCTCGGCACTATTTTCACGTGCATCAGCCTTGTGATATCGCAGCGATAGAGATGGTTTTATCACGCGGCAATATATTCCGGTGTAAAAAAGCTACGGGGACTGTAATAAAACCATCCCTATCGCTGCCATATCACAATACTAATACGCGTGAAAACAGTGCCGAGCATCGTACACGCCGTGATGGGAGGTGTGGAAGTCTCAAATTTTTTAAAATTCTGGTCACTGTGAAACACGTGCGTGGATATTAGGAAAATGATGCTGAGAACTAGGGTGGAATCACTTGACACAGGCACTTAAAAACAATTCAAACACTTTATTATCACTTACAAAGTAGGATGTCACTAAGTCCGCCAACAAAACCAACAAACGGACTGGACAGACTATTAGTTAGTCGTGGGATCAACATTTTCTTCTCTACGGGGAAAGCAGGAAACGGACTCTCTTGAACCAACTACCTCTCGTCCCCTGGAGGTTTCTCGGGTGATCTCGGCTTCTCTCGGGCCCATGATGGCTCCTTCCTATATTTTGCCCGTGTTCTCGCTTAATGGTAACATCTGTGTTACAGTTCTTTGGCGTTCATAGTGAATTAAATAATTAATAAATCAAATGGATCAAAATCCGGCAAATTATTATACAGTAAATTGATCTTACTCCACTTGAATGAGGTCAATAGCCATATGATTATCATCCTGCTATGCTGTTTAATACTCAATAATTCTTTATTAACAAATTTCTATCAGCCAAAATATTACTAAATCATATTATTATTACAGGGTGATTCTTCCGTCTGTTCAAGGAAAAATATATCTTTTTCTGAAAAAAGCAATCCATCACTGGCCCCTTGACAGTTCATTCAGGTTGATCTTAGAAGCTTGGTTAAGTTTTATTCAACCCTGGAGATACGTGTCTGGAACTATATATATTGAAGATGGGTTAGTTACTACTCGTGCACAGCGTTACCCTTCGCAGAACGTGCAGTATCATGAATCGATTATTTGCAGGAAGTTAGAAGGTGAAGAAAAGGGAAAAATACACAATCCTGATAGATGGGTCTCTTTTATTGCAAGCAATTTACTTGCCTACACAGTCATATTTCATCAACTTCTTCCACGATTCATGAGAATTGATTTAGTGGCACCTAAAAACGCTTTGATGCTTTTTAGGGTTACAAAGGTATGCTTACATTTTTGAAAAAAATCTTTATTCATATCTAAACGCAAACCAGAAAAGCTTTCTTTTAACTACAGGTGTTCTCTCAACCGTATTTAAGCGACATTTTGTCAGATATAGAAATTTGTATGGACGATGTAGCTTTGAGTCGAGGAAGATTATCAAATAATCAGTGGACCGCAACAGTGCGAAAACAGATGTTGGAACTAGAGGGGCCTTCATTTCAATATATTCCTATGTTTTCAATGACCACTAAAAGTCAGGTAATTAAGTGTTGGTAAATTATAAAATTACGAAAATTCTTTTTCCTACTAGCGGATCATTAAGTGCATTTTAGTGCCCCCGTGGGGCAAACAAATCCATTTTTTGACCCCCTAGTAGAAAAAAAATCGTGTGTAACACAAGAAAAACATTTATTTTACTCGTTTGACTGTTGCCCTTAGTCTGCTCGGGAATCGTTTTTTTCCCTAATTGCACAATATGCTATTATGATATCAATAATTGTTACTTCCAGGTCATTTCCTTTTTGTATATTGTCCGTCAAGCGCAGTTAACATCGATGAGTTTAATTGAGGCTTTAGAAAAACGAATAAATGGAAGAAGGTTGCTTCTATCAATATGGAGATTTATCTATGGAGAAGATTATACTCCTGACGATATAAGTTTAGAAGAGAGAAGAAAGGTTCCTGCATTTTTGGGTTTCGCACAAGAACGCCTGATTTACGTATTTCGAGTAAGTATATTGCAGTCCAAAAGGTGGAATAAGTAATTGCGAGGGGTAAAATAATTGAAACGTGGTAGTAAGGAATTGCTTTCAATACACGTGACCACTCAAAACATCAAGTACTTTTTCTTTCAGAACTTTTTCATCAAAGTCACATGGTTAATAAGTAATTTTCTTTAAAACAGTGAATATGAGTAGCTGATCTTGTAGAAATCAATCGAATTCGTCTGCATTTACTTGTACTGAAAGCGACTTCTGCGACTATCGGTTACTTTTTAGTGATTTTTAAATTCCCTTCAATCCTGAGGAATTTTCGAAAATTTCCTATAGAATTTACGTAAGTCGTTCTCCAACTATCAAAAAGTTGAAGTCAAATGTTTTGTTACAAGTAAACAAAGAAATTATTTCGATCAATTGAAACTAGTCCAAAACAGCAGCATACCTCTTAGCATTAACACTATTTGGTACGAAACATCTACGTTTTTAAAACCTTCTATAACTCATCTGTTTCCACTCCATTTTGTTTTTGGATGATTTTTAAGTGGAAAAATCGAGCTTTCTTCTATTTAACTTGAAAAAATATAAATCACGCTGCATTAATTTAAAAACTAAAAAATGTCATTGAAATTAGATAATGAAAGTAAAATAATTCAAGTATTGTGTATAATTAAAAATCAATAGTCAGGAAAAACGTTTAAAAGTTGGGTCCATGTATCTTCACAACACGTTAAACTAGGTGCATACCCTTTGCATAATTTTGACGCTATAATATTGTACTCAAAATACGTTGTATTCGGACTCAAGCAATATAGGTATTGAATCGAAAAGGGTTCCAGAAATATGTTTAATAACACTGGTCAAAAAAAGTGACCTATGTGCTCATGGAATGAGATATGTCTTTTTTTTGTTTGGTGAGGAGGAAACAGGGCAAAATCTTTTATAGACGTAGTACAGGACTCTCCTAGTATGAGGCTAGGCATACCTGTTGAAACAAAAAAATCCCCTCTTTCGAACCAATACATCGCCCGCGGAACCGCCTTTCGGGTTTAAACTTCACGGGCGGTTGGTTCTGGCTTATATTTGCATACGGCTCTATCGTCATCGGTTCGCCCGGACGCGCGACCGGAGGTGTAAGCCCCGATTCGATTCCTACCATTCTTTTGTTCCCTACGCCCATCCAGCTCTCTCGTCTTCATCACTAGTGTGACGAATGACTCGATGAGCATCAAGATCCCCACAGACTGCAGTATCAGAGGGACCATCGTTTCAGGAGTGAGTTTGGCACCCACTACATGACCAATGGTCTTTCTTGCCACCCCACATTTAGCGCAGTCGAAGAGTACGCGCTCCGCATTATCCACAGGGGAATCGCAGTAGCAACACATCTCCTCGTCTCTCTTCTTAAAGCGCCTCAGGTAAGCGTTAAAACAGCCAAGGCCTGAGAGCGCTTGCGCCAAATAAAAGCCAACTTCCCCGTGCTTTTTGTTCAGCCAGGTGGCCTTAGTCTTTTCAGGGGCCATTTTCAGACCTCCGCTATCCAATCAACGCTTTGCCCGCCACAGAGTTTCATTGATCCTGAGCTCAAGGATTCTGACTTCTTCAGCGGCACCCATGACCCATGACCCATGATATATGAGGATATATCACCCACCTGTTGTTTAGATAGTCATCTATCATCAGCAACAGGTAGTCTAGAACCTTCTTCTGCACCATCGCCTTGATGCAGATCTTTTATCTCGCGGTATAATAAATAATCCCTTACGCTTACCAGTTCCTCTTTGTACATTTGTGGCGATGTCTACCACAGCTTGTATTGCGTCCACAGTGTACATGCCTTTCCTGAACCCAAACTGGTTTTCCGAGAGACCGTTGTCTCCGACGAAGAGAGCCTGAAGCCGTTGTAGAATCAACTCCTCCAGAAGCTTCCCCATCGTATCTAATAGACTTATTGGTCTATAGGATGAGGCCTCCTCCAGAGGTTTGTTGCCCTTCCTCTGTAGGACCAACCTCTGCTTCTTCCAGACGTTGAAGAACCGCCCCTTCTGAAGACAGGAATTAAAAGCTTCTAGGAGGATCTCTGGGTATCCTGCGATTCACCTCTTTGAGGATCTCGTTTAGAATCCCGTCGATCCCCGGCGCGGTATTAGCTTTAAGCCTCCCACCCGCTCTCCCCAATTCTTCGAGAGTTTACAGTTCTTCGCGCCGGACTACGCAGGATATTCGGTCCTATCTTTGAAATGGCTCTACCTGTGTAAACAAGCTTTGCACGATGTGAAGCCTCGCCTCAGAGTTGCTTTGCCCTTTTCCATGCCTTATGTAGCAGAATATATCCCTCTTTGACAGGGTGAATTTCCGCCGCGCTGCGAGGCATTCACGACGTAGGGCAGCCAACTGGTCACTCCAGCAGTACATCGACCCTTTGACTTACCTGTGCTTTCGGCAAGGCATCGAGTAGTCGCATGCTGCGACCACCTTCCACCTCGCCCATCGCACAGTGTCACCCAACGGCCCAGCAGGCCCGACCCAAACAAGCTTATCAATGAGCCTGGTTTCTTCGGGGTATTCTCGAAGCCTTTCCCTGCTGAGTCGTCTTGTGTTCGAGGAGGGATTCCTTCGTTTACCGCCCCTACCCTTATCTACTGCCTGTCTCCGTTCTTGTAAGCTAAATCCAATGCACTGATGGACACTCAAGGTTATGGTGACCCTCTATGAGGATCCGCCCGACAGCCTCAACTGAGGCGTTCCTTCAAGAGGAGAATCTGGGTCTCAAAGACCTCGAGAGAGTCGTTGGGGAAAAAGTAGCAGCTGTACCAACGCACACCCGCCACATCCACCCAAGCGAACCCCGCGTCGGACTCCAGAAAATTCCCGACGCTCAAATCAGGGTCCTCCGGATAGACAGGACCTCGAGTCCTGCCATCTAGGGGTCGACTTTAGCCTTCCGGTCACTTGGGCATATGAAGGTGACGACCTGCCCCTCTCATTCTTGGAACTACTTTCCTCAGGGGGAGAGGTGACTGCCCTTTTTTCACCTTCGGTCTGACTTTTAGAGATATCTTCCAAAGACGCTGAAAGTGGTCTCCGGAAGATCCCCATTTGCTTAGTAACGGGGTAAAATTCCAATCTCTTCTGGATTTCCACCCCGCTTTCCAGAAGGCAGACATATGTGTTGAGCATGCCGCCCAACACCTCGGTGGCCTCGTTCACGCTGTCTGTACCATGGCGAGGATTGTTTCTCAGCATACCCTGCTGCATGACGCTGAGAGCTTTCGCGAGCTTCTCTATTTTATCATTCTGCTCTCTCAGAAGCTGAAGAACGTCCTTCCACCCATCAGCCCCCAAAGAAGCCTTCGGCTCCTTGTTTCCCGAAATTGTATTAATATTATCCATAAACTTCTTACCAGCGCATCGTACGTAGAGGAACGGGTCGGTATAGTTGGGAACGGGTATACTCTCGGACCGCAGTCCTACCCTAGTTTCCTGAGGCCCAACCTCCGCTTAGCCGGTTCCGGAATACACGGAGGGACCAAACTCGCTCGGGGCAACACAGACTCCGACGTCTGTGTTTAATACGCACTTCCTGATCAAGTTCGAGAAGGGACTGGCTCCTGATACCGCATGGCACCCGACCTCAGCAGAGCTAAGCTCACACCATCCTCTCCTCCTCATATGTTAGGAAAGACACCACCAAGCAGCGGGGCACTCCCAGTAGGGAGTACGATACGATACGGGACCCATCAGTTGGACTGTTCTTAGTCGCAGGCTGCAGAGGATTGTTGTGTCCTCATAGGAGGTTCCATTCACCAGTTTACTTAGGTCCATTCAGGAGAGAGCCTGTTTGTAGGGTCTTCTCTTACATTCGAACGATATTCGTCGCAATCACGCGGCGTTGTCATACATACATAAATGCGTCTATAACGTTCCCCTCTTTCAACATGGGATGAACCCGATTATAGGTCACCCTTCAAGCTACTGGGAAGATGCCCCTTTATAGAGCCCCCCACATTTTTTCATGTATTCAACGAGAAACTACAACCTCCATGGCCCGAAGGCCGCCTGCTAAGCCTCCCTATCCGTCCTTTCTTGGCAAAGACAAGAGAAGGACTTCGTCAAGGTTCTGTAGATACGATCACACACATAACATCGCGTAAGAATCGTCAAAGTCAGTGTGTACAGGCGAGCGTAAGCTGCTTACGGCGGACGTAAGGTGATAATGGCATCGCTGCAAGGGTTATATCTGCGCTCACAGCCACTAAGGTTTAGTTTACGTGCATGCGTGCGTTTTTTTTTGTATTTTCTTTTCCTTTCTTTCTCCGCTATTTGTCCCATTTATCTACATTCATCGTTCTTTTGCATTTTCTCATCCTATAAATTTTAAATTTCCATACTTGCCTTATTTCTTAACTTTCATTCATTCTCTGTACACTGCTTTCGTTTATTCTTTCATTTTCACATATCGCTGGAAGTCATATTAATTCGAATACACTTTTTATACATATATGTAAGCACCAATTTATTTTGATATATGTATTATTTATTAAATTTCCTCGTATTATTTTTAGGTCCTTAAAGCGACCCCTTCACCCGTATATGCTAAAGGTGCAAAAATGCTCAGGTTACAAAAACCGTGAATAAACTTTGAAACATTTATTTAAGTTTAGAGTGAAATTTTCAAATGAAATATTTCACTTGATCAATTATGAAATTTTTAAGTAGTATTATAGTTTATTGATAAGTGCGCAACTAAGTTCCCGCTGTTTGTGAATAGATGGCTCCAGCAGTAAGTGCTGGTCGATTTTGACCAATCCAAAACGTCATGAACCAAGCTTAGACATATGGTAAACAAACCGTTTAGACACATTCGTGATTTTGCTTTGGCGTCATATACTTTTGGTTGTGTGAAAATGTCTGATTTTATGCCAAATAATCATCATTTGCGGAAAGTGTTGATTTTCTTCTTTCATTCGAAGAAAACGACGGCTGAAGCGCATCGACAGCTCCAAAAAGTTTATGGAGATGCTGCTCTAAGTGAAACAACATGCTGTGATTGGTTCCCTCGCTTCAAAGACGGTGATTTCGATGTTGACGACCGAAAATACGAGCAGAAGCACGAAAAAGTGATTCTGCAGCATGACAACGCTCGACCTCACGTTGCCAAACCCGTTAAAACCTGCCTGGAAACGTTCAAATGGAAAGTCCCACCCTACCCGCCGTATTTCCCAGATATTGCGCCTTCCGATTCTTTCTTGTTCCGGTCGATGGCACATGGTCTGGCTGATCAGCAGTTCTGCTCATATGAAGACATCGAAAAATGGCTTGATTCGTGGATAGCCTCAAAAGATTAACACTTTTACCGTAACGGTCTTCAAAAATCATTATATATACGCACTTTTTCTTTATTTTTTTATTTTACTGTGCGTCAAAAAAATAATAATTGTGATCCAAAGTTATTTATTTCATTATAATATGACAGATTTCATTAAAAAATAATGAAATAGAAGAAAAATGGTGCCAACAAGAATCGAACGAAGGCCCACTAAAAAGAAGGCGAAATCTGTATTCAATATTTTTCGACGTAATTTTACCGAAGAATTTATCAAGCTGAAATCGGGTAGAGCCTGTCCGGAATCCTATTGTTAATCATAAATTAGACATTTTCATCTTAATTATTAACATATTAAAATTGAGGCACCGGATTCCATAACCGACGTAGCGCGTCGCCTAGTTGGCAAAAGAGGGGATACCGCAATGCGCGAACGTTTTTTTTTCATTTAAATACAAAAATTCGGAAAAACGATCAAAAAAACATGTTGGTACATGTTAAATGTCATTGCGCATATTTTTTCTCCCATAAATTTTTCTGTCAGAACTCTAGTTTTTTTTATAATCGAAGAAAAAAGTATATTTTTAAGGTACGAAATCAATCGATTTTTTACAATCAACTGTCTGTTTCTCGTACAAATTTGTCCGGAATAGTCTGAAATTTTATCAACAGACTCAAAAAACCTTAGAGCTTCAGATGGTTATGTTCAACATAACAAAATTCTCAATTTGTTAATAATTTTTATTATAACAGTTGCTGCTGGAAGAATTCTCATGTTTCAACTTCAAAGAAAAAAAGTATACAAGGAAGTTTAGAGTTAAAAGAAATTTCAGTGAGAAAGTTGTTCAGCAGGCATTCAGGCAGTTTTTTAATATATTTTCAGATTTTTAAATCTAAAACTGCGGTCAGGATGGGAATTTACTTAACTGTGCTCGAGCGCACCGATACCATCGCGAGGTATATTGATGGAACACAGGAGAAAGAGAGATGCACCCATGCCGAGAGCAAGCAATTCGACAGAGACGAATGGGAAGAAATTATATTATATATATATATATATATATATATATATATATATATATGTATACACTTTATATTGGCAATAATATAACAAAATGCATTAGAGAATTTTAAAAACGCACTATGTTTAGAGTTCACGAACATTTCGGGTATTTATCTGACAAAATGTATTAGTCCTCAAAAATTCGACAAGTTTCGAGCTAATGTTTAACATGTAACTACCAAACCTGTAATAACGATTATTTTGACGTATAAATAACGATAAATGATCAAATTTTTGTTATATCATGTCTCGGCACGGGTGCATCTCTCTTTCTCCTGTGTTCCATCGATATACCTCGCGACGGTATTGATGCGCTCAAGCACAGTTGAATAAATTCCTATCCTGACCGCAGTATTGGATTAAAATATCTCAAAATATATTAAAAAACTGCCTGAAAGCCTGCTGATCAACTTTCTCTTTGAAAGTTCTCTCAACTCTAAACTTCCTCGCATACTTTTTTCCTTTGAAGTTGAAACACGAGAATTCTGCCAGCCGCAACTGTTTTGATAAAAATTATTAACAAATTGAGAATGTTGTCTTGTTGAACATAACCATCTGAAGCTTTAGGGTTTTTTAAGTCTGTTGATAAAATGTCAGCCTATTCCGGTCAAATTTGTACGAAAAAAAGAGAGTTGATTGTAAAAATTCGATTGATTTCGTACCTTTAAAAAATACGATTTTCTTCGATTATAAAAAAAACTAGAGTTCTGACACAAAAATTTATGGAAGAAAAATTATGCGCAATGACATTTAACATGTACTGACATGTTTTTTTGATCGTTTTTCCGAATTTTTTATTTAAGTGAAAAAAATCGTTCGCACATTGCGGTATCCCCTCTTTTGCCTACTACGGCATGCGCTCCGTCGGTTGTGGAATCCGGTGCCTCAATTCAACTTTAAGAAATGGCTGCTTGTGTTGTCGATTATCGACTAAAAATCAAACTGTTTACTTTCAACCGTATGATCTGACTTCAACGCTCATCAGTACAGTGCGGGTCGGATCTGACCCATGCACTGCTTTTTATTTCATTTTCATTTTTAGTTTATTAGCTTTCTTATTTATTTTTCCAAATTTTTATTTTTACTTTACTAAATCCTTTTTCAAATTTGTAGAATATCCGCCCTCCCTTTTTATATATAACACCGCCAAAAATTCTCTGTTTCCATTATTACTTTTTAACATAGACTGTATTGTTTTTGAAATTTGACCAAAATATAGAAGAACAATAGTATTATGTACATCGAAAGGCTTCACTTTGTGTATCCATGTCTACAATACTACCCTGTCTACTTTTGACTTGTTCAATTCTAATTTTTATATCTTTTTCAGTCAAATCTTGTGGGTAGTAATTAAAAAATAAAAATTTTCTCCCAATATCTAAATTTTCTGAATAGAATGATTCATGATACAAACAAACATCTCTGTCAGCCAGATTTTTAATAATAGCGACTTAATTTTGAAAGGGATGACTTGATATGAAATTTAATAATCTACCAAAATATGTACTCTTTCTGTACCAATTGGACACTATTTTACTTTTTTTCTTTTTTTTTATTACTTTTATTCCTATTGTTATTAGCTTTCCTTTTAATTTCTTGTGCTGTAATCTTGAATAAAGAGGAAGTTGAATGAAGTTCATAAGGTCCCATGTTAAAAAAAATGTGAAAGGTGTATTTTGGTTTTTCTCAAATGACCCAATTGTCTGTCGCGAAATCTTTTAAAATTATCTGTATTTTTCAGTTACAAAAAGAAGAATTTCCACCTTCAAATTTAGTCGCTGATCAGGAATATCATGATACCATAATGTCATCTTCACTTTGTCATCAATCTCAGGTAAAAAAAAATATCTATGGCTTACGATATTACAGTCGAATTTAAGAATTTTTCTTTAGAAAAAAATATTTAAGTATGTGCGACTTTATTAAAATAAACACTTCCGCGGGAAATGCGATTTTGGTGCCCTGACGCGAAACAGAAAAAATGTCGTGGTTGCATCAATCGATCGTGAAACTGATGATTTTTGCTGTTTCGTGCCAGGTGCCGAAATCGCATTCCGCTTCGTGGTATGTAAAAAAATAGTATGTTAACCGAGTAGAGGACTAGTTGATTTCCAACTCGCAAGATTACCGCATTCGTTCCGCTCGCGCAGCAACTTTATATTTGTTGGGTATCTCCTAGATCCCTCATTTGGTTAACAATGTAATATTGTAAAGACTGAAGGAACTGTCTCAATAACGAGGAGATATTTACTAATAAAAAACTGACGAAGAACGTTTTTCTCAGGTTTTCATCGACGATTTTTTGCTCTTCTGATATTTTGTAAAAACTAGAAATAAAAATAAGCATATTTATGTTTTGTCTCGTTTCCATATTCAGCAAGTAGAACCACCCCTCAATGTGTTTTAACTTTCAATAAACGGACATAAACATCTAATTGAATATAATAATTAAAAGATGGAGGCAGGAAATATAAAGTGATTAATACAAAATTAGAAGTATATTTTACGGAACTTCCTCCGATAAAGATGGGGTATATGATCAAATTCTAAAATTTTCAAGAACTGGTACTGTCAAATGTTTTTATTGAAAATATAACGCACAAAATAACCACATATAACAGAACATACAGTAGTATTTGAAATGGTACATTTATCTAACATTTAGACTGTTTGTTCAAAATATCAGGATCAAATTGGTAAAACCTAAGGTACTGTGAGTACGTGTCAATAAACAGGTGCAGGCAAGATTCAGTTCAAATTTCGGTAAATCTTAAGGTGAATACATTTTTTTTAAGTAGTACACTAAAGAAGCATTGCAACTCTGCCTTTTGACTTTTCCTTTGCGTACTTTTTCCTAACTTATTTGTACATTATACACAATGCGTTTACATCGTACAGCTATTTAAGAACGCGTACCTTGTACTTAATATGCATACACTATACTTAATACATATATAGACTAAACAACATTTTTTTTCTCAGTTAAGGTGGCTTGAGCGTTTGGTGTCGTATGAAGTGAGGGGCACCGTGGGGGCACGTGTTACATGAATGCTCATTGCTACTTATTTTTTTAATAATCATATGTATTATAGTTACATCTTAGTAGAAGGGTAAGAAATCACGGAAATTTCCCCGGAAAAAAGCGATAGTAAAAAATTATTAGTTTCACCTCGAGGCGATTTCTATATTCTGTACCTTTTTCGCAATTTTCTCTTGATTGAAGTCGTCAACCCTTCGTTTTTATAATATTAATAGATTCCTCGAAATCGAAAGTACTAGTATATATTTGATTTATGGGGACTTGTGATTTTTTCCGGAGTTTCGCCGATTTTGACGAGGAATCCCATAAGAATACGTGTTTAACTGACATTTTTTCGGTAGTGATTTTTTCGGCAATGACATCGTCAAACACGGTATTTCTTTTTTCCAAATGAATCTAGCATATTTTATTAAAATAATCTCTAAGTTTCAGAGCAGTCTATAATTTTTTTCAAAAACGATCAAGCCACCTTAACATGCTGTGTAAAATTATTTGGTCGTTTCTTATATGCAAACCGTCACTTTAGTTCGTCGCTTGCGAGAAAAGTTTAGTTCCAGGTCGTATTTTTCAGTGCCAGTTACAAGATTGTTGCATATTCTTATTAATGCGCAACATTAGTAGCATATACAATTTTAATTTATGCTCAGGAATGCAGAAAATACATACTTTTTAGCTCTCGTAACATGAGCACATTCCAATAACTAATGCGAGATGAAAATAATTTTTGAATCAAACTCGTAGTCCTTCATATACTATAAATCTTTATGTATTCTAAATACATTTCGAAAATTATACGTTTGAAAGTTTAGAAAATGTTTTAAAAGCAAGAATGTTGTGTCTTTACATTTTTTCTGAGGATCACTGTAATGATAAGCTAATCTTTCTTTTGCATAAGAATTTTATAAACTCCATAATCTATAATACCAAGAGCATTCAATATTTTATGTGCCTCCGGCGCGTAAACTCGTTTTACGTTACAGTTTAGAGTAGCGTAATGCGTATGCATAGAAACTCGTATACGCACCGAAGTCACATAAAATAGAATACGTTCCAATGCACACAATTCGGGAAATTACGAGACTGGCGACAATGCTCGCAGGACCGATCGCGGCTCGGATTCGTCTCGGCTTCGTCTCGACTACGCCTTGGCTTCGATCTCCTGCGAGCATTGTCGCTCGTCGCGCAATACCCCTCACTGTGTGCCTAGGCACGTAATATACTATTTCATTTTAAAAAAGTAACTTTTACTGCAACTGTAATGTGTAATAAGAAGAAATTGTTTGTGCAAGGAAAAATGTAATTATTTGTCTTTATCATATTCTCGGAAGGCATTATGTAGTATATAATTCGAGAAATGTTTGTAACTGATACCTCTGTTATGCTGAAAATACAATAATTAAATTTATTTATTACATGCATAGTTAAGAAATTATAAAATAAACTAGTTTAGATACTTGTTTATTCTGATAATAAAAATAATCTCGAAATCGACAATAAAATTATATTGATATTCTGACGATCTAATAAAATAATGACTATAAATAATGCGGCCGTGATTGTTAGCATCGACTTCTTTTGCCACAATCATTTTTCCTTGAAAGTACACTTTTTCACAAAATGTATTCACAATACATATAAAATTTAAGTCAAATTTCATTACAAACTGTTCAAACGTGCGGACTTAGGGATTATCAAACTTTCTGCAAACGCGTGCATTTGCTTGGCATGTATGTTTTCAGGTCTATTTCCAAATCACGAATTCCCCGATTCTTATGTCATTGGTTGTCCGCGTCACGTAGAAGTGAGATGGTGGGGCGTGAGGGGAAGCGTGAATCTTGAAATACACGAGACGCTCTGCTTGAGATAAACGAGACTTGGCTGTAATACAATTTTCAACGCCTTTTTCGTCACTATCAGACTCATTAGTTGAGTCACTATTTTCAGTCAAAAAATCAAAAACATTTTTATCATACCAATTTTGTCTGTATAAAGGTAAAAATTTCATCAAATACTATAGGTCCGTAATTTTTGCCTTCTTCATTCCTACAACATCGATTTTGGCCAATTTACTTACAGCTTCAGTGAGATTTTTAGGTTATATTTCAACCAAAGAAAGCGTTTGTGATTCTTCTTTAGAATAATTCTGGAAACATTTCACAGCACCATTTTGTAAATATGTAAGGTAAACATACTTTTGAAATGAACATTTTATTTTATTAGCATAACACTGAGAAAATTGTTTCTTTTTAAAAAAATGTTTCTTTGATATACGGTCAAAGAAAGTTTTGTTAATTCAAAAAAGTTTTTCTTTCATCCGAAGAAATAGATTTGTTCACATTGAAGAAAATTTTCTTGAATCAACAAAACTTTCTTCAATTCAAAATTTTTTTTCTTTGACCATATACAAACAATTGTTTCTTTGATTGAAAGAAACTGTTTTCTGGGTGAAGGTAAACGACGTGTGTGTAAATCTATAGTAGATTTCCAATTTCTAACTAAATTTGAACCATTAATAACATTAAATGGGAATGGATTATTACGACAACTTTTGAAAATATCAACATAAGTATCAACCGTATATATATTTTCCATTCGCTATTTCAGTTTTCCGTAACAATCAAAGTTGCGGTCACATCGATTATATGAATTTTTGCAAAAAGGACGTAACTCAAGTTACGTACTTCTTTTGCAGAGACTGTGTAATTTAAACACATATAGACATGGTTTTCTCTTCCATATTTAATATGCGTATAAAAAGTGACTTATATTTTTATTTCAAATTATAATCTTAATATATTCAAAACTATGATCTTTCTGTACCAATTCAAAGCAGAGCTTAGCATATACTTCACGCTTTCCTTTCTTCGCGTCTACCCTTGCCCACGTGATTTAGCCAACTAAGCTCTTACAACGAAAGCCACGTGCTTTTACAAATAAAACTTAGATTGATTAAACTCAAATAATGAATTAACTGTTTTGATGATATTAATCTACATAATGATTATAAGCCCAGATTATGTGAAATATTTCAATTTAGTCTGAAATATATTTAAAACTGAGAATCGTTTCTACAATTTTATAACCGTGCATCAAATTATAAAATTGACGAGCTTATTTTCTTCTCCTCTAAAAGTATTAAAGGAAGGTTATTCTTTATCTTAAAATTAGAAAAAAAATTTGCCAAGTGTACCCACCTAGAAATTTGTTGCTTTCAATCTTTTTGAAACTCCACTACATTTTAATTCTAGTGGATCTCTTTTAATCTCCCCACATTTCAACACGCGCACCGTTATTCAATCAGTCATAACTTCTGTTCAAGTTGATCAATTTAAATTTTTATATGAGTGTTTTTAAATTCTGTTTTTATGAGCTTTCCTATAAAAATAAATATATTGTAATAAAACAATATTTCATGCTCATTTTCCTATTTGTAACATATTTTTGAGTTTTTTCAAAATGAGACCCCTTAAAGGGCATAGCCGGGCAAGCATACAAAATCTGCCCCCGCACGTATTAACTTGAAATTCCGTCATAGGTTCGCATCCATGTGAAGTAAAATTCCTCGCAACGATAAACCTAGAAATTGATTTTTTTTTAGAGTTGTGGAGGAGACAGAAAAATTAGAAAAGTGGTTTTTCTCGAAAACTGCTTGATCGGTTTTGATAAACAAAATATATGTTGTAGACATTAATGATATTTTGCGTGAATATTCCTTAGAATATCCTTCATAACATATATTTTTGTTGAGTTTTTTGCAGGGGTGGAATAATGTGAAAAAAAATAAAAATCGCGTATGCAACATTGCGCACCGTTATGGCGCACTGCTCTCGACCGCATACTTTGGAACACAACTCTATTGCATTTTTTCATGATCATTCCACTCTGCGATCTTCATTTGTTCTTGTTCGTGAATTTCGTTTATGTGCCATCTCATTGTGTGATTTCTATTGTCTCCTATTTTTGATTCTCACATATGCGCCCATCCACACTCCGAGCTTTATTTGATCCTGGTCATTATTCTCGCCTGTACGTTATTTTATTTGTTTTCTAAGATAACTTTAATGATCTTACTGCATATTGCGATCTTTCAATTATTGCAAGTGTATCTTACGATCTTCACTTATTTCTTGTGCTCCATTCTAGTTAGTAAATGTGCCATATAAATTTGCGATTTTCGTCTGTTTCTTGTCTATACTCAGTTGAGAACATAACTTTTGCGATTTGAATATTTATTGCGATCCTGTTATCCAAACATGTCTACATTACAACAAAAACTTATGAGCGTTGGTTGTGATAATAAACTTGAAAGAAGCGTAGGTAGAAAAAAATTAGTGAGTGTTGAAGTTGAAGCAAATGCCTTTTCTCGCTGCCTTAAACGAAGAATAGCCGTAGATGACATTCTAGAACATAACCTCAAAAAAAATTCGAAAAATATAAACAAATTTTTTAGCTACCATTGTTTTAAAAAAAAATTGTATTTCTTTTTCTGAAATAGCCTAATTAGTGTCTAGAACAACATATATTTTGTTCTTCAAAATCGATCAAGCATTTTTCAAGAAAAACCACTTTTTCAATTTTTCTGTCTCCTCCACAACTCTAAAAAAAATAAATTTCTAGGTTTATCGTTGGGAGGAATTTTACTTCACATGGATGCGAACCTATGACGGAATTTCAAGTTAATACGTGCGGGGGCAGATTTTGTATGCTTGCCCGGCTATGCCCTTTTCTTCAAACTTTTTAAAATAAAAAGCTTCATTCTTTCCCTTCAAAATCATTCAAAGCAGAAAATGGGGCAAAAATTGCTATTGGACTTGTAAGAGATTCTTGCGCTCGGCTGCCGAACCACGAGCCACTATACAGTGTAAGTAAGCACTTCGTAGGTCTTATTGTGTGAATTAATATTATTATAATATAACTATAGTTATTGTACATTTTTTAAGCATGTTTTTCATTTCTTTTTCCAAAAATTATTTAGGCTGAATATGAGTTTCAAATTCGATTAATTCGGGGTGCTTTCTAGTGTGAGTCCCCTCGCCTCTCACATCAATGATTAAGCAAAGTGCTTATTCCATTACACGTACACTACTTTTTCTACTTTTTCGTACAGTTTTCTTTGGAAAAACGTCAAACTGTAGAGATATAAAAATTAAATTAAGTAACTTTAGCAGAAGTTATTGTTGATTGAATAACGGCGCGATATGTCAAAACGTCAAAAATTGAAGCCCCTGAATGTTGACAACTAGTCATTCTAGAGCTATCACCTCAGGGGGTTTAAAAGAAGTCCACTAGGACTACAATTCAGTGGAGTTTCAAAGAGATTGAATACAAAAAATGTTCTGGTGGGTACACTTGGCAAAGGGCTTTATTACCGTGAGTCCCCTCGACTCTCACAATTGGGGGTGCTTTATTACGGTTCTCCACTTTCCACTACACCAGCCGTGGACCATGACTATCAGTCGCTAATCATTTTATAATTTTAATATTAAACCATCTACACTTGATAAAAACGGGTTAAAACTTCCACGCGAATATTCGTTGGCATTTGTTTTCTCATCTGAAGTTACCCTTCGATCTTCGTTTGTTATTTTGAGGATTTGGATTAGTTTCTCACAAAATAGGGAAAGATTTTGATAGTGTAAAAGTTGTTTGTTCTTGGAACTTTTTTATTTTATTCACTGATTTTCGCAAAATTCTGCTGCATATAGCTAAGACTTTCAACAATTATTCTTTTGTCTTCGCGCAATATTGCATAATATGGCCTAATCTTCGATAATTATTTCGTTCATGCATCTTGTATGTTTGTTTATAGCTTATTTTCCATTGCTAGTAGTACTTTTTGTAGCTATTGATTATATTTTCTAAAGTGAAAAATGTCTGAGTCACTGAAAAGTTCTCAGTGTGCTGGATGTAGTAAGTTATTAAAAAAAATTACTGGATTAAAAAAAACAATTTCAAATGAAGATGAAGCTATGCTTTTCAGTAGCAAGCTTCAACGAACGATTATTGTTAATGACATCTTGTGCTCTAAATGCCGGCTAACTCAATATAAAGAAGAGAAGCTTGATCTTGATGCTGAAAGTACATCTTCCCAAACTGAAAACGATCAATCAGGCTCAGTTTTTGATGATCCCGTTTTCAAAGTACAACTGAAATCTGAAAAAGAGAAATCGGAGCTCGAAAGAATTGAAATTCCGATTCAAAGAACTGTTTCGACACACAAATACTGTTGTGTTTGTTTTGAAACAAAAGATCTAACTATAATACCAGAAGAAGCTCGTACTTAGTCTTTTGTTGGGCAAACAATCTATATACCTGCAGGAAATCGATGTTGTCGAAAGCATTTGATCAAAAATAGATTTTATGATAAAAATTTTGCGCAGTTAAAAGTGTATTCCAATTCATCGAGTATTGTCCCTTCCGATTTGAGCACAATGATGGAAAGTCTGGCTATAAAGTGTGATTCTACACTTTTTGAAAAAATTGGAGATTTCAGTCTCTATGAGAAATAGCTCCAAATTTTTACTGGTTTGACTTGGGAGGAAATCATACAATTAAGAGATATGATGACTTCTACCCGAGAAAATCAAACCCGAACCGAAACTCAGGCGCTTGTTGTGTTTTTCTTCAAACTTCGCACAGGCAATTCAAATAAAATCATAGCCTCTATTTTACAACTCGAGTACGAGCAGCTTATCTCAGAGAATACGAGGTCAATAATTAAGTCTTTTCAAGAAGAAATATTACCGTTTCGCTTCGGATTAACCTCCTCTATCAAGGGCGATCTTACTGATAATCACACAACAGAAGATTCTAAGAAGTTGTTCGGTACTTATGAAAATCTATTTTTAATATGTGATGGCACATATGCTCGTCATCAGAGAAGCACGAACAATGGATTTCAAAGAAAATCATTCTCAGGCCAAAAGAAAGTTTCTCTCTGTAAGCCATTTACAATTTGTACCACTGACGGCTATGTGGTAGACATGTTGGGACCATATCCTGCAAATGTGAACGATGAAGATATTTTAAGGAATTTGCTTCAAGATCCAAACGGCTTATGTAAACTGTTGCAGGAGAATGATTATGCAGTTCTTGATCGTGGCTTTCGAGATGTCAGATCTGAATTAGAATTGCAGAAAATTAACGTTTCAATGCCTAGTTTAAAGGGGAACTGTAAACAATTAACGACAAGAGAGTCAAATGAATCCCGCTATGTTACAAAAATTCGTTGGGCAGTAGAAGCGGTTCATGGGATTCTGACACAAAAGTATGGACTTTTACACCAAACATTAGACAACAAATTTCTTCCAAAAATTGCTACATATCTCCGAATCGCATCATTTCTCAACAATCTATTTGGGCAGAGGTTAAAATCCGATTCAGAATTTTTAGACGAGAACTTAGAAAGAATGAAAAAAAGAAAGGATGTTGAAAATGCTTTGGCTACTGAAGCAGAAGAAAAAGGCTGGTGGCGCAAAAGATCAGTACTTCAAAGAATTTCAGCTAATGATATTCTGGACTTAGCCGAAATAATTGACAAAGATAGGCAAATTAACCTGCAGCATGTAAAAGATAAAACTAACGTATTCAAATTACTGGTTCCCTCTCGTCATATTTCCAGAAAAGCATACAAATGCTTCATAATATATAAACCTAATACACGGAAAAAATTTGTCGCTTAAAAAGTCATCGACTTTGTGTAATACTCGTGGATAAGTTAGAAAGTCGACTAAATATTATGAACCTCTGTATTGAAGAATATGATAGATAATCGCTGAAAATGTAAAACGTAAATTCGAAAGTTTAAGTGACAGTCGCGGAAAATTTAAAACACCGTGGGTTTTATTTTCTCTAAACCAGGCATCGAAAGTCTAAGTGACAGTCGAAGAAAATGTTGAACAGTGTAAAAAGGAAAATATTATTTTCTGTGATATGATCCTGCACTTATAGTTAATTATTTTTCATTTTTACATTACCTATATAATCCTAATATGAACTTATTATTGCATTTAAAACTGTACATTACCGAAACGCAATCTTTTATAAACACTTCGCAGCACCGAGAATCGAACGCTCGCACGCACGCACGCATCCTAACCCAATTCTAATCGCACGCCTTAACCCGAATAGCCGATACATGTCGTGGAGACTTGTGTAAAATATTTGGATCACATTCAGAGTTTGGAGGCAAAACTAAAAAAATAGATAAATTTCAAATTTTACATAATACACTTTATCAAGGTAAACATATACTTACTCGGAACTAATTCTTCAATGTACGCTTCAATCCAGATTCAAACGAAACAAAATGACACGCAATCTCAAAATCTAACCAAAATTATTACAAAAACAAAAAGCCGAGATGCATTGTCTGCTGCGCGATGCTACGAATTACGTTTCTGCGCATCGCTTTTTGCGACTGTCGAGAACATTTTAGAAGACGGCATATCAAATCTAATGGACTTTAGAATACAATTTACAAAACTATTTGTTTGAATTACTTTCATTTCAAATTATTCGATGGTCTTTTAAAATCTATGACAAATGAATGCAAAGATTATGAAACTTTTCATTACTTCTTAAAAAAGATCAGTTAGTGTTTAAAATACTTTTATAATAATAAATACGCGACTTTTTTTCTTCGACCTCGTTTTCTAAAAGTTATTCGACTTTTTTCTACTATTTCCTAAAAGTCATTGAAACCTTACAAGACTTTCTCAGATTTTACTTTCTGTGCACGACTCTTCGAATAGTCTGTTAAATTTTAAGCGACAAATTTTTTCCGTGTAGTGTTGGGATTTCCTGGGTACCAGAGTACGTATGTGATTGTGCTAATTGGAACAGAACTGTTGGTTGCTGCTCACAGATTGCTGCAATCATCTACTATTTGTCCCACGCAAGGTATTTGGCTAAAATTATTAACCAGTCAGCTGTGGTGACCATGGCGACTTCCATGTATTTATGACGGATATAGTCGTCAAACACAGCTGGCTGGATAAACCAGCTGAAATTCTAAGCCAAATGTTTCACCAGAGTATCATTGTTCCTGTCATTGAAAGTGACGAAGATTAAGGGTATTTGACGAATAATAAGCACCCCGAATTGTGAGAAGCGAGGGAACTCACAATAATAAAGCACCTCAAATTGTGAGAGGCGAGGGGACTCACAGTAATAGAGGACCCTGAATTGTGAGAGGTGAGGGGACTCACGGTAAAAAAGCACCCCGATTTGTGAGAGACGAGGGGACTCACAATAAAACAGCAGCCCGATTTCGCCAAGATCGCAAATTGCATTGTGTACTTTACCTCGTAGTTCCTGGAAACTACAATTATTGTAGGCTTATTAAGAACGTATTTATTAACAAACGCATTTTGCTGTTTGTCAAATATAATTTTTGGCAATTTCAGTTCTAATATTGTGCAATTTTAACGATATTTTGGTCAGTGAACATACACACAGCGCGCGGTGCACTTCAGGCGGTACAATGGAGATGTTTCATTTTTTATAACTATGAAGCACCTATTCGATTAATTTCAAACTTTGACGAATTACTGAAGACAAGTGAACGTGTTTTTAACAAAAAAAATGGTGATTGTATCTCAAGGACTTCCCATAAAAAAAACGCGAAAAAATTTTGAAAAAAATCGTTGACTCCTTCATTTTAAGGAAACAGTATTATGATTTTTTCAAAGCATCCCCCGCTTCAATTCGATAACATACTTTTTTCCCATTATAATCGGTCAAGCCGTTCTCGAGAAAAATTTTTTTTTCGATTTTTCTATACACCACCGTAACTCCCATAAAAATGTTTTATTAAATATGATCTTTTGGGAAATTTAATCTTACATCAGTGCCAACTCACAGTAAAAATCTCAAGCAAGTTCGGCCGGGCACATCTAATTTTTATCCTGCTATGCCCTTTTGCCCCATATGTGTAATCTCATAGGCTATCCCTAACATTATTTGTCCAATCATAAATTTCTGAATAATCAAAAATTTATATCGTGTTCATTTTGCAATGAACTAATATGCTAAATGGAGACAAAATGAATTTTGCACTCTTCTAAGTGTTTCTATCATGATCAGACATTAAAATAGTAAAAAAATAGAATTTATTTCAAAATTCGGAAAAGTCCATTTTTTCCATTTTACTAGTCGAGTAAAATCGTAAAGCTACCTAGTAATACTTTCTCTTTCTTTCTCGGGAGTCGTTGTAGAAGACGAAAATAATAAAAGTCTTTATTAGGCAAAGGATAATAAAGATATAATAATTTTTCAGTGAACTGTCTAAGGGTTCTGATTTTTTCTAAATCATTTCCGTCGATTATGTCAATCATTATTAGAGTGGAAGCGTTCCTTTTTTCACAGAAAATTTCTTCAACGTCTAAGTGTTCATTCACAAATTTTCAAAAATTTGTAAATAACAAAATAGAGCGAAAATTGCGAGAAAAATAACACTATCGAATCTCAAAACGATAGTGATGATTTTCTACAAAATAGTTGAGCTAAAGTTATCAAAAAAATTACACGGCGAGAAAGGCGAGTTTTAATGTATTCAGCCCTTTTCTCGTTGAAAGCCATCTCGTTTTTTTTTTTTTTTTTTCATAATCTTACTCTCAGTTATGTACGAAGTAGGTGTAAGCAAATAATGTTTCCGATACATATATGTTATAACCATTCATTATATATCATTGGCATATTTTATTAAACTTTTATTGAAATGAATGATGTCTAGATTACAAACTAAAATTATAATTTTATTTGTTGATGCTAATTTATAAATGAAAATATAGTATTATTCCACACAAAACTAATTTACAGAGTTTGGGCAACTCGAGCTACTCTGGTCAACCTCACCGGTCAACATAGAATTTTCCCGCCAGTCCCGAATTTATATCGTTCATTAAAAATTTTGTACAGTTGAGCGCCAAGCTATTTATTCTAAAGTCACCAAAGATCACCAGTGAAAGTTTAGTTACGTCTAGTAACTTCCAAATGCTCTGGGCGCTAAACGCGCGTCATTACGGAATTCTGCAGGTAAGTGACAGTTTAGGAACAACAGATTTCAGTGCTTTCACACCAATTCGCGGATACTGACTCGACTTTTGATTAATATACGAACCCAGATCGTGTCACTTTCGTGACATAAATTTGCGCGCTACCAGAAACAGGAGTTGCTATTAAGCAACGAAACAAATTTACGCTCGCCTTACTAGGACATCGAAACCACGAACTCCTCCTTTTTCATCAACTACGTTACCCTGGGAGTGGTAGAATTAAGTCTTTAGCATCGGTAATGTACCTTGGTATCGTTCTACCTATTACTTTTGTCATTATTGTTACTATTCTGTGTCTTCAATGTAAACTGTTGCTGCAATTTATATCGCTAAAGAATGGATTGGAGTTTGCAGACACTGGTTCAAACTTCGAACAGAGAATGAATATAAAAATGGCGAGATGCGTAGCATGGTCACAATCGGAAGACAGTAACGCTTACATAAATTCCGCGCGTTTGCGACATTTGATGCGAGTATAGGTGGTGAAGGTGCGCCGATATGTGTCGCTACCGCGTGGTGATTGCTAGAACTAACCACTTTCCGGAGGTTAGTTTATTGACAATCTGCTAAGAGTGAAACGACGAGCTCCTTTCCTTGGAGGTCTTGAGCAGACGGGACTCACATCCACCTGACGCACCAAGGATCTTCTTCGTACAGTGCTGCGCCGTGGTATCGTTAATTCCTGTTCCTCGTGCCGTCGTGTCGTTAATTCCTGTTCCTCGTGCCGTGCTGAATCGTCATGCGAACGCCGGTATCGAGTTCTTTCGGCCGGCCGGTGTTCTAGTGCTCGGGCAAACCTCGTGGTGTGTAGTGTGCGTGTAAACTGAATAAAATAATATTATAAAAAAAGATAATGATTATCGTGAAGGAAACCACCAATATAGCTATCAGGAAAAGGTGCCCGGGGAATATCACCTCCCCCCTCAGGTAACCTGTCAGAATTTAATTTTTAACGAATACAACGTGTCCGAGCATGATTTTCTGCTCGTGATAATTAAATACGTCACAATATATAAAGAGTGTGTCATCTTTTTGTGACCCATTTATTTATTAAATATAACAAAAATTCGTAATTTTTTTACTTCTTTTGCCAATGTATGTTTTAGTCTTTTCATGGAAATTGTTGCAAGTTAATTATAATAAAATGTCTCGTAAATGTATGATTTTTGCTGTAATGCAGGCGTGAGCCCGTTTTCAGCTTTTTCCATCACTTTTTGTCACATTTCGGTCCGTATTTCACGAATTTCTCTGCAAATGTTAGTTTGATATTCATCTTGGACTTAAGATGCCCCCAAAAAAAGTCTGGTGGTGCCAAATCGGATGAACACGGAGGCCAATCAAAATAGCCATTTTTCGATATGATTCGATTACTGAAGAATTTCTTCAATAAATCCATTGTTTTGCGTGCTGTGTGGCATGTAAAGCTGTCTTGTTGAAATCAATAGCCTTCCACATCATTTTCTCGCAAATCGGAAATTAAAAAATCATGAATCATCTCCCTATAACGATTACCATTCCACGTAACCTGCTGGCCACGAGTATCTTCGTAAAATTACGGTCTGATGATCATTCAGTTTATCCATGTGAAGTTTTCTTATTTAGAAATAGATTTCCCAGTAAAAATAAAAGGAGATGACGATTATACTTGTACAAATAAAAACAAATTTCTAATAATTTTTTAATTTGAAATTTTGGCAGCTTGGAGCCTCACGGCCTATTCTGTAAATTCGAGCGAAAGTATGTTGGTAACGATTTTTCACTTCTGTTGATATTGAAGCAGTTTTACCTAACAATCAGTATGAAGTAAGAACTAATTTTGAGTCTTTAAATTTAAAATTTCTTCAAAAAAGTGAGGTTTTCAGAAAAAGTAAAATTTCATGGATTGCATATCGTAAAACATTGCATTTCGGATGTTTTTAAATTAGACAAATATTTGGAATTTTTTATCTGAAACTATTGGATTTATAACTTAATTCGTGCGGTTTGCTAAGATATGGCGTAAATTGATTATTATTCCATCGTTCCAATATTCCGAACATGCGTTGGAAAGCTACTGTCATTGTGCGTCTTTTTCAGTATATGTCATTCATTTGAAGCGTACACAACAATAATTTTTTTTCACTCAAATATGTCGAACTTTGTGCCTGAAAAAGTGTTTTTGCGGGGAGTTCTTCTTCATTACTTTAATATGAAGAAAACCGCTGCCGAAAGTCATCGTATTTTGGTGCAAGTTTATGGTGAACATACTCTAGCTGAGCGAAAGTACCAAAAGTGGTTTGCACAATTTGAAAGTGGTGATTTTGGCTTGGAAGACGAAGAACGTCCTGGGCAGTTAAAAAAGTTTGAAGATGAAGAACTGAAAGCATTACTCGATAAAGATTGTTGCCAAACACAAGAAGAGCTCGCAGAATCTTTAGGAGTCACTCAAGCAGCCATTTCAAAACGTTTAAAAGCAGCCGGATACATTCAAAAGCAAGGAAATTGGGTTCCACATGAACTCAAGCCGAGATACGTTGAAAGGCGGTTTTGCATGTCCGAAATGCTGCTGGAACGCCACAAAAAGAAGTCATTTTTGCATCGGATTGTAATGGATCCATTACGACAACCCCAAGCGCAAAAAATCATATGTGAAACCCGGCCAACCAGCCAAATCAGTGGCAAAGCCGAATATCCATGGCGCGAAGGTAATGCTCTGTATTTGGTGGGATCAGAAGGGTGTGCTGTATTATGAGCTGCTACAACCGGGTGAACCAATCAATGGATAACGCTACCGAACACAATTAATCCGTATGGAGGGAGCAATAGCCGAAAAACGCCCGGATTGTTACGCGCGAATGAAAGTAATGGAAATTTTCCCTTATTTTTGTACTCCCCAATTAATATAGCACGGAAGTATTTCTATGCTGTATTAATTCACGACTTATAGGCGGGCCAAGGACGCATTTTTGCTACCTTGTATCGCTCGTAACTTGAGCGCTTCCTGATAATCGACTCAGCATTCATGGGGCAACGAGTTGGTTGGAGCCAAGTATAAACTTAGCAAGAGAGAAATTGGAGGAGAGATGACTGGAAATAATATCTAAGTCAAGGAAAGCTTCTCGATTCAAATAAAATTCAATTAAAAATCCAAATCCAATATATGTACGTATTTGTATGTATGTATATGCATGTATGCGTGTGTGCATGTGTATACGATATTTTTATATATATATATATGTAAAATATTGTATAATAACATTGTAAAAATACACGGTCTTCTTATATGCTACCCTTACGTAGCTCACACGAGGACAAAATTATAAAAATGAGAGCGTGCGAAGCATGAGTAAGGAGGGGAGGGGTGATAAGCACAGTATAAGAATGAACCCGAAAGAGAGGAGAAAGAAGCGATGCAAGAGAGAATGAATCCTGGAGGAGAGAGAGAGAGCTATCTCCCTGCAGCTCAAGCTAGCATCTCGCGTCAAAACCTCCTTTCTGCTTTTGCTTCCTTCCATCTTTCGTCCGCCCAGGCGCGCACTAAAGAAGGCAGATATATGCATATATTTTATCTGATTCTATGACTGCCACGATCCGACTCTGCGCTCAGCGTAAGGTCCAGCATACACCTACCCCTTCCCATACCCCGCAACCATCCGAGCCTAAATGCTTATACCGGCTGACCTACCGCAACCGATCCACGTGCTTTTAAGACATCAAATAAAACTTGTCTGAACAATGGAATTGTTTCAGTAACAATTTCATTAATACAATAATCATAAATAACAATTAAAATTCAGACAAGCTATAATATTTCAATCCAAACTGAAATGAGAGAAACAAAAAATCGTTTCTAAAATTATTGATGAATATGCATCAAATGATAGTTGCGAGCCACTTCCTTTTGCCATAATGGCGAGGATGAAGGTATCCAATGGCACCTAATGGTCAGCATGAAGTCGGATTACAAAATCAGCATTTATATGGTTTCCCACGCACCCTCACCACTTTTATTTCGTCCAATCCTAATCTTCTTAATAGGCAAAAATCCCTACCGTGGTCACCTGGTGATGAGTTTATGAGCCGAGTCGAGAACATCCAAAATTTGCAGTCTTCTAAGTGTCTTGACCTTGTTCAGACCTCAGAATAGTAAAGAAATATAATTTTTTTTCATCGTACCCGTCCACTGTGCAGAACAATCGCGTCTTATCACCTGATCAGTTGATTTAATTCGTAAAATATCGGGGTTAGGGCTTCAAATTGGGGATCGCGTTTGGGCGGACGTAAAAGATAGAAGTCTTCATCTGAACGGAAGCAGTTGAACAAAATAATAAACTATATTTTTAACATAGTTTACAAATCTTCGGCGGGCTAATTTAAAGCCCAAAATTTATTGGAAAGAACAGCAAAAAGAAAGTGGCGAAACGGTATTTTTGTGCGCGTGTTGTGCGCGACCGACCAATAAGACTTAAGTTGTGTTTTGAGCAACAATAGGAAACCTCTCCGCCCAGTCTAGGACGAATAAGGAGCCCAGGGGTAAACCTCTCTCTCTCTCTCTCCCTCCTAGTACTGGTAGAATTAAGAAGAACTCAATGTAAGGTATCGTTCCAATGATATATGTATTTATATGTGTGTACCCCATTTTACTTACACCTGTGTGGAAAAATAAAATATAGGATTGGAATTTTTTTTAGCTTATCCTTTCATTCAGTTTTATTTTTAAAAAAAAGGGTTTTCTTGTGCAAAGGGTATAGCCTCCTCAGTCAGAGGAGAGAGCAAATACGAGTCCCAAAATAAAAACAAATTTTATTTTTCTTTTCTGATAATTTAAAATTTGGCAGTTTGGAGCCTCCACGAACAAGACGTTCATTCAAAAGGAATTTTGAATGAACAATTTCAATTTAATAATTAAATTTATATTAAAATTAAGTCTTCGTACGTAACAAACTGATGGTGGCAGCGGTGGGATTTTTTGTCTCGCGCTGTACCTAGCCACGTTACACGTTGCAGAGTCACACTCACCAACCACTTCCATCTGCTTATCTTGTTCCGATTTGAATAATTTATATTTTTCACATTATTATCGACCTGTAAAAATTTCTTGTTCTAAATTAACTCTCCTTTCCAAAAATAAAAAAATCCTTTCCTCTTCCAAAAATTGAGTTTTTGAGAATTCGCTTTTGTGCTCTTCAACAGAAAGCCAATTCTGAAATTCAAGCTCTTTTGCTCTTTAGCAGAGAGACTGAATTTTAAACTTCAATTTTTTTTCCTTTTCTTTTCTTTCACATTTTCTTTCATTAAAGATTTACTCTTGTGCTCTTTAGCAGTGTCAATCTTAGAATTAAATCTTTTGTGCTCTTTAGCAGAAAGCCTTAATTCGACAGAGAGAAAATAATCCCCTTTATTCCAAAAAATTGAGTTTTTGAGAATTTGCTTTTGTGCTTTTCAGCAGAAAGCCAATTCTGAAATTCAAGCTCTTGTGCTCTTTAGCAGAGACACTGAATTTTAAACTTCAATTTTTGTCATCATTATCTTTTGAATTCAAAAATTTGATCAGAGGTTGGATAAAGTGAGAGTGACTCCTCGTGATTCTGGGGAACCTCTTAGCAGCACAACACCCGAGGCTCCAACCCAAACTTTCAACCCGCAGGAATTCGAAATCAGAGAAATAAATAATTTCGACGAATTTTCATTCTTTTTTGAAAATCTACTCAATAAGGCGGAAATTGTCTTGAGGAAATTCCAGCTGGCAAAACAAGAGTCTCAAGGAGCGTCCACTTCCAAATAATAAGCTTGTTTAGCTCTCTATTCTTGACAAACGTATATTACACATCTCTTCCGACCCATTTATTATACTCTACCATTAATCTTAGCCCAACAATAAATATTTTTTGTTAGGGTTTCCAAATTTTTCTTCAAAAAAGAAAATTTTTTTTTAGTACCGGCGGTAGGAGAATAATATAACGGAGTTTTGATTGAACTATTAATTCAATCAAAATCTTAGTGGTTCTCTCGCTCTGAAGTACGTACGATGAGTCACTGACTCTGTTGTCACCGTTGAGCGATTGAATTGATTATTCACCTTTTTCCATAAAATAGGGAGAGGAAAATTTAAACTAGAAATTTTCTGATTTGAATTTTCTTAGAATTTCGTCCCCTCTGTGGTACGTACGTTGAGTCATAGACTCTGTTGGCCACGTCGAGAGTTCGAATACTCCTTATTCTATGTCCCATTAGATGAAAATTCTATTCCATCAAAATCTAACAGACCTCTACACTGATAATAGTTTTGTTTAATTTTTTGTTATTATTACTCTTTTTTTTTTATAAAGACGATTAATAATAATTTCATCCCAATTGTACTTCTTTTTTTTCTCTCAAGAGCTCTATATCTAAACCCAGGGTTTGAAGGTTACATACCGGCGGAAGGGGAATAATATAACAGAGTTTCGATTGAATCGTTAATTCAATCAAAATTCTAGTGGTTCTCTCGCTCTGAAGTACGTACGTTGAGTCACTGATTCTGTTATCACCGTTCAGCGATTGAATTGATTATTCACCTTTTTCCATAAAATAGGGAGAGGAAAATTCAAACTAGAAATTTCTGATTTGAGTTGTCTTAGAATTTCGTCCCCTCTGTGGTACGTATGTTGAGTCATAGACTCTGTTGGCCACGTCGAGAGTTCGAATACTCCTCGTTCCATGTCCTGTCAAAAGAATCCTACTCTTCTGGAACCACCCAAGAAGAAAAAGCGTTCCGGGAGAAAACACCTTGACACACTCACCCAATCAACAATTTATCGAAGCCTAATATTCCCTGTTAAGAGGAATATTCCTGTGTAACGGATTGAAGTGCCAGCACCGGAAAACGTGCTAAGAATCCCTCAGGCCACAATAATAGATCTAGAAATCGGTGAGGCTCTTGAGCAAAGAATACAAGCTTATAGAGAAGAGAATCATCCCTCACGCGAAATCAACTAAATTCCTATTGGAAGGGCCCTAAATAGGAATATTTCCGAGAACGAAATTTCTGACACTGAAATTATCGTATTGGACTCAGAATCAGAAACAGGACAAATTTCAGAATAATTCAATTTCGGCACCGTCGAAATCTGATACGTCAGACAAAGTTCGATTTCACTCCTTTTTGTTATCACTAGATAATTCCTAGTAAGTTCGACACCTTGAGTCTCTTGAATTGCTCCAGCTGGGATAATAAAGACGACATTTTCCTATTGTGAGCCTGAAAATTTCCAGATTTAATAATAGGCCATTATCTAATCCCCTTTTTCTTCTGTATATATATTTTTTTGTTTATTTTGTTGTTTTTTGTTGTTGTTGTTGCATATATGTATTCTAATTTTTTCGTAAGTATCCACACATAGGAACACAAAGCCCTATTTAGGATAAAAATAAAACTTATAACCTATCGAAACTTCACGTCGAATTTTCCGAATCATCTGCAAAATGTCGAACGACAATCGAAACCGTAATTTTCGAGAACCAATCGGAAACGACCCTGACGAATCAACCACTGAAGCATGCCCGAATATCACAAATTCATTATCCGGACCCAACCCTAATATCGCGCCTCCCAATCAATCAGTGAATTTAGATGCTAGCGCAGCAATGGCCTCGGTATTAGAGTGCATGACTCTTCAAGAAAGCACCTACCACATACCGCAATTTGACGGTAAAAATCCTCCACTGAAAGAGTTCTTACAGGACATCGCGAACGGCGCAGTATACATTACGGAACCCACAGAACCCGGTTTCATAAAAGTTGTTTTAAGCAAACTCAAAGGCGTCGCGCGAGAAAGCGTTAGGGACAAAAGATTTAATAGGGTAAACGACCTATTGGCACATTTAAAAAAACGTTTCGCCCCTTCAATAAAATATCAATGGTACTTTGAGTCCATAGTAAACCTGCGGATGAAACAAACGGAAACCGTGAGCGATTATTAAGACCGGGTACAGGGTTTGCTGAGTGGGGCAAAACATGCAATCGAGGATAAGTATACACAGGTTCATTATGCCGGCATTCCTCATGAAATAAGTGAGAGCACCATCATGATGAAACCAGTGGTGGATTGTGCACTAGACGCCTTCATTAAGTGTCTCCCGGACGAAATGTCTACATTTGTAGACATCAGAAATCCGAAGGACCTCGGTGAGGCCCTCGAACATGCCCTTCACATAGAAGAAAGACTAAGGCAAACGGAAAGAGTAAGGCCCTTCGCGTCATCTTACCATATCATGCGACAAAACGAGAAAATTCCGGAACGCGCGCGATCACCTAGCCCTTATACAAGACAAATGGTTAAACCAGATAAGGCAGAAAGGACAAAAGGCGAAGCTTCACCAGAAATCTCCAACCTACGCAATCCAACATCCCCACACCAACCATTTCACCAATATCCGCCACAATATCCTTCATACCCACCACAGTTCCCCTACTCTTATCCCCCACCTTACCCTCCAACCTACCAATACCCCTACTCATACCCACCCCTTCCACCTATGCAGCAGTATCCCTCTGAAACCCCGAACAGGAACGGTCACGGGAGTAATCAACCATGGCGCGGGTATGGTAGGCCGCCAGGAGCCATGACACCTCCTAGATCGACTTCACCAGGCCCTCCGGAGAATTTAAACTCCCAACAGGTTCGTCGCTCAGACGCGGCAACGAACCAACCTCACCGAGAGCGTTCCAAGGCAGTCCACTTCCAGGAGAGCTCAGTAGGATCTTTCGAACAAGCTCCAAAACCGAAGACTCACCCGTAGTTGAGTTGAGCGCCCCTGAGTTCCGCAACAGCAAAGCTAGTTTTCTTGTGGACCCAGGTTCGGACGTTAATCTAATCAAACTAAGCGCCTTGCGTCAAGAACTAATTCTTGACCTGAAACGATCAATCCCGATCACCGGAATAACGAACCACCCTATAATTACGATAGGCACTATCAACCTTTCAATACTTAACACCCTAGTGGAATTCCATGTTGTGGAAAATAGTATCCCCATTTCACCAGATGGAATTCTCGGGAGACCTTATTTGAGGCAGGAACAGGCTCAAATTTCCTTCCGACACAACGCATTAGTGACCGCTTCCAACCCTATCACACCGATCCCTTTCATCGACCGAGAATCACAGGAAGCGAGGAAATCACTTAAAATCGAGATCAAACCTTTTTCTAGAATTTTAAAAATTAAGGCTAGAACAAGGCAACCCATTGCTATAAGCGTCACAAATCCAGAGGTTGCTGAGGGCTACCTGCCTAAACTAGATACCCCTGAAGGGCTCTACCTTGGAGAGGCGGCAGTCTCAACGCACAATGGCGTCTGTCACGCAATTGCTATCAATACCACTGAAGACGACATAGATATAGAAATTTCTCCCCAGGAAGTCATACCATTCGATTTCTGCACGTTCCTCGGTGAAGAATCCTCTGACTCAGAACCTGAGTACTCTACCCTAGGCATACGGGGAAATCTGAGCTCTTATGCAGAGCGTGCGGAAAGAGTAAAGAGGAGCCTGCGCCTTTCTCATTTAAATGATGAAGAGTGGAATTACGTCCTTAGATGGGCAGATGACTACGCTGATAGTTTTCATCTAAATGGCGAGAGACTTAGCAGCACTCATCTGATCCAACACCGAATTCCAACACTGGATAATGAGGTGATTGCAAAGAAGCAATATAGATACCCTCATGATGCGACAGACCAAGTCATTTTGCAGACCGAGAGGCAATGCAATAGCGGAATTATTGGTGACTCTAAATCCCCTTACAATTCTCCACTTTGGATTGTTCCAAAAAAGCTCGACGCCTCGGGAGAAAAGAAGTGGAGAGTTGTTTTTGATTTCAGAGCCCTTAACGAAAAGGTAATTTGGGATGCCTACCCCTTGCCCAACATCACAGATATTTTGGACCACTTGGGGAATGCACAGTACTTCTCTGTATTTGATCTGGCCACTGGCTTCCATCAAGTAGAAACACATCCCGACGATCGATTGAAAACGGCGTTCTCGACACCCCGTGGACACTTTGAGTATCTGCGGATGCCAATGGGGTTCAAAAATGCTCCTGCTACCTTCCAACGCCTCATGGACATCGTTTTGAAGGGCATGCATGAGACCGAAGTTTTTGTCTATCTGGATGACATTGTTATTCATTCAGAAACCTTAGAAGAACACGACATAAAAGCCAGAAGACTGTTCAATAGACTAAGAGAAGCGCATCTAAAGCTTCAACCAGACAAGTGCGAATTCTTACGAACCGAGGTAGCTTATCTGGGCCATATAATCGGCCGTGATGGAGTGAAACCCAACCCCGCTAAGATAGCCGCTATTAGAAAATTTCCAAAACCGAGGACAGTCCGGGCTATTCGACAATTCCTAGGCCTCTCAGGATACTATAGGAGATTTATAAAAGACTACGCGAAGCTTGCAAAACCCTTGTCTAATCTCCTAAAGAAGGACACAAAATGGGAATGGGGACGCTCACGACGAAAAAGTTTCCGAAAAATACGCAGATACCTCTGCAACGAACCTGTGCTCCAATACCCCGACTTTAACAAGACCTTTAAGCTAACCACAGATGCTTCTGAACATGCTGTCGAGGCTATGTTAACCCAAGAAAAGGATGGAGTAGATATGCCCATCGCCTACTTTTCCAAGGTGATGAATTCCTGCGAACAAAACTACTCGAAAGCAGAAAAGGAATGCCTGGCGGTATTGTATGCTGTTACGAACTTTCCCCCATATTTGTATGGTAGGGAGTTCGTGCTAGCCTGCGACTACGAACCAGTTCACTGGATGACCTATATTAATAATCCAGGAGCAAGGTTGCTGCGATGGCGACTTAGACTCCAGGATTATCAATATAAGTTTGAATATAAACAAGGGAAACTGAATAGGGGAGTTGAAGCCTTGTCACGAAACCCTGTGGCTAACGAACAATACTCAGAATCTACTGACTCTACGGACTCCGACAATTCTGACAATCCTGACCAATCGTACAAATCCTCTTCACTCCCAAAACCTTTTGAAACCATCCAGAATTCCCTGGAAAATCGCTTTAACACCGGAAAAGTGTTGGTTATAAGAACCTCATCAAAGCAAAATCTCGCTCGAAGGAGCAATATGACAAGAAAACTCGGCCACTAAACGCGAAAATCGGAGATACGGTTTACAATAATCTTATTCTGAAAACAGAGGACGGTGAACGGATCATGAAGCACAAAGACAAACTCCTGCTTGCGCACGGTTAGAAACCCTACGATTAAGGGAAGAAAACCCGAGGAAGAATATGCATTATTTAGATCCCATGAGGATCCAACCTAATAATTTTCTACACGGTAAAGCAAATAGAGCTCCGGCATTCTAAAAGTATGAAATACATATCCTTTCTCGAGGTAGTGCTATGCCAGCTGCGAAGAAACAATCTAATGCTCCTCCTTTCCAGATTCCGAATTTCAATGACAAAGATGGGATGTCGATGGGTTGCCTTTCTGTTGCCTCTTGTCACCATCAGCCAAGGGAACCACGAAGACACATTCCGGGTCATCCCACTCAAGAGTAGTACCGGAGTGTACTATGAATACCTGGGGACCATAAAGTGGACAACCAGTACCTGGAGGATCACCATCTTCATGGACATCAATAAAATCCAGAACCCACTATCATCCTATAAACACAATATGAACAGCTTAGCCGCACATTGCCAACCAGGATACGAGGAGCACTGCCACCAAGTCATCGCCAATCATGCCCTTGCATCCAAGCTTAATCTGGCCGAAGGGCTCCAAGGAGAACTTATGAGGGAAACAACAATGATGGAGCAACGAGCCGAAAAGCTCCTTCCCTCTCACCTGCCAAAAGCAATGCGAAGACGACGAGCGACTCCACTACTAGGTTTCTTGGGTGGAATCATTGGACCCGTAGCCGGGCTCCTGACCTACGACGATCGTCAGATGATCGAGGCAAAAATCGAAGAATTGAATGAAGCACAGATCAACATTTCGCACCTAGTAGGGCAACAGACCCACTTGGTCAGGTCCCAACTAGAACACATGCACAAACAAGCACAACAGCATCAAGAGAAGCTCGAAACACTCAAGAACGAAATCACCAATCTTAATCGAGAACTTGGTCAGGACACCAGGAAAATCACTGAGCTGAAATATACCGATTCCCTAACCCGAGTCCTGCGAACGAACGAAGCAGCTGTAGAAGAATATATGAGAGCAATCGACAGAATCTTGAACATCCTCCACGCCGACAGACAAAAGCAAATGCATCCAGGACTATTGACTTCGAGGCAAATGGAATTAATCTACCGCGATGTCCAGGATCATCGCCCAGATATGGTCTTCCCAGTATCCGGACCTGCTATAGACATCGAGGAACTGACCAGCATGTTCACCGTTACCCCAATATACAGGAGGGGAGTCCTTAAAATATTGCTGGATATACCGCTGTTGGGAAGAGCTAACTACCAGGTGTATCAACTACATCCACTTCCAGTGCCCCAAGCCATCTTAGGAAACAACTCTGGGAAGGTATATGTGTTACCAAAATTCTCCCATATCGCTGTGGAAGAATCAAAGAGGACTTACATCCTAATGAACCATCGAGATGTTGCGGCTTGTACGGAACTATCGTCTTGCAGGATTTGCAAAAGAAACCTACCCATCAATGAGAATGGGAAGTTTAGAACTTGCGAGGCAGAGCTTCTGTTGAGTCCATCGTTGTCCACCTTCCGAATTTGCGACGTCCAAATAACATACAAAGACCAACTCGACTGGAAATTATTAAGCACCCTGGGCGGATGGTTATACTCTCTCCAAGAACCAATTATTGCTACAATAGTTTGCCTTCACCAGAGCAGCAACCAAACTGAACTGAGGGGAACAGGCATAGTTCAACTGGCTCCAGGATGCGACCTCCGAATAAGAGGAGGGATCCTGCCGGGCACGATAAATCAAAAAGGGCGGACCGAAATCATCTATACTCCGCTGGTTCACCTAAACCTCTCCGAATTGTCACCAGCTGTGCAGGAACTTCAAGGATACATACCTGTAAGGAAATCAATGCCTGATCAGACGAAGGAAATCACGCCCGAGGATAGAGCCTTTGAAGCCAGCGACAAGTCCTTGGAATACCTAGAGCAACAGCTGTTTGAGCTCAGCCTGGCCCGACGAGTGGGAAACAATCAAACAAAACTGATCCACGGGTCTCACCTCGGCCTAGGAATCATATCCACCGGACTGCTGGTATACCTTATCTATACCAGAATACTGAAAAAAATTATTGCCTGCCATCCACGACTCTCACCAAGGATGAAAGCTGATCAAGATGGTGACTTCAGTACCATCAAAGGAAAACAGCAGAACATCCCCACGACGGCAGATAACAATCAGACGATCAGCCCCAGTCTTGCACCTGTCGACGAGAAGTTACAAAGGAGGGATTCCGGAGATTCTACAACAAAGACATGCAGAGCCTCGACTGACCTGATTCGTACTGCCATGCCTTCAGTGACACCGAGGGAGAAATCATCCATGACTGCGGTAGTCCAGCTACCACCCCAAAAACTTCAGCCTGCATAACTTGCGCAAGGAATAATAGACATATTTCAGACTACTACGAACTAAGTATTGGGAACTATCGCTCCTTCTTCCAGCACTGCTTATCTCAAACTTACCTTTCCCTGACCATCACAGGTTGAATGTCTGAACCTTCCAACCCTAGCATCCCAATTCACCTTACCTATCTTATTTATTATGATTATTATCTATTTCATTTTCTTTTTCTTATCTACTTATCACCCTATTTACCTTATTGATATAATTATTATAATGGGTATCCAATTGTATTTAGGTATTATAAAAGGAGTAAAGTCAATTGATTGTTGGACTGCAGTCAAATTTGTTCAATCGGAACATTGTGTAAATTAGATCTAATCATTTTATTCATAGAGACTGGCCTCGCGTACGCATACAATATGTGTATTTATAATATTCATTATATTATTGTTAGTACTGTTATTATTATTTTCTTTTTTTTTCCTTCTTCCTTCTTTTTTTTCACTCTTTTTCTCTTTCTCTAATGTCGTGACCCAGGCATACTCGGGTGGGCGCAGGGAGCCGGAGTTAGTAGCAACCCGCTCCGTATTGGCTAACGCCAACTCTCCCAATGCTGCTCCAGACCAACTGCATAACGCTGGAAATTATTAATTATTAGAATTGCTTTTTTCTCTCGTTTGTAACACTACCTCAAGGAAGGAAGAAGAATATCACTTACCAACTCCCAATTATAAGAGACACGCGGTTCGTCGGGGCCCACAAAGTAATGGCGCTGGACTCACACCAAGGTGTAGGCCTTATTACGGGGTTGATACCCAGTGCGCGGAGGAATACCAGGAAGGTCCTTGAAGATACCAGAAACAAAACAAAAAAAGGAAGGGGGATGAATATGTGCACGAATATATGTGGTTTCCCACGCGAATAGCCATGGTTGCGCGTTAACACATCTCAGTGATTATATGTTGCTATACTAGTATAATGACGGGAAAGGCAACTAACCACGTCGAAGTCGGAGGACTGGAGCTCGACATCTCCAAGTCCGCCACCATGGGATGACGATAAGGATACTAGAAAGAGAAAAAAAATGGGGGGGCATTAATTAAGAATATATATGCATAGAGAGAGAATCAAACTAAGATCTTCTAAAGGAAAAGAGCGTAAAAGTAAAGATTCGGCAACATGCGTCACGACAATGAATGAACAACATGAAGACGGAGTACCTACCTTGGCCCAATACCCTCTACAAAAGTAGGCGCACTCTGACTCCATCCAGGTGTATTCCTGGATCCATCTCGACCTAAGGAAGGGCTTTGGCGGAGCCAGGTGTCGGAGACGACCCTCATATCCCCAAGGTGCGGTAAAAAGGGGTCGCGCCGGCGCCAACGACCAATCACCAAAGATTACCATAAATCTGAAACAAATAAATGGATGTTCTAAACTCGGTTGCTTTAGGTTACAAATATAAATCACAGGTAACCAAACATTGGGAAAGAGAATTGTATCCCTTAGATGCAGTCGCCACAAACCTTAGTACCATCTCGCAAAAAAAAAAAAAAAAAATTTTTTTAAGATTTTTGGAAAATGAAAAGTTAAAGGTGGCGGTTCCCCTCAACAGGGAAGGATAATATAAACAGAAAGTGAAAAGGAAGATTATTATAATAAAAAATAAGGCGATAGAGAAATATAGCATTTACAAGATAAAGTCCAGTTTGATAAAATGGTATTCTTTCGAGTTATGAATAAATCTCCGTTTGTATATATATGCCCAGATTTCCATCAATCTGTTTTGTATAATTCCACACTGTTTAAAAGATTTTATTTACGTCAAAAGAAAGAGGCTGAATGTGTCAATTTGGGAAGAACAAATAGAATTTTTCTATCAAAATGCACAAATTTGCTTATCTTGAATAATAATTATTCAAAAGAATTTTGTTTGTATTTATCAAATTATTATTTCAGTGCAATTTCAGCAGCTTCATTTTAAGAGCATAGGCCAAGTCTGAAGAATACTCACACCCGATCATATAAGGGAGAATGCATACACAAACTCGATAAAAAGGCTGTTCGACTAATACGATGGTCAGCCACACGGAACACAAACATTTGCCGACAAACTATTTTTTTTTTTATTACTATTAAAAGAGCATCACGGGCAGTTAAGGCGGTCAAAAAAAATATACATATATAATAATAATAATAAATAAAAACGACATCAGAGTCAGCCACGTCGCTAATCTAGTAGCCCGATACGGCGACCGAAAAGATTTGACAAAGTCCGAGGGATGCACACATAAATATAGCAAAAAAAGGAAAAATGTTAATACAGCACTCACCCATCTCTTCCATATTTTAGTGATCCTCCCAGGGAAGCGGCCTTCTGATGAGCCAGGACTAAGGGTAGAAGACTGAAAGGGGGTGGTCTCCTGAGCCTCCGGACTTCATCCTCCAACGATTGGTCGACCCTCCCCAACAGGCCCTGCAGCAATGCAACCTTAGAAGTCAACATCCCGTTTCCTTTTTCTCGCTGATTCATTTTTTTATTATTTTATTTTTACTCCTCTTCTCACCAAGTTTTCACACCTTAGCCCGCACTAATAATCCTGGTTAGCCTCTGCACACTGGTCTCACTACCGCGACGCGCGAATGACTCGGATCAACGATTAAAATCGTAATGAACGACTGACGAAAAGTGGGTGGTCAAGAGCAGCATACTTTATGGGACTTCAGCCTCTCTTATAATTATAAAAAAGGGGTGGGGGCTGCTCACTCCAGCTTCCTGCCTATATTATTTCTGAGAAGTCCAATGCGATAGGAAGCAAGCGACAAATTATGTCTTCACGGCATCATACGTGTAGAACAAATATTTTTAAAAATAAGACCATTGTAAGGGAAGTTTTTTTTTCTCTCTCCTCTCTTTCCTAAATAGATATAAAGAAAAGGTACGGACGCACGATGCCACCTGAAAACATGGAATAAATGCAGTTATACTTGGATCGAACCACCCTAGTTTATCGGGGACGAAAACACAAAAATTCCGGTGTGGTTTGTTACGCGCGAATGAAAGTAATGGAAATTTTCCCTTATTTTTGTACTCCCGAATTAATATAGCACGGAAGTATTTCTATGCTGTATTAATTCACGACTTATAGGCGGGCCAAGGACGCATTTTTGCTACCTTGTATCGCTCGTAACTTGAGCGCTTCCTGATAACCGACTCAGCATTCATGGGGCAACGAGTTGGTTGGAGCCAAGTATAAACTGAGCAAGAGAGAAATTGGAGGAGAGATGACTGGAAAAAATATCTAAGTCAAGGAAAGCTTCTCGATTCAAATAAAATTCAATTAAAAATCCAAATCCAAATTGCGTACATATATATATGTATATATATATATGTACGTATTTGTATGTATGTATATGCATGTATGCGTGAGTGCATGTGTATACGATATTTTTATATATATATATAAAATATTGTATAATAACATTGTAAAAATACACGGTCTTCTTATATGCTACCCTTACGTAGCTCACACGAGGACAAAATTATAAAAATGAGAGCGTGCGAAGCATGAGTAAGGAGGGGAGGGGTGATAAGCACAGTATAAGAATGAACACGAAAGAGAGCAGAAAGAAGCGATGCAAGAGAGAATGAATCCTGGAGGAGAGAGAGAGAGCTATCTCCCTGCAGCTCAAGCTAGCATCTCGCGTCAAAACCTCCTTTCTGCTTTTGCTTCCTTCCATCTTTCGTCCGCCCAGGCGCGCACTAAAGAAGGCAGATATATGCATATATTTTATCTGATTCTATGACTGCCACGACCGACTCTGCGCTCAGCGTAAGGTCCAGCATACACCTATCCCTTCCCATACCCCGCAACCATCCGAGCCTAAATGCTTATACCGGCTGACCTACCGCAACCGATCCACGTGCTTTTAAGACATCAAATAAAACTTGTCTGAACAATGGAATTGTTTCAGTAACAATTTCATTAATACAATAATCATAAATAACAATTAAAATTCAGACAAGCTATAATATTTCAATCCAAACTGAAATGAGAGAAACAAAAAATCGTTTCTAAAATTATTGATGAATATGCATCAAATGATAGTTGCGAGCCACTTCCTTTTGCCATAATGGCGAGGATGAAGGTATCCAATGGCACCTAATGGTCAGCATGAAGTCGGATTACAAAATCAGCATTTATATGGTTTCCCACGCACCCTCACCACTTTTATTTCGTCCAATCCTAATCTTCTTAATAGGCAAAAATCCCTACCGTGCTCACCTGGTAACTATATTTTTAACATAGTTTACAAATCTTCGGCGGGCTAATTTAAAGCCCAAAATTTATTGGAAAGAACAGCAAAAAGAAAGTGGCGAAACGGTATTTTTGTGCGCGTGTTGTGCGCGACCGACCAATAAGACTTAAGTTGTGTTTTGAGCAACAATAGGAAACCTCTCCGCCCAGTCTAGGACGAATAAGGAGCCCAGGGGTAAACCTCTCTCTCTCTCTCCCTCCTAGTACTGGTAGAATTAAGAAGAACTCAATGTAAGGTATCGTTCCAATGATATATGTATTTATATGTGTGTACCCCATTTTACTTACACCTGTGTGGAAAAATAAAATATAGGATTGGAATTTTTTTTAGCTTATCCTTTCATTCAGTTTTATTTTAAAAAAAAAGGGTTTTCTTGTGCAAAGGGTATAGCCTCCTCAGTCAGAGGAGAGAGCAAATACGAGTCCCAAAATAAAAACAAATTTTATTTTTCTTTTCTGATAATTTAAAATTTGGCAGTTTGGAGCCTCCACGAACAAGACGTTCATTCAAAAGGAATTTTGAATGAACAATTTTAATTTAATAATTAAATTTATATAATAATTAAGTCTTCGTACGTAACACAAAGACGCGTGTCACCTCGAAGCGCCCGTAACCCGAGCACCTTGACGAGAACGCTGATGCAGCTTATTGTTGATCGGGCCCTTTGAACATATGGCTAGTTCAAAAAGTAAATTCTGAACTCTACAATCAGAACATAAGATGATTTTAGATGATTTAAAAATATCTATACATGCATAACAAGGATAAAATTAATAACATAAACTCGGGGGCTGGACATGAAATTGTGAAAGTGAACAATTGTTGTACCTAAATAAAATTGTAATAGGGCAGTGAGGATCAGAAAAAGAGAAAACAAAGAAGTAGGAATAGAAACATACGTAAAAGAGTACAAGCTAATGTACACACGATTTAGCTATTTAACTATCTTGTATTGGGTTACATCACTATTTTACTAGAAAATGTCAATTGATTTTACAATAAATCTGTCATTACAAATATAAAAAATTACTAATAAATTTTCATTAATTAATACCATAAACCTGGACTGCCATTTCAAGACCAAATCATTTTTTTAAATATCATTCCAAAATTTCGTAAAACTATATACTGTAACGAAGGCAAAAATTCAATTTAGCAATCGGTTGTAGTCACCCCAAGCTACCAAGTGCACGTAAAGCCGATCTTAAATTTTTGAAGGACATAAAAATCCACTGCAAGGAAGAATATTTGAAATAGGAAGGAGAAATAGCTTTTGCACTTAGAGTACAGTTAGGAGAACACGAGAGATCGTAGAAAGTTTCATTCAATTGAATCTGCAAATTAAAGGGTTTTGTTTAAAAGTACGTTGGCTTTTCTTATTAACAAATTGTCTGGATTCCTTCCTAATTTGAAAATTGACTAGAACAGAGTCGTATAGTGATGTGTGCTTACGTTTGCTTAAGATTGCCTGACGAGAACTAGAGTCACTTGCTCCGAAGTAACAATTTACCACAAAAAATTAAGGTCCCCACGCTGGATGACGTCCAAGTGCTTCCTCGTGGGTCACTCAAATCGTCAACTGAAATATATTGAAATCAGATCAGAAGAAAATCTTGGTAGATGATATAAATATATGCTGGATATAGTAGACCAGCAAATCTTACCATTTACATAATCAGTTTCGATCCGGCATTTACTGAATAAAAATGATTATATTCTTAATTTACTTCTGACCTTTTTCCATTTATTTTGAACTTTATGATTAAGATTATGATTTTCAAAATGTATCTTTCGACTAGAGAAAGTTATTGAAGTATAGTTTTTTGAAATTTTAAAATAATTTTCAGTGAATTTATCTAATTTTCGCTTTTTTCAATGCACTGGTAACTGTTTGAAGAATTAATTTTTCATAAAATATCTGTCTTTCGTACCACTTTTAAAATTCTAAGACCTTATCAATCGTTACGTCACAAATACGTAAATACTTACTTTAATCGAAGGCTTTTCGTTTTAAGTTAGGATCAAATGATCCTCGCTTTGGGATGAGGATAAGTCAGTAAAGAACACAATGTTTGGTAATGTAAGACAAATTAAATTTATTTTAAATTATGTGAAGGTAATATCAACAATTGAAATTTTACTTAATACATTTATTACCAATAGAATTAATAAATATGGCACAGGCAATGGGTAAAATTAAGGTAACAAAACAAGGGAGAGAGAAGTTCGGTACATTTATATATCCTTGAAATTGCTTTTATGCGATGGTCCACACAAGTGTAAGTTGGTTGTTATAAGAATCCCCACAGGTGTGACGAAGAAACATAATGCATATCGCACATGTTCGACGAAGACACAGAAATTATCCTTCTTGGACACTGAGTCTAAGATCCTTTCGAAGATTGTATAAGGAAATACAGTACATTTATGACTATCGGATCTTGGGTAAACTCTTAAAGTGCACTGTACGCGTACTTCACGCTGGGAATCTTTTTTACAGATTTTCGGGAAACGCCGCACTTTGTTTCTGCTCACAAGACTGATTTTAACCCTGGCGACGTGTTCTCTTTATATTATATTTTTACGTAACGTAAAGCTTTACGCAGTATCCTGCTGTGCGTGACGTAGTTATATCCATCTTTTTTCTATCGGAAGTTTTCTCTCTCTTAGTAACTTCCCCAGATTTTCCCCAAATCTAATATAAGTTAATCAACTCTATACTATTATAATTTACATAAATCCAAATCAGTAAAATAAATAATTGGATTTACGGAAATTTATTATTAGGAGTACTCTTTTGACTATCCGAATATAGGTTACTATCCTGCATAACAACTTAAAACTAATATTGTTTTTTTAGAATTAAAGAAGTAGCATGGATAAACGTTATTTTTTCAAAATTAGATTGTTTTAATGTTGTAATGTGACTGAATCAGAAATTTATAAAGTTGTAAACCGCTGCGTAACTAAGGGTTTTCAACCTCACTATTTTATTTGATTGCTTTCTTCCTTTTAAATACAATAAGTAATTTTGGAGCCATCCCCTTAATCAACTTCAAAAATTTATTGATTTTCAGTTGGATTCGAGTCAAGATTCTAGCAGACCCGGTGTATTTCTTTCAATTCAAAATGGAAAACAAAACTGCAGATATATACAGTACTTAGGTGATCCTGAACTACAGCCGGTGAAAAGCAATGAAATTGCTTTCTTAGTTAGAGTATTGTATAAATTATGCAACCATCTAAACAGAAAGGTAAAGAATTTACTTCGCTTATTTTATTTATCATTTTATTTTATATTGTATATTTATTTCTTAAGACTTTTTTTCATTAAAAAAATTTATTTTATCCATTTTCTGATTACAGTACCAAGTTGAATTGGCTACCGCTTATAGCAAAAGAAACTTTCTGGGTAGAATTGCTCGCCAAATTATCAAACCACCAACGACTGTCGTGTATCTACCAAAACGTGGTCCGAATGGTTTTATCTCTGGGTCTGAAATGCACATTCCTCCAAGACTCAGCTTTCGCGTTTTAGCGAACTACACTTGTTTAGGAAGTACTTTAATCAGTATTTCAATGTTTTGGATAATAGGGTATATATTTTTTTTTAATTTATTTAATTACAATTCTGTACATTTTCAGAATGAAATTTTTCATTTTATCTGTCCACATGAAATCGACGATTGCAATCACAGTCTGTAAAGTAGTCAATAAATCAGTAAGTCAAATGGATTCTGTACACTATAATAGATGGACGTAAACAAAAGAGCAAAGAATTTTCTGGTACAAAATATCCATTTAGCTTATTATTTCTTTAATAGCCTTACAGACTTTATTTGACGTTACCGAAGCGACATTGCCCGGATACTCCATTGCCTTGAAAATTTACTTTTTTCAGTTACAGAATTACGATTTTCTTTGGATTCTTCTTATTGTCATGGCTATTATATATATTGATCTGTGCGACGTGCGAGTCTTCACATTCTTCAGAGAATACTACAGCAAAACTACCCGCATTATCCACTTCAAGAAGTTGAGATATGATTGAACATCTGAAACTATATTTCTTGGAAATTCAAGTTTATTGTAGCATTTATAACATGATAAATAAACAAATTTTACTGATAAAATGTTGTTAAAACCTTAAAGCAGCATTAATAATAATTATGACTTGTTTCAGATAACTAAGAAACACAAGAATCTTGCAATTCAAATTAAGCATCTGTACAGCTACTCCTCAGAGTCAGTCAGCACAAACTTTACGAGCAGCTACAGAGAGAAATCTGAGCATATGCAGGAGAGTTTTATACTCCCATCAGATACAAAATGCTGAGTACGAAAGTATTCCTTTTCATTCTAATTTGACTCTGAAAGGTTGAAATAGCCAAAAGTTTTAAACCTATTTGAGGAACTGCATTTTACCTGTTTTTCGTGGGTTAAAATATTATGAATAAAAACATAAGTTACTCATTTAACATGGTAACATCTATTAGAGTTAATTTCTAATTAATAAAGTTTTATAACTTCTTTAAAGGTTACAGAGCCTGATCAGTAACTATTCCAAATCCATTCATTGTATAACTGGTGTTACCGGTAAATGTATTGTCCAAAATAAATGAGTGTCCTTTCCAGTGTCGTATTGGTGTTTAATTAAAAGTTGTCGACGTTTATCAAGACAAAGAAATTTTCATTGTTAAAAAAAAAGTGATTTATTCAGTATGATATAATCATGTTTAATATTTTGGATATAATACAAGTAATAAGAGAATCCAATATGGTCCATATTCATACAAATTGGGACTGATTGAAATGTTATTAATTTTTTGATACAAAAACATAATAAGAGAATCCGTTATATTTCATATTTATTCAAATTGCGATCAGTTGAAATCTTATTGCTTTAAACAATATGTTTACATAGTTATTGTGTAAAAATTGTTTAACCTTCAAAGTAGGGTTAAGAATCCGGCTAGCATCATTTCCTTGAGATTCGTTCATATTTTTGTAAAATAAAACGTTTTATCTCGGTGAATTTTTGTGACGGTCTAAATTTATGTTGACATTTTCAGTATTATTTCAAAATTAATATTCAACATGTCAACAAAAAATAAGATTGTGTACTCAATTCTCATGTTTGATTAAAGTGTTATGATAATACTCTCTAGTGCTTCTTTCTCAGTATTATAGATCTGAGTCAGGCCGTGCAAACCTAATGGAAAAGTGGTGGACCGTTAGCAACTAGCGCCGCGTACAGCACTGCGCATGAACTACCATTATGTGTGCACGTGTTAGTGCATATACATGCATACGTAGGTTCTTTAAATGTGTTACAAAGAATATATTCAAATAAAATTAAAAGGAAATTGAAGATTTAGCGCAAAATTGTGAAAATTTAATTCAAGAGTGAGAAGTTATGTTGATATCAACTCACTCTTTAATTACATTTACACAATTTTGCCTTAAATCATGGTTTTCTCGTCATAAATAAAAATCAAAAATATCTCTAATTTGTATTTTTATTTTCAGAAAATATAGTTGCTTAGCACATTTTGCGTTGATTTTTGTACTACAAGATAATCGAACACTTTGTGGGGTCGAGATAGCTCTCTTCGGTGTTGTGTGAAAGTCTTCTCCAAATACATCCTTGCTGCTTCCTGCTTCTGGGATATCTTCTGATTCTTTTTTCTGGAATATAGATTAAAAGCATTTAATTTATATGATTATTTGAAATTTATTTCGTAGGTATTTTATAAAATAAATAAAAATAAATTTTATAAAATAAAACTCCAGTCACATGTTTCGCGAAATTGTGGTGGGAATTTCTGACATACAGAAGTACACTGCCGGTCGAAATTATTTGTTCACTTGTTGTTTCAGCTATTCCTAAAGTGTCTTAATTTTTATAATAACAAGTTGAAATTTTTTTCCCTATCATAAAATAAAAGTTAATAAAATTTTGCAAATAACAAATAAAACAAAATAAAAAATAATAAAATAAACTAAATAACAAAATTGAAGAAATTTTTTTTTCACAGAAAAATTTCTTCAATTTATATTGGAAAATACCATCTAGTTTTAAATAACGTTGGATTAATTCTAAATCAGAGGTTGATAAGGTCGATATAGTAGAGTTCCGTTGTCACGTACAGTGATACACTCTTCTAATGATCGACATAATCGACTGAAATGATTTAGAAAAATCAGAAAAAATAACAAAATGTTAATTTTATAAAAAAATATTTCAAAAAACTTGAAATTTCAATCATTCTGAAAAATATTAACAACTCTGAAATTAATTAAGATTTTTAAAAGTTTTTTGTCTCATTTAAATGGTAGGTTTTCATAGTATTTTGCTAACTAATCAAGATATTGTCAGATTTTTTTTCCTGGATTCTACCCGGCGTCAAAAATGATACAAAAAGGTCATAAAATTTTAAAAATGTGTAGCTACTTACAAGAAATTTTTTAAAAACCAATGTGTATCATATTTTAATAAAATTTATAGATTACTGTCTTCATTTGAAAATTTTCGACATGTTTGTACCATGTTTGACCCCAGGTGAGAATCCAAAAAAAAAATTCTAAAAATATCTTGATAAGTTAACAAAATACTATGAAGAATAACCTTCAAAATGAGACCAGAAACGTTTAAAGGTCTTAATTAATTTCAGTGTTATTAATATTTATTCAAAAAGATCGAAATTTGACGTTTTTTGCAATATATTCTTATAAAATTATCATTTTGCCTTCAACTTGGGCTCACTAGATGCAAAATTTAAATAATTATAAAAATTAAGACACTTTAAGAATAGCTAACACAGCAGGTGATATTTTATTTATTGCACTTAAAATTTTAGAAATAAAGATCACTAATGAGGACTCCTGATCAGAGTCGAAAAGTTTGAAATTATATACAATATCGTATGAAATTAAAAATATTGTTACTTACGTGTGCAAACTGCACGCTACTTTCTTCAAAGTCTCGTGTGCCTTCTGCAGGTTTTTCTACTTCGGGAATAAAAATTTCGAAGTCTGATGGGGAAGAAACACTCGCCGGTTTAATGTTCACATCACTTCCACTCGACACATCACTACACGACGGTAAATTTAACGTCGGAAAAATGTCGATGACAAATAAAAAATTGTCTTTCTAGTACTTCGAGGTATCCTAACCTCGACAAGTAGGGATTTGAGCATGCTTCTATCCATCGTTGTCCGGCATTTTCTTTCTTCGAAAACCGATGAATTGACACATTGTTCTTCCGACCCCTTTTGGAGGTACACCCACTCACAGCACACTGAATTTCGTACTTCGAATTCATTTTAAATGATTATAAAGCGCGATCGCGTACGAATTGTTGATACATGTATACAACAATGGCGGAACTCATACGAAGCCGTTCCCTTTGCCGCACTCCGCCCGCTTCCGACAACTAGCGCCGCGTACACCACCGCACATGAACTATCCTACGGGGACACCCAATACATTAGAGGTCGACCTGCCCTGATCTGAGTTCTCTGAACAAAACATCTTCCTTTAGGAGCTCTAACCTGAAAGATCCAGTTTGTCTTAATAAATATCAATGTGTCTCATACAGTCCACTCAATTAATTTTGATTTTAACAACTCAATACATTAGTTGCCATGCCAAAAATCAGATCTCTAGATTAAAAGTTCTTCTAGAATTTTAAAAATTGCAATGATATTATCAGTCGTATATTGAGAAAGAAAACACATTTTTTTAATAAAACAAATTTAGACTTCGGATTCCATAACCGAAGGGCGCGTGGCCTAGTAGGCAAAAAAGGGGATACCGCAATGCGCGAACGTTTTTTTTTCAATTAAATAAATTCGGAAAAATGATCAAAAAAACATGTCAGTACATGTTAAATGCATAGAGATATTATAGATAGAGGAGACATGCCATAGGCCGCTCTGTAAGTGGCAACGTCAGTCTGCAAACTCGGTGAGAGCAAAAGAGAGAGACGATAAGTGGTTTTTTCTATCTTTGTCTACGCGTACCGCGTTAGCTTCGGCGTTAGCGAAAGACAGCCTAATCCTAAACAGCTCCCTGTGTAACGGTATGGCCGTTTTCGGTACTGAACATGAAGGGCTCTAGAACCCCTATTGTAATAACACGTTTTCTAAACAAGGAAGGAAACTGCATAACCGATAGATAGCTCGCAGGAAATAATGGGAATCCACATTACCGATAGTATACGCGCTAGGATTTGAACGTAATGACTCATAGCCTTGACGGAAAGACTCCTCTGTGTCTCATTAGCAAGCTTACACGTGTAGGAATTTGAGGAATGCGAAAGCACGCAACAACCTTGTGGCAAATATATACTCATAAATCTGTTTTAATTACCGAAGCGTGCCTTAAGTCTAAAAGGAACCGGATGCTATGCTTATAAACATTATTAAGAATTTTGACCTCTCAACTTTGACTGTTTATAATGTCACCTTTTATCTATACAATAATTTGAATTAGTAGCAATAGGCGGTCCTGCGTGGCCTGGCATTGTATTTGTCAAAGTACCATAAAATTCGCTGACGTAAGCAATTTGATTGGCTAAAGGGCTCAGAGAAAGGGTTAAACCCCACTCGAAATCGACCTTACAAATATACCACGGAGCGTCGAAAACTCAGATTTCGCCGCTTTTATCAGAGTCCGAAACGTAACTTCGAGAACTGTAAAATATTCTGAGACGTTGGACTTAGAATTATTTTTCACAAATCGTACTTGTGAAATTGTCGGTAAGTCAGGTGAGCAAGGCTTGACTAGTGTTTTTAAATGCTCGAGAATTTATGTTGAGCAAATGCTCTTGAGAATATGCTCAGCATTTATGCATAAACAGAGAATTTATAGAGCATTTATGAGCATTTAAAGCATTTAAAATTCACTGATGTTTTAAATGTTTAATTAAACATGTAAATGATAATTATAATATTAAAAGTAATAAAGTTTTACTTGAAGTAAAAAAATGCAATTATTAACTAATTTCGGAAAATAAGATACAAATAAGGCGCTTAACCAAAATATACAAGATAAATATTTTGTTTTTCATATATTTAGTTCAATTTATTTTCTTTTATACACAACTTTTATAAACCATGAATCTTAAATTATTCAAAGTATGTTTAAACCATTTTTATTGCAGTTTCTGCTCAAAATAACATGTAATATTTATCATTTTCAGGCACAATTTTTCGAACCCTAAGTCTTACTTATTGAAAAGTTTTTTACATTTTCTCTGACATTTATGAAACAAATTAACATCTTTATATTATACTAATATATTCTTTTATAATAGGTTAACACTTACATAAACAAATTTATAATACAATAAACTCGCAATTTTCAGTCTTTTTCAAAATCTAAAAAAAAAAATTAATACTGAAATCTTAAATGTAGGTAGGATTAAATCAGCATTCACTCTCACAGTCTGGTAAATCATCAATATTATCTTCACTCAAGTAATTATCGTCAGAGTTATACTCCCAGATATCATCTTCGACGTCTTCAGAAGTTGGTTCAATTTCAGCAAATACTTCTTCGTTCCAAGGCGTGACAAACATTAGTCTTTTTTCTTTATACTTTACTTCTTTTCTTTTACAATTCTTTGGTTCTTGATCCAGTTTTAAATTGTGTGAAACATATACTAGCTTTCCAGCTCTTTCAGTTTTTAGCCGGTTGCGTTTGTTGTTTTGGATGTTCCCATATTTACTGAATGTACGTTCAGTTGCAGCAGTTGAAGCTGGCATAGTTAGGATTTCAGACGCGACAGAACTCAAAATCGAGTCAAAGGGATTACTTCACCACCAGGTTAAAGCATCCAATTTTTCAATCCCTTTACGTAATAAAGGCTTCGCAAATATACCACTTTGTTCTTTAAAATTAGACAAATCAACAGCAACATCAACGCATTCATCACTTCCTTCGCCGTATTTGTAAGCAACTTGATTTAAAATCATCTCAGTTCCTAAAGCTTTTTCATTTTGAGTTAGGATCTTTTCTTTAGATGGTGAGTCTGGGTTAAAGTTCGAAGTAATGAATTTAGGATCTAGCATATGTGCTGCAAAGTAGAAGGGTTTCAATAAAAATTTTGCCCTTTTCTCTAAAATGTTCTCAATTCTTTTGCCTTCTTCAACAGAAATCGGAGATTGTGGTAATCTCTCTTTGAAAACGTTTTTGATTTCAGAATAAGCTTTTGGGGCCAAGCTTATAGTGCAATAATCTCCTTCTAAAATTGTGATCCATTTCACAACGGGAGCGATTATTTCATGAAGGCTCAGCAAACCACACCAGAAATCGTCGTCAAGGATTCGTATTTGAATGTCGTGTCTTAAGATCACTCCGTCCGTTATGCAAATATTTTTAATGCTTTTTTATTGTAAAGAAGGCTTTCTGCGTTGAAAAGGATGGAGCCCCACCTTGTATTTCCTAGCAATTTTAGCGAATTTTTTTTTTACTTTTTGGTTTTATCAGTCTTTACAATGTCTTCTTGTATTTCGTTGAATATTGTTTTGAATAAATGTGAACTGTTAACTTCTTTCACTATATCTTTTGCTGTATCAGAAACACTTTTAAAAGTGCCTACTTTCATGATATCACCTATAAGTGAATTTAAGTTCTGAGCTGCACAACTATAAATCGAAATATGTGGATATTTTTCATTGATTAATCGTCGGGCTTTAATCATAGCACTGGCACTGTCTGTTATAACTGCAAGTACTTTTGGTAGTCCGATTTATTCAATACTTTCAAGAATCTTATCTGATAAATATTCTCCGGTATGCCTTTCGGCTTTCGTATACATAGATTTGAATAGAATAGGCTCCGGAGTTGTGACCACAAAATGAACGGTCGATTCATTTCTACAAAATGTAATAAAGTGTGCATCAATTTTTGCTTTGATATTTGTTATTGTGTAATATTTGTTTTTTACGTTGCTTATATTATAAAGATTATATAATTGCCCACCTTTTATTACTCCAACCATCGCATTGGACAGCAACTGTGTTGGCATTCGCTATCGCATATTCCACTTCCTGTTCCATACTTTTAAACTCTTTGTCAAGCAAAGGAGAACTTATTTTATAAAGAGAAGGTTGTTTCCAAGTTGATCTCAAGTGAGAGAAAAAATCTTTCCAGTATTTATTCTCAAAATGTGATAACGCAGTGTCTGATGCATAAATTGCGCGAGCAAATAAAATATCCAGCTTATTCTGAAATAAATGAGAAAGGATATTTTCAGACATTATTGAAAAATTAAACTTCATTATCAAAAAATTGTGAATACTGTACCATATGATTTTTATCAAATAAATTTTTTTTTAAAACGGCTAAATTATTTTTTCTTTAATTCTAATTTAGAAGAATATAAAAACAGAAAAGTGAAATATGTAAAAAAACAGTCAATATGTAACATTGTAAAAAAATACTAATGATGAATCTCAAAATAATCATATAAATTTTGCTTGACGTTATATTAACGATTTTATTCTATATATACAATTTATGTCATTAATTCTGTATCTTAAAATGGCATAGGCAAATTATAGGACATAATTACGTGGGCAAGAAATTTCAAAATGATTTTTGGAATTTAAATTATTTTAATTTCCTATCTGATAATTATTATCTTTTTTAACTCAGTACAATAAATTTCCATATATCTCAGCTTATTAAAAACATTATTTAGTGGTTTTCACTCTTCAGTATTTAAAAAAAATGTATTACATTTTAGAAGTGTGAAAAACTAACAAGAATTAAAATTCTTAACTTTTTGGTTTTGACCGAATGGCTCTTGAACACAAAAAATTCTCAAATTGATGTACCTGTTCTTCTATAGTCATAGAATCAATGTATTGTTTAATTGAAAAAAATGATTGTTCGGATCGTTTAAGCAGCTCATCTTTGTTCTTTTCTTTGTCCAGCTTGTCCTTTTCTTTCTCCACAGAGTGATGAGATTTTTCTCCATTGGATCACGAAACAGCAAAAGCAGTAGATTCTAAGGAGAAATTATTAAATTAGGCAGTGCTATACACCTTCGTGTTCTTTATTTATCTAGTTCAAAAAACTAAAATAAAATTATTCCTGCATTAAGTATTTTAAAATAAATTATCGTCACATTCATGTATCAACATTATAATACTAATTGTGAAAAATATTAAATATCTATAATGTGCAACATATTACCGAAAAAATTTACAGCAGGATCAAAGTTTTATTGTTCTTGTAATTACATTCTTTATTATCGTAATTAAGTATATACTTGCAAACATATTACAATATATATTTGGAATGAATGCTCTAACACTATATAATCTGAAGTTTTGAAAGCAATTAATAAAAATTTTATATGTATAGAAAATAAATATTTCTGATGTATCGAGATATATCCAAACATAACCTAGAAAGAGCAATAAATGAAAATTGTAACAAATAGAATATACGCATAATTACCGGAATCAAAATCTTCACCTGATGACTCTTGCTCAGTTTTGGAAGATTTCGTGTGCTTTTGGGTAGTATTTTTTAATAAGTTTTTTACTGTAGTTGGAGCATTCGAACATTTCTTGAGATGCTCTCGTAAACGTGTTGCGTGCTTATTTTTGTAAATTTTGTTATAATAACTGCATTTATATGCAGTGTTATTTTCACGATCAACAATTTTATCGTAATACCTCCAAACTGATCCTGATGGCTTCATTTTATCACAGAATTACATGCACTATACTTATAATTAGTACCAAACCAATTTGACCATCCACACCGATACACAGCAAAACATCTTCTAGTTTGATTTTTAGGTTAAATTTTCAAACGTATATATTTGTATATTCTACTACTAGTATTAAATTAATACAAATTATAATAATACATAATACAAATTAAATACGTCTAATCAAACCAATCACTTTGAAAGAAAGCGCTAAAAAGTGATTAAGGATGTGACTTAATGAATATGTTTTAAATGCTCATAAATTCTCAATAAATGCTCGGAGCACAAAAGGGTCGAGCATATGCTCGAGCAAATGCTCCTGCTCGCGAGAAATTCTCCGAGCATTTAAACTCTTCGAAACACTAGGCTTGACAATCCAAGTGTAAACTAGAGTATATAATTAAACTGTCATTAATTATGTTTATAATTAAAAACCATTTCGGATAATAAACTGTGGAGTTATACAGTGAACAAGTGTTTAATTAATTTAATAAAATAAAACCTCTCCCTTTTTCGCGGGTGTTCGTTTCAACGGACCAACGACAGCAAACGGATCCAGCAGCCCATCCAATCAACAACGAGCATCATCGGAAGTTGTCTACCGTACCGACGCTGGGTCGTAACACCTGCATCTCTGAGTTAAAAATGACATGAATTGTGACTGGCTGCCATGGTGGCGCTGACTGTTCATTGGGCCGACTTACATGAAAATCACATTATAAAATGTAGTTTTTTAAACTTTTCCTGTAAATTTTCAAATTTTCGAGTTCTTGAACGGTACTGAGATGAATTCCGAGAGTCTAGAAATAAATGTCTAAAAAAATTGGTGCAAAAAATGGTGAAATGTGTCCGTTTTGGGTGTAAATCCGGATATAAGTCTTGCTCCGATAAAGTTGTAAAATGGAGTAAAAGTTTTCGGAAGAGTAAGTACCTCGAACATATTGTTTATTTTCTTAATTAGTTTAAATTAAAACATTTTATTTGATAGAGATATTAATAATTAACTACATAATATGATAACGATTAATGTCTCAATATTAATTAATTGTATCGACCTGTGCAATGAATTTCTTTTGCACCGCAATAAATGTCTCTCAAATACTTGTCGCACATAAATCCAGTTACAAACATTTTGTATGATAGAAGTTAAAAAACAGATAAATGAAAGTTTCTGAAATACAAAAGAGATGAGAAAGAATATTTCTTAAAATTCTGAATTGAAGTTAATGTGAGCTTGTTAAAATTGGATTGTGTTAAAGTGGAAAAAAATTTCTGATCTCTAACAATTTTGATATTAGAATTAAGACTTGGACTTTAAAAAAGAATATAAGTTCAGATTTTTTGTTAATTTAGATTCCTTACTTTTTAATGCTTATAGTTTTACTGAATTCCATGGAATTCCTGAAGTAATATAAATTAAAAACTTAAATTCATAATTTTACCATACAGCATGAATTTCAAAATAAAATAATACAACGCAGATAAATGAAAAAATTAATAAATGACGAAAAATTGATTAAATATGTTATAAATACATAAATAGAAAAATAAGTAAAGTATATTTGTAGATAAAGAAATTTTTTCAGAGCACTTATGAGAGACCTCAACTATTTCACTGCTTTGAACTATAATATATAATAATAATATATTATTAATATATTTCATTAATTAATAATTTATTTCATAGTATAATATTAACAAATTATCATTTCAAATTCCAAACAGTAGTTTTGAAATGTTTATATTTTTTTAAAAGTTTCATTTAATTACAGTAGTAATATATAGTGTATATACTATATTATATTTATTGTAATTTTTTAATAACGATGTTAATTATTAGTATTCATATTCAAATTAACTCAAAACAATTATGAAATAAAGAACATCACATAAATAATGCAATTCCCCCCAGAATTTGGAAATTAGATTATTGCCTAAAGTGAATTTCTTAACCTTTTCGAAGAGAATAAATTTTTGTAAATATATGAAGATCTTATTAGATTATTGTCATATATAAGAAAATGCGATAAAATAGTTTTTATTAGGAGAAAATTAAATATTTATGCTTTTTACCATGCATTTTTTTGAATCTAGGGCCTATGAACGATCAGCGCTGCCACCGACGGCAGTCAAATTTCACGTAATTTTTTTCTTATGCATTTGGTGGCAAGATTCAGGGCTGATCCTAAATTCACTCTCGCCCGAACTGACAGGCTTCAGGCTGGCATGTCTCTTCTATCTATAATATCTCCATGGTTAAATGTCGTTCCGCATATATTTCTTCCATAAATTTTTGCGTCAAAACTCTCGTTTTTTTATAATCGAAGAAACCCGTATTTTTTAAAGGTATGAAATCAATCGATTTTTTACAATCAACTCTCTGTTTTTAAATTGATTAGTTGAGTTTGAAATTTCTGCCACTGCCTACGTTATCGGAAAATCACTAGTGTATCAGATAGGATACGTTGCCGACAGGTGTGCTCGTAGACAATTTCAAATTCTTGTATCGCATATAAATGCAAATTAAATTCAAATTTAAAGTATTTGAAATATTTCTGTGGAAAAAAAGACGCTTTCGACTGCGCTGGAATTCGAGCCCAGGTCTTTTGATTGCAGGTCGACTGCTCTGTTTTTCGTACAAATTTGTCCGGAATAATCTGAAATTTAATCAACAGACTCAAAAAACCCTAGAGCTTCAGATGGTTATGTTCAACATAACAAAATTCAGTAGGTTTTCAGGCAGTTTTTTAAATATATTTTGAGATTTTTTAATCCAAAACTGCGGTTAGTATAGGAATTTAGTTAACTGCGCCCGAGCGCACCAATACCGTCGCGAGGTATATCGATCGAACGCAGGAGAATAAGAGATGCACCCATGCCGAGAGCACGTGATTCGACAGAGTTGCAACATCATTTTTGCCAATTCGTTTCCTTTATTTATATCTATTCTGTGAAAATTATTCAGAATCACATTAGAGAACTTGAAAAACGCACTATGTTTAGAGTTCTAGGAACAGTTCTGCTTACGCCGATTCGGAATATAATTTATATAATTCTTTTTAAGTAAATTCATGATTCACCTTTGAAGAGAAAACATGTAATTTATCGCAAACAACGATAATTTATTGCATTAAATAAGTTAAAAAATTGTCATAAATTTATCACTGTGGCTGTGAAAATGTGCCAAGAAACATATCCTGAAACAGTTGGTACAGATTATTATTGAGCTAGCAAAAAATGTATTAATATTCTAATAACAATTGAATAACATTATCAGCATCATAATTCCATTATATTTGATTCATATAATTTTGATCTGCCAAATGAAATGTTTTTAATAATAGGTTGCTTGTCTTCCATTTTCACGCACACTTCGGGTATTTATCTTCCAAAATGTATTAGTCCTAAAAAATTAGACAAGTTTCGAGCTACTAATGTTTAACATGTAACTACCAAACCTGTAATAACGATTATTGTGACGTATAAATAACGATAAATGATCAAATTTTTGTTATATCATTGACAAAATAAAGTGTATATATATATCATTTCTTCCCATTCGTCCAGAGTGTTTCTAAATAATTTTTACAGAATAGATATAAGTGAAGAAAACGATTTGGCAAAAATGATGTAACTGTCGAATCGCGTGGTCTCGGCATGGGTGCATCTCTCTTTGTCCTGCATTCGATCGGTATAAGCCTCGGTTTTCTTCGATTATAAAAAAAACTAGAGTTCTGGCACAAACATTCATGGAAGAAAAAATATGCGGAACGATATTTAACATGTACTGAAATGTTTTTTTGATCATTTTTCCAAATTTTTTAATCAAATCAAAAAAAGTTCGCGCATTGCGGTGTCCCCTCTTTTGCCTACTAGGCCACGCGCTCCGTCGGTTATGGAATCCGGTGCCTCAATTTCAAACTTAAGAAAAGTCATACTTTTCATAATGTTTTTGTAATATAATTTTTAATAGAAGAAGCGAAGTTTTTTACCGATTTGGATAATTATAATTATAATTGTATTTTCATAAATTAGGTTTTTTTTTCGGGGAAATCATCCTCTACAACTCTACTGTTTCTAATTTTGAAAGTAAAGTTTTCAGTGGCTGGAATCGTTAAAAGAATTTTTTTTTAATTTTCCGTGAAAAATAAGCTAGGATTTATAAAAATCCAATCCTTTGAAAAAAATTAGCAACAAATCAATGCCCGGATTAAATAAGGTGACGCGACGCTTAAACTGGACAGTACTTTTCCAATAATCAATAAAAAGTCGAAATGCATAAAAATTCGAAATAAAAAATATGCGATTGTTCTTTGCGTCGAGGTGCATCTTTTTCTTATTTGAAATTGTTTTATTCGACAAATAGTTTTCGAGATAAAAATTGAAAAACGTCGGTTTTGCATAGATCAAAAATCAATGTTTTTAAAAATATAACTCACGATTACTCGCTCAATTCACAATGAAATGATTCGAAACATTCACCATTTTATTTTGCTGCCTATAGTGGAGCCGTCGAGTCTTAAAAAACAATAAAAATCACTATTGTTAATAAAATATTTAATGACAAACTCAGGGCCTCTGTAACTTGTGCGCTGCGTTGTTCTCGTGAAGAAAGAGTCGAGGAAATTTCAGGACTCTGAAAACTTTCAGCGAGGCGATTATTCCTTAGGGTTCAAGGAAGTTTTTTATAAATTTCACGCAATTATATCCCTAAACAAAGAAACAGTGCTGAGTTAAAAAAACTGTCGCGCAACGTCGAGCGATCACGAGGACCGCTTTGAGCACGAGCGCTAGCAAGTTTCAACCTGTTGAGAATTCTTGAAAGATTTTTTTCTGTTTTCACCTACTTTTTCAGAGATTGTTCTAAATTTTATTGTTTAAATATTAAAATGAATTTATTCACACAAATCTGACTTGTATTTCGTATAATAATCTATACATACTTTACATGAATGCAGCATGGTATTAGCCATGTTTTTGTATTTTAATACTCAGTAACATATTTTTTATTTCGAATTTTTATTCATTTAGACTTTTTATTGATTATCGGAAAAGTACTGTCCAGTTCAAGCGTCGCGTTCCCTTATTCGATCCGGGCATTGAAATGATAGTGTGACGTCCTGCCACTCACCTTTCACAATAAAACTACAAATTCGCAATTATTAACCTCTTTTATTTTGATAGGTACGAATAAGAGAGGGGGGTAGAGCGAGAGAGGGGGAAAGAGAGAGAGAGAGTAAAATTTCCTTTTGGGGTGATTATTAAATTTGACTTACTCAATTCCGAGCTGGAACCAATGATAATTAAAGTCGCGTACGACTCTTCCGTCATCCGTTCGCCTGGGACTCCCATCCGCGGCCGCATGCCCGTTAGGCAGACCGACTAGCCGCGCCGGCCAGGGGAGGAATAAAGCGATTCCTCCCCCGAGTGACGCGGACAGCCAAGTCCGCCCAAGACGCAGTACCGCGGGTGCAGGCTCCGATGCGATTTCTACTGGCCCCCGTTGTTGGCGCGCTCTGCACGCCCTTCGAGCTCCCTTGTATTCATCACCAGGGTGACGAATGACTCGATAAGTATCCATTTTTGTTCAGACTACAGCATGAGAGAGACCATCGTGTCAGGGGTGAGTTGTGCGCCCACTGCACGACCGACAGCCTCTCTTTCAGCGTCCCACCTGGCACAGACAAAGAGTGTGTGCTCTGCACTGTCCACAAGGGATCCGCCTCCGAGTTCATTTCTTTAACGATCTCAGCGTAGGACTCACCGTCCTTCGCCGACACCCTGATAGCGTCGCCCGACCTGGCGGCCGGAGAGCGCCGCGGCACTTTCTTTTTCTCTTCGAGTTCCTGCGCAGAGGGCGCAGAAACTTCTCTTCCCTTCTTCTCTTTATTTTCCTTCTTATTTTTATTCTTTTTTTTCCAACAGCTGCCATTCCCCATCCTTTTGTGGGGTCTGGCCTCTGGTGGCCGTGGCGTAGGAGGGCGATGTGCTGCCCTTCCCTTTCTTTAGGTTACGCTCCTCGGGGGGAGAAGGGGCAACCCCTTCTCTCCCTTTGCCATCTTCTTCGGGGTATCTCCCAGGGACGCGGAACGCGGTTTCTGAAAGATACCCACCCTTTTCGAGGCGAGGTGGGATTCCAGCCTTTTCTGGATGTTCACTCCGCTTTCTATTAGGCACTTGTGGGTGTTGAGCACTCCGCTCAACACCTCCGTAGCCTCACTAACACTGTCCTTAACATGGCCAGGGTTGTTTCTCAGCATACCCTGCTGGATAACGCTGATAGCCCTGGCCAACTTCTCCATTTTACACTTTGCTCCTTCAGGAGCTAGAGGACGTCTTTCCATCCCTTAGCCTTGGAGGAGTGTGTGAGTGCGCATCTGGCGCCTTTACCTCTTCATCTCCTTTATTATGAATAGAAGTCATATTAATCCCGTCGTGTCTTAAGATGGTTCGCCTATCATGGGAGCCCTACCGCAGTAGGGCTACTATCCCCGGGTGTATAGATCCCTAGTTATGTGCGCTGAAACCGAGAAGCGGCTTATCGGATGGTCGACCCTATCGGCACATTGAATGAAGCTAGTAAAAAGGTTACGGGATAGGCCCGCGCCATAATGATGCTACAGGTTTAACGTCACCCCTATCGACCAAGCGGTGCCGGATCCGCCCCGACACCTGACTCGGACTTCAGGCTAGACGGTGTGCGATTTATCCTACGCTGCGTCGGATATAAGGAAATACAGACCAGGTAATCCTGCATCCCTGCGCCCGGGCGTCCATGATTTCAACCCCGAAATTGTCTCCAGACAGTAGAAACGTGAGCAGTTTTCCCAGTTCAACATGTGGTTTCACGGGATCTTTGCCCTTCGCGGCCCAACACCAGAGGGACTTACATTTACCCGTATTACTTCCACAGAGGTAAGGTACTGACATCGCGTCCTACCTTGGTCGGGAGGCTACTACTCCTCCCTTGGATAGTCTATCGGGAATATCCACCAGGCGCCGGCCGCAGTCCATTCGCTCAGCAATCCATTTCTTCTGGTATGTGTGGGTGTCAGTATCATGCTTGTGGTGGTGATGTGACCGGGAGAGGGCATGTGGGAAGTTCAGCGTGACTGCCTCATGCACATTTGGGGCGATACCCCGATTAAGGGACCCCCCGCATTCACTCCGGGTCCAATCATGCGGCATCAAGGAACCTGTTCAAGGTCCCCTGATGCTTGCGCTCCACACCGCGTCCTCAGGCGCTTGAAGGTTTTTTGGAGAAACCGTAATAGCGCGTGCGCCCGGCAGGCCCAGTGCTAGGGAAAAGCCTGTCTATAGGGCCCCCTTGACAGCCATCCTGACGGAAAAAGCCCTGCTGCTGGTAAAGTCCTTTCGGTCGCCACCGTTGGTGGGCTGCAGGACGCGTCTGCAGTTTAAAAAAAAAGCACGATTTTGTCGATCTTTTTTTTTTTAAAGCGAGTTTTGAAAGGTTTGCCGGTCTGTCAACGACCTGGAATATTTTTAACCGGTGGAATAAATGTCTGAACTTTAAGAAGGTGTAGTTCAGAGATTAATTTTTCACTACCAGATCCAACATCACCAGATTACTTTTTATCGGGTTTTGTTAAAGAACGCGTAATGGCGGTAGCACCTACCACGCCTGATGACATGAAAGAGAGAATACGCCGAGCATGTACCGAAATTATACCACAAATGTTGACTGAAGTTAGACGGTGTCTTTATCGAGGAATTAACAAGTTCTTACAAGTCAAGGGTCATCACTTCGAGCATCTTCTGTAGGTAGACCCAAACCAAGGTTAGTGGATCCTTTGAAAGTGATGTTACGATTTTTCGACTATTTTCATACTTTAGGTGACTACAATGACCTTGTGTTGTAGGTCGCTGAATTCGTCTTAAAATCGGTAATAATGTGATGCTCTGTAACACTGTGTCTCATCCTGTATAAGAAATCTTTAACACTTTTTCGATTCCAATCACGCTGATGAACGATATTTCGAGTAATCCTAACCAGACGCCAGGGCGGGTTCACCGAAGAGTTTACCATCGAGACCCTCTACTACAACATGAGGCCGGGTCTACGCCTACTCATCCGCCTGTCCGAGATCAACTCCCCGAACGATAACAAGGCCTTAGAAGCAGCCGATCTTTACCGTCGAACCTGCCTACACCAGGGAGGACTGCTGCAGGCGTTGTAAGCAGCGCGGCCACTCTCGGATGAACTGCTGAAATAGGCCCCGGAAATTCTGTTCCAGATGCGGGAGAGACGGAGTCCTCTTCAGAGTTTGCGGCTGCGAATGGCAAGAAAACGGGAGACGGGCCGGGCTTAATCAGTCTGAAACCCGGCCCTAAGCGACACTGAAAACGAGGAACCGAGGGTGTTCATCCCAGTAAGGATAGGGAGCCACACACTGCACGCGCTGGTGGGCCCAGGCTCCGTTTGTTCATACGTGAATAAAAAGACGGCCACCTTCTGCCTCAGACATGGATGGAGTAGACGGGAGAGCAACACCATCGCCTTCATGGCCGACATACGACGTACTCTTAGGGATTGACATCTTGGCCCCTCTGGGCTTGACAATGACCTTAAATGCTATAAGGATCTTCCCGCCACCCCGTAACAGTAGAGGAGCCTGTGCCATCGAAGGCCCAATATCCAGGGACAACCTGAAACCGGAAGAAAGGAGCAGGGTAGAAGTGTTCCTGAAGTCCCAGTTGAAGCGCCTCCACGCCAATAAAGGCGTCACGCCCCTCATCGAGCACGAGATCCGACTCGAGGACGTTAGACCAATCAGGCAGACGTTTAGGCCCCGAAACCCAGCGACCCAGAGGATAATCTACGAGGAAGTGGATAAAATGCTACAGCAAGGGGTCATTCAGCCGTCAAATAGTCCCTGGAGTTCACCGATAGTTATGACCCGGCGCAAGGACGGAAAACCCAGGTTCTGTGTCGACTTCAGAAGCCTCAACAAGGTCTCCAAGAAGGACGCCTACCCCCTCCCACAGGTCAACGCCACTTTAGATAAACAACGGGGGGCCAGATACCTGTCCTCAATCGACCTAAAAAACGGTTACTGGTACGTACCTCTCACCGAACGAAGCAAACCACTCACCGCATTCACCGTACCAGGGAAGGGACTTTTCAAGGACTCGAGTTCAAGGTCATGCCTTTCGGGCTACATGCTGCTGCCCCCAAGTTCCAACGCCTCTTCGACCGAGTCATCACACCTGGCATGGCCCCAAACGCTTTCGCCTACCTAGAAGACATCGTGATATGCGCCGAAACGCAAGAGGAGCATATGGACGCCCTCAGGAAGATCTTCCAGAAACTATACGAAGCCAATCTCAGACCGAACCCAGAAAAGTGTCAGTTTTTCAGGGCCGATTTTAGATATAGTACAGTTGGAAAGTATTAGAACAAGATATAAAAAGTTGTTTTTGTCAGTTTATCGTATCATTTATTGAAATATTATTCAAATATTCGCGGTAGTTTTGTACGTTCAATGTAGCTTTATGATATGAAGACATTTTTGATGCATTTTACTGAAATTTTCATTAAACTTAATAAGGAAACAGTGAATAACTTACTTCAAGTGATTTTCCTGAAAATGGTCACCTTTTGCTTTAATGACTGAGTGCACAATTTTGGCATTCTTTTGATGAGTTTTTGAAGTGTTTGAGGTGCAATATTATTCCACGCTTCATTTAAACAATCCCAGAGACAAGGAAGGCTTGTTGGCTTTAGATCTCTCACACGTCGGTACAATTCTTCCCACAATAGCTCGATGGGATTTAAATCGAGGGATTGAGGCGGACATCCCATTATATTAAGGTCACCTGCAACTTTTTTTCGTTCCAAATAAGAAATACAAAGTTTTAATGTATATTTCGGATCGTTAACTTGTTGGGAAATGAATTCATGACCAATTAAATTGATGCCAGATGGTATTGAATGGCGTTGGAGTATACTGTGAAACTGCCCTTTTTTCATAATTTCTTCAATTTTTTTAAGTTGACCAACGCCAGCGTGGCTGAGACAGCCCCAAACCATTACTGGGCCACCGCCATGTTTTACAGTTGGCACAATACAATCTAGTTTGAATCTTTCATTGACTTTTCTGCGAACATATTGACGCCTATGGCTACCGAAAAGTTCGAACTTTGATTCGTCTTCCATAAAACATATTTCCACTGACCAAACGTCCAGTCAACATGTTCTTGAGCGAACTTCAGTCTTTTTTGTTTATTTACTGGCCGCAGAAGTGGCTTTCTGCCAGCAATGCGTCTAATCATACCTTTTTTTTTAAGCCGGCCTTTGACTGTCGTGAGCGATATTGGTGAATCCAAATGTTCATTGATTTCAGCACGAATTTCTGTCGATTGCCGTTACTTATTGCATATATTTTGTTAGTATTTTGTCCAGTTTCTCGATATCTTCTTATGGCCGTATGAACTGAATACAAAGATATTTTCAATATTTTGGCTATTTCTCTATAGTTTTTGCCTGTTTTTTTGCAAAATAATGATTTGGGCCCGTTTCTCGACAGATATTTCCTTTGCTTGGCCATTTTTATTCTGGAAAAATATAATTCTGAGGCTATTTCAACCAAAAAGTGGGCACAATTATGCATAAACGCAACGACTGTCAAATTAACAGACTTGCAGTTTTTTATGACGCTTTAATGCACCAGACACGATAATACCATCTTTTTTTGTTTAAATGATTGACATGCAACCTTTTGAACGGCAGCTGAATCAATTTTTGTGCGAAAAATAACTGAAAACCCTATGGGGCAGTTTTGGACACTTCTCACGATTTTCGGCCTTAGGCTATTTTCTCATCAATTTTGATGGAAATTTCAGTAAAATGCATTAAAAATGTCTTCAAATCATAAAGATTCGTTTAACGTACAAAACTACTGCAAATATGTGAACAATTTTTTAATAAATATTACGATAAACTGCCAAAAACAAATATTTTTATCTTGTTCTAATACTTTCCGACTCTACTGTATATGGGGCACATCATCAACAGGAATGGGCTACATACGGATGCAGATAAGGTAACCGCCATCCTGAACCTAGCACTACCAAGGAGCCTCAAGGAAGCTCGCCGATTCTTAGGCCTCAGCTCGTGGTATCGTCGCTTCATCAAGGACGCTGCGCGCATTTCTGCCCCGCTCCACAAACTCCTGAGGAAGAAAGCCAACTGGGAATGGACGCCGAAACACCAGAAATCTTTCGACGAGTTGAAACGGAAGCTCACAACCCTGCCTGTTTTAGCATGCCCTGACTGGACCAAGCCACTAGTCCTGCAGACCGATGCAAGCATAGAGGGCCTCGGGGTAGTGCTCTCTCAACCTGATGGAGAGGGGCTAGAAAAAATGAACAACCCATCCGGACGATTAGCACGCTGGGCCATGGAGCTGAGTCAGTGGGACATACTTATCTGGAAGACAACATACTTACCTAGATGACGGCATACTTACCTGGACGACGGCATACTTGCCTGAAGACGACATACCTACCTGAAGACGACGTACTTACCCGTAGACGACATACTTGACGCACGGTCCTCTACGAAGAGACGCTAGCCAACCCAGGTGTCGATGGATGGGCGTTCCCATGATTGACCCACGGGCTCCAAATGCGGTGACTTCAAGCGCTCCTGATCACCCCACCTTCGGCGACGCCTCGACTCCTAGAGGCCCAGGGGACACCAGCCGACCTAGGTGATCGATCCCCAGGCTTCGAGTGCAGTGGCTTCAGGTGCGAATCGATTATTATACCGGACTTTCGTCCGACGTGCGCGGCAACAAGGCCCTCGCAGAGGCGCCGGCTAGCATGTACTTTATAGGAGAATAAACGATCCTCATGTTTTATTAATAACGCATCCGTTTTTATTATGTCTGCTCCCATCCTCGCTTTCGACCCTGGCAGACTAAAGCATCCGGTCGAGGACTACCAACTAAAGGGGAGGAGGATTCCACCGTCACACATTCAGTATAAAGGTGGAATATCTTATAGTTCTGACCATTTTCAGAGCTAATTAAATTTAATAATACTTTTCAAATGTGATACTTAATATCACGAATACTAAAGCTGAATTATTATTTTTTTTTAAAGATTTATTATTTTTTCAAAACATCCCAGGATAAATCTGAATGCAGAAATAAACAACTTTCACCTTTTTTTTTATTTCTGAACATACTCAAATAATATTGAGTAAAACTACACTTATAGATATTATAATAATTTATGCTTCTGTAATGCCTTGCTTTCGAATTCAATGTTAAATGGATCTTCTGGTTTCCCCGACGTTCCTTCTTCTGAAGTCCATTCACTTTTTAATTTCTCGTCTTTGCTGCGCCGGTCGATATTCTTGTGTACTTAGCACATTCCGATGGGGTTCCCTCATTCACACGTTGTTTGAACTTTTACTATACGTAAAAATATTATTAAGATTTTTGTCCTCTGAAATGCTATATTCTGCTGTCATCAATTCAATTGGAATATTATATCAGAAAACCAAGCCGTTAAGTGCTCAACTGACATGTGTGAACACTTCTCTGAATGTGGTATCACTGATATTTGAATTTCTAACCGAACATTGCTATAAGTCAGTGAATTCATTCAACGCGTATTAAACGATACACAACAATTTATACACGCGCCTTGAACTTTTACTATACATACAAATCTTCTTTAGATTATTGTCTTCTGAAAAGCTATATTTTGCTGTAATTCATTCGATGGTGATATTGCATCAGAAAAAAGCCGCTTATCACTCAAATCACACACGTGCTCGTTTCTCTGAAAATTTTGTTAAGGTTATTTGAACTTTTAACCAAACATTTTTATGAATTAGTGTAATGTGTAACTCACACGCATGAACACTTCTCCGACAATTATTTTAGAGATATTTGAACTTCTAACTAAACATTGCTATAAAACAGTGAATTCATTCAACGCGTATTAAAGGATACACAACAATTTATGGTAAGGATATTGGAAGTTTTAACCAAATATTTTTATGAATTAGTTTAATCATTCAAGGCGTATTAAACGATACACAATAATTTATACACGCGCCTTAAACTTTTACTATACATATGAAACTTATTTAGATAATTGTCTTCTGAAAAGCTATATTCTGTTGTAATTACTTCGTTGGGATATTATGTCAGAAAAAAACAACCGGTAATCACTCCACTCACACGCGTGCTCGTTTCTTTGAAAATTATGTTAAGGATATTTGAACTTTTAAGCAAACATTTTTATAAATTAGTGGATTCATTCAACGCGCATTAATCGATACACAATAATTTATACACGCGCCTTAAACTTTTATTATACATACGAATCTTATTTCGATTATAGTCTTCTGAAAAGCTATATTCTGCTGTAATTAATTCGATGGTGATATTGCATCAGAAAAAAGCCGCTTATCACTCAAATCACACACGTGCTCGTTTCTCTGAAAATTTTGTTAAGGTTATTTGAACTTTTAACCAAACATTTTTATGAATTAGTGTAATGTGTAACTCACACGCATGAACACTTCTCCGACAATTATTTTAGAGATATTTGAACTTCTAACTAAACATTGCTATAAAACAGTGAATTCATTCAACGCGTATTAAAGGATACACAACAATTTATGGTAAGGATATTGGAAGTTTTAACCAAATATTTTTATGAATTAGTTTAATCATTCAAGGCGTATTAAACGATACACAATAATTTATACACGCGCCTTAAACTTTTACTATACATATGAAACTTATTTAGATAATTGTCTTCTGAAAAGCTATATTCTGTTGTAATTACTTCGTTGGGATATTATGTCAGAAAAAAACAACCGGTAATCACTCCACTCACACGCGTGCTCGTTTCTTTGAAAATTATGTTAAGGATATTTGAACTTTTAAGCAAACATTTTTATAAATTAGTGGATTCATTCAACGCGCATTAATCGATACACAATAATTTATACACGCGCCTTAAACTTTTATTATACATACGAATCTTATTTCGATTATAGTCTTCTGAAAAGCTATATTCTACTGTAATTAATTCGATGGGGATATAATATCAGAAAAACAAGCCGCTTATAACTCCACTCACACGCTTGCTCGTTTCTATGAAAATTATGTTAAGGATATTTGAAATTGTAACCAAATATTTTTATAAATTAGTGGTTACATTCAACGCGCATTAATCGATACACTATAATTTATACACGCGCCTTAAACTTCTATTATACATACGAATCTTATTTCGATTATTATCATCTGAAAAGCTATATTCTGCTGTAATTAATTCGATGGGGATATTATATCTGAAAAACAAGCCGCTAAGTGCTCCACACACACTCGTGCTCGCTTCTCTAAATATGATATCAGAGATATTTGATCTTCTAGCCCAATATTCTTATAATTTAGTGAATTCATTAAACACGTATTAAACAATACTCAACCATTTATACACGCGCCTTGATCTTTTACTAAACATACTTATCTTATTCAGATTATTGTCTTCTGGAAAGCTATATTCTGCTGTAATTAATTCGATGGGGTTATAATATCAGATAAACAAGCCGCTAATCTCTCCACTCACACGCTTGCTCGTTTCTATGAAAATTATTTTAAGGATATTTGAACTTTTAACCAAATATTTTTATAAATCAGTGGTTTCATTCAACGCGCATTAATCGATACACTATAATTTATACACGCGCCTTAAACTTCTATTATACATACGAATCTTATTTCGATTATTATCATCTAAAAAGCTATATTCTGCTGTAATTAATTCGATGGGGATATTATATCTGAAAAACAAGCTGCTAAGTGTTCAAATCACACGCGTGCTCGCTCCTCTGAAAATGATTTTAGAGATATTTGATCTTCTAGCCCAATATTCTTATAATTTAGTGAATTCATTCAACACGTATTAAACAATACTCAACCATTTATACACGTGCCTTGAACTCTTACTAAACATACGAATCGAATTTAGATTATTTTCTTTTGAAAAGCCATATTCTGCTGTAATTAATTCAGTGGGAATATCAAATTAGAAAAACAAGCCGCTTATCACTCCACTCACACGCTTGCTCGTTTCTATGAAAATTATGTTAAGGATATTTGAAATTTTAACCAAATATTTTTATAAATTAGTGGTTTCACTCAACGCGCATTAATCGATACACTATAATTTATACACGCGCCTTAAACTTCTATTATACATACGAATCTTATTTCGATTATTATCATCTGAAAAGCTATATTCTGCTGTAATTAATTCGATGGGGATATTATATGAGAAAAACAAGCCAATAATCACTCAACTAACACTCGTGCTCGATTCTCTAAAAATGATTTTAGAGATATTTGAACTGCTAACCAAACATTGCTATAAATCTGTGAATTCATTCAACGCTTATTAAACGATACACAATAATTTACACATTGTTTAAACTTTTATTATACATATGAATCTTATTTAGATAATCGTCTACTGAAAAGCTATATTCTGCTGTATTTAATTCGATGGGGATGTTATTTCACAAAAACAAGCCGCTAAGTGCTCAACTCACACGCGTGAACAGTTCCCCGACAATTATTTTAGAGATATTTGAATTTCCAACTATACATTGCTATAAATCAGTGAATTCATTCAACGCGTATTAATCGATACAGAATAATTTATACACGTTGTTCGAACTTTTACCATACATATGAATCTTATTTAGATAATTGTCTTCTCAAAACCTATATTCTGCTGTAATTCATTTGATGGGAATATTATATCAGAAAAACAAGCCGCTTATCACTCAACTCACACGCGTATACATTTCTCTAAAAATGATTTTAGAGATATTTGATCTTCTAGCCCAAGATTGATATAATTTGGTGAATTCATTCAACATGTATTAAACAATACTCAACCATTTATACACGCGCCTTGAACTTTTTCTAAACATACGAATCGTATTTAGATTATTTTCTTCTGAAAAGCCATATTCTGCTGTAATTAATTCGCTGGGAATATTATTTCAGAAAAACAAGCCGCTTATCACTCAACTCACACGCGTGCTCGTTTCTCTGAAAATTATTTTGAGGTTATTTAAACCTTTACATAAACATTTTTATAAATTAGTGGATTCACTCAACGCGCATCAAACGATACGCAATAATTCATACACGCGCCTTGAACTTTCATTATACATACGAATCGTATTTAGATTATTGTCTTCTGGAAAGCTATATTTTGCTGTAATTCATTCGATGAAGATATTTTATCAGATAATCTAGTCGCTAATTGCTCAACTCACACGCGTGAACACTTCTCTGAAGATGGTATTAGAGATATATAATCTTGTATCCCAAGATTGTTTTACATTAGTGAGTTCATTCAACGCGCATTAAACGATACACAACAACTTATACACGTTATTTGAACCTTTACTATACGTACGAATATTATTTAGATTTTTGTCCTCTTAAATGCTATATTCTGCTGTAATTAATTCGCTGGGAATATTATATCAGAAAAAAAGCCGCTTATCACTCAACTCACACGCGTGCTTGCTTCCCTGAAAATGATTTTACAGATATTTGATCTACTAGCACAACATTGTTATAAATGAATGAATTCATTTAACGCGTATTTAACGATACAGAGCAATTTAAACACGCGCCTTAAACTTTTACTATACATATGAAACTTATTTAGATAATTGTCTTCTGAAAAGCTATATTCTGTTGTAATTAATTCGTTGGGATATTATGTCAGAAAAAAACAACCACTAATCACTCCACTCACACGCGTGCTCGTTTCTTTGAAAATTATGTTAAGGATATTTGAACTTTTAAGCAAACATTTTTATAAATTAGTGGATTCATTCAACGCGCATTAATCGATACACAATAATTTATACACGCGCCTTAAACTTATATTATACATACGAATCTTATTTAGATAATAGTCTTCTGAAAAGCTGTATTCTGCTGTAATTAATTCGATGGGGATATAATATCAGAAAAACAAGCCGCTTATAACTCCACTCACATTGCTTGCTCGTTTCTATGAAAATTATGTTAAGGATATTTGAAATTTTAACCAAATATTTTTATAAATTAGTGGTTTCACTCAACGCGCATTAATTGATACACTATAATTTATACACGCGCCTTAAACTTTTATTATACATACGAATCTTATTTCGATTATTATCATCTGAAAAGATATATTCTGCTGTAATTAATTCGATGCGGTTATTATATCTGAAAAACAAGCCGCTAAGTGCTCAACTCACACGCGTATACATTTCTCTGAAAATGATTTTAGAGATATTTGATCTTCTAGCCCAATATTCTTATAATTTAGTGAATCCATTCAACACGTATTAAACGAAACACAACAATTTATACACGTTGAATGAACTTTTACTAAACATACTTATCTTATTCAGATTATTGTCTTCTGGAAAGCTATATTCTGCTGTAATTAATTCGATTGTAATATTAAATCAGAAAAACAAGCCGCTAATCACTCTACTCACACGCTTGATCGTTTCTACGAAAATTATTTTAAGGATATTTGAACTTTTAACCAAATATTTTTATAAATTAGTGGTTTCACTCAACGCGCATCAAACGATAAGCAATAATTCATACACGCGCCTTGAACTTTCATTATACATACGAATCGTATTTAGATTATTGTCTTCTAGAAAGCTATATTTTGCTGTAATTCATTCGATGAGGATATTGTATCAGATAAACTAGCCGCTAATTGCTCAACTCACACGCGTGAACACTTCTCTGAAGATGGTATTAGAGATATATAATCTTGTATCCCAAGATTGTTTTACATTAGTGAGTTCATTCAACGCGCATTAAACGATACACAACAACTTATACACGTTATTTGAACTTTTACTATACGTACGAATATTATTTAGATTTTTTCCTCTTAAATGCTATATTCTGCTGTAATTAATTCGCTGGGAATATTATATCAGAAAAAAGCCGCTAATCACTCCACTCACACGCTTGCTCGTTTCTATGAAAATTATTTTAAGGATATTTGAACTTTTAACCAAATATTTTTATAAATTAGTGGTTTCATTCAACGCGCATTAATCGATACACTATAATTTATACACGCGCCTTAAACTTCTATTATACATACGAATCTTATTTCGATTATTATCATCTGAAAAGCTATATTCTGCTGTAATTAATTCGATGGGGATATTATATGAGAAAAACAAGCCAATAATCACTCAACTAACACTCGTGCTCGATTCTCTAAAAATGATTTTAGAGATATTTGAACTGCTAACCAAACATTGCTATAAATCTGTGAATTCATTCAACGCTTATTAAACGATACACAATAATTTACACATTGTTTAAACTTTTATTATACATATGAATCTTATTTCGATTATAGTCTTCTGAAAAGCTATATTCTGCTGTAATTAATTCGATGGGGATATAATATCAGAAAAACAAGCCGCTTATAACTCCACTCACATTGCTTGCTCGTATCTATGAAAATTATGTTAAGGATATTTGAAATTTTAACCAAATATTTTTATAAATTAGTGGTTTCATTTAACGCGCATTAATCGATACACTATAATTTATACACGCGCCTTAAACTTTTATTATACATACGAATCTTATTTAGATTATTGTCTCCTGAAAAGCCTTATTCTGCTGTAATTAATTCGATTGTAATATTAAATCAGAAAAACAAGCCGCTAATCACTCTACTCACACGCTTGCTCGTTTCTACGAAAATTATTTTAAGGATATTTGAACTTTTAACCAAATATTTTTATAAATTAGTGGTTTCACTCAACGCGCATCAAACGATACGCAATAATTCATACACGTGCCTTGAACTTTCATTATACATACGAATCGTATTTAGATTATTGTCTTCTAGAAAGCTATATTTTGCTGTAATTCATTCGATGAGGATATTGTATCAGATAAACTAGCCGCTAAGTGCTCAACACACACGCGTATACATATCTCTGAAAATGATTTTAGAGATATTTGAATTTCTAGTCCAATATTCTTATAATTTGGTGAATTCATTCAACACGTATTAAACAATACTCAACCATTTATACACGCGCCTTGAACTCTTACTAAACATACGAATCGAATTTAGATTTTTGTCTTCTGGAAAGCTATATTCTGCTGTATTTAATTCGATGGGGATATTATATCAGAAAAACAAGCCGGTAAATGCTCAACTCACTCGCGTATACATTTCTCTGAAAATGATTTTAGAGATATTTGATCTTCTCGCCCAATATTCTTATAATTTAGTGAATCCATTCAATACGTATTAAACGAAACACAGCAATTTATACACGTTGTTTGAACTTTTACTATACATACGAATCTTATTTAGATTATTGTCTTCTAGAAAGCTATATTTTGCTGTAATTCATTCGATGAGGATATTGTATCAGATAAACTAGCCGCTAAGTGCTCAACACACACGCGTATACATTTCTCTGAAAATGATTTTAGAGATATTTGATCTTCTAGCCCAATATTCTTATAATTTAGTGAATCCATTCAACACGTATTAAACGAAACACAACAATTTATACACGTTGAATGAACTTTTACTAAACATACTTATCTTATTCAGATTATTGTCTTCTGGAAAGCTATATTCTGCTGTAATTAATTCGATGGGGTTATAATATCAGATAAACAAGCCGCTAATCACTCCACTCACACGCTTGCTCGTTTCTATGAAAATTATTTTAAGGATATTTGAACTTTTAACCAAATATTTTTATAAATTAGTGGTTTCATTCAACGCGCATTAATCGATACACTATAATTTATACACGCGCCTTAAACTTCTATTATACATACGCATCTTATTTCGATTATTATCATCTGAAAAGATATATTCTGCTGTAATTAATTCGATGCGGATATTATATCTGAAAAACAAGCCGGTAAATGCTCAACTCACTCGCGTATACATTTCTCTGAAAATGATTTTAGAGATATTTGATCTTCTCGCCCAATATTCTTATAATTTAGTGAATCCATTCAATACGTATTAAACGAAACACAGCAATTTATACACGTTGTTTGAACTTTTACTATACATACGAATCTTATTTAGATTATTGTCTCCTGAAAAGCCTTATTCTGCTGTAATTAATTCAGTGGGAATATCAAATCAGAATAACAAGACTCTTATCACTCCACTCACACGCTTGCTCGTTTCTATGAAAATTATGTTAAGGATATTTGAAATTTTAACCAAATATTTTTATAAATTAGTGGTTTCACTCAACGCGCATTAATTGATACACTATAATTTATACACGCGCCTTAAACTTTTATTATACATACGAATCTTATTTCGATTATTATCATCTGAAAAGATATATTCTGCTGTAATTAATTCGATGCGGTTATTATATCTGAAAAACAAGCCGCTAAGTGCTCAACTCACACGCGTATACATTTCTCTGAAAATGATTTTAGAGATATTTGATCTTCTAGCCCAATATTCTTATAATTTAGTGAATCCATTCAACACGTATTAAACGAAACACAACAATTTATACACGCAGCTTTAACTTTTACTATACATACGAATCTTATTCAGATTATTGTCTTCTGCAAAGCTATATTTTGCAGTAATTCATTCGATGTAGATATTGTATCAGAAAAACAAGCCGCTAATCACTCCACTCACACGCTTGCTCGTTTCTATGAAAATTATTTTAAGGATATTTGAACTTTTAACCAATTATTTTTATAAATTAGTGGTTTCATTCAACACGTATTAAACGAAACACAACAAATTATACACGTTGTTTGAACTTTTACTATACATACGAATCTTTTTCAGATTATTGTCTTCTCAAAAGCTATATTGTGCTGTAATTAATTCGATGGGGATATTATATCAGAAAAAGAAGCTGCTAATCACTCAACTCACACGCGTAAACACTTCTCTGAATATGGTATCAGAGATATTTAATCTTGTAGCCCACGATTGTTATACATTAGTGAGATCATTTAACGCGCATTAAACGATACACAACAGTTTATACACGCGGTTTGAACTTTTACTATAAATACGAATCTTATTTAGATTATTGTCTTCTGAAAAGATATATTCTGCTGTAATTAATTCGATGTGGATATTGTATCAGAAAACAAGCCGCTATGTGCTCAACTCACACGCGTCAACACTTATCTGAATACGGTATCAAAGATATTCACTCTTGTAGCTCACGATGGTTATAGATTAGTGAGTTCATTCAACGCGCTTTAAATGATACACAACAGTTTATACATGCCGTTTTAACATTTAATATACATACGAATCTTATATAGATTATTGTCTTCTGCAAAGCTATATTTTTCCGTAATTCATTCGCTGGGAATATTAGATCCGCAAAACAAGCCGCTTATCACTCAACTCACACGCGTCAACACTTCTCTGAATATGGTATCAGAGATATTTGATCTTGTAGCCCAATATTGTTATAAATTATCAAATTCATTCACAGCATAATGAAAAATTCTCAACCATTTATACACGCAGCTTTACCTTTTACTATACACACGAATCTTATTCAGATTATTGTCTTCTGCAAAGCTATATTTTGCAGTAATTCATTCGATTTGGATATTGTATCAGAAAAACAAGCCGCTAAGTGCTCAACTCACACGCGTCAACACTTATCTGAATATGGTATACGAGATATTTAATCTTGTAGCCCACTATTGTTATTCATTATTGAGTTCATTCAACGCGCATTAAAAGATACACGACATTTTATACACGCAGCTTTAACTTTTACTATACATACGAATCTTATATAGATTATTGTCTTCTGAAAAGCTATATTTTGCAGTAATTCATTCGATGGCGATATTGTATCAGAAAAACAAGCCGCTTATCACTCAACTCACACGCGTGAACACTTCTCTGAATATGGTATCAGAGATATTTGATCTTGTAGCACAATATTGTTATAAATTAGCAAATTCATTCACAGCCTAATGAAAAATTTTCAACCATTTATACACGCAGCTTTAACTTTTACTATACATACGAATCTTATTTAGATTATTGTCTTCTGCAAAGCTATATTTTGCAATAATTCAATCGATGTGGATATTGTATCAGAAAAACGAGCCGCTAAGTGCTCAACTCACACGCGTGAACACTTCTCCAAATATGGTATCAGAGATATTTGATCTTGTAGCCCAATATTGTTATAAATTATCAAATTCATTCAACGCCTATTGAAAAATTCTCAACCATTTATACACGCAGTTTTAACTTTTACTATACATACGAATCTTATTTAGATTATTGTCTTCTGCAAAGCTATATTTTGCAGTAATTTATTCGACGGGGATATTGTATCAGAAAACAAGCCGCTATGTGCTCAACTCACACGCGTCAACACTTATCTGATTACGGTATCAGAGATATTCACTCTTGTAGCTCACGATGGTTATAGATTAGTGAGTTCATTCAACGCGCATTAAATGATACACAACAGTTTATACACGCCGATTGAAGCTTTACTATACGTACGAATATTGTTTAGATTTCTGACCTCTAAAACGCCATATTTTGCTGTAATTAATTCGCTGGGAATATTATTACAGAAAATCGAGTCGCTACGTGCTCAACTCACACGCGTGAACACTTTTCTGAATATGGTATCAGAAATATTTAACCTTGTAGCCCACTATTGTTATTCATTATTGAGTTCATTCAACGCGCATTAAAAGATACAAGACAGTTTATACACGCAGCTTTAACTTTTACTATACATACGATTCTTATTTAGATTATTGTCTTCTGAAAAGCTATATTTTGCAGTAATTCATTCGATGTGGATATTGTATCAGAAAAACAAGCCGCTAAGTGCTCAACTCACACGCGTCAATACTTATCTGAGTAGGGTATCAGAGATATTTAATCTTGTATCCCACGATTGTAATAAATTAGTGAGTTCAGTCAACGCGCATTGAACGATTCTCAACAGTCTATACACGCCGTTTGAAGCTTTTCTATACGTACGAATATTATTTAGATTTCTGACCTCTAAAACGCCATATTTTGCTGTAATTAATTCGCTGGGAATATTATTACAGAAAATCGAGTCGCTAAGTGCCCAACTCACACGCGTGAACACTTCTCTGAATATGGTCAAAGAGATATTTAATCTTGTAGCCCACTATTGTTATTCATTATTGATTTCATTCAGCGCGCATTAAACGATACAGGACAGTTTATACACGTTGTTTGAAGCTTTACCATACGCCCGAATATTATTGAGATTTTTCCCTCTAAAATGCCATATTCTGTTATAATTAAGTCGCCGTGAATATTATTTCAGAAAAACGAGCCGCTAAGTGCTCATCCAACATGCGTGAACACTTCTCTGAATATAATATTAGAAATATTTGATCTTGTAGCTCAAGATTGTTATACATTAGTGAGTTGATACAACGCCCATTAAACGATACACAACAGTATATACACGCACCTTGAAATTTAAATAAACATACGAATTATATTTAGATTATTGTCTTCTGAAAAGCTATATTTTGCTGTAATTAGTTCGATGTTCATTAAACATGTTCATTCAACGCGCATTAAACGATACACAACAGTTTATACATGCCGTTTTAACATTTAATATACATACGAATCTTATATAGATTATTGTCTGCTGAAAAGCTATATTTTGCAGTAATTCATTCGATGGCGATATTGTATCAGAAAAACAAGCCGCTTATCACTCAACTCACACGCGTGAACACTTCGCTGAATTTGATATCAGAGATATTTGATCTTGCAGCCCAATATTGTTATAAATTAGCAAATTCATTCAACACCTATTGAAAAACTCGCAACCACTCATACACGCAGTTTTAACTTTTACTATACATACGAATTTATTTAGATTATTGTCTTCTGAAAAGCTATATTTTGCTGTAATTCATTCGATGGGAATATTATATCAGAAAAACAAGCCGCTTATCACTCAACTCACACGCGTTAACACTTCTCTGAATATGGTATCAGAAATATTTGATCTTGCAGCCCAATATTGTTATAAATTAGCAAATTCATTCAACACCTATTGAAAAATTCTCAACCATTTATACACGCAGCTTTAACTTTTACTATACATACGAATCTTATTTTGATTGTGGTCTTCTGAGAAGTTATATTTTGCTGTAATTCATTCGATGGGAATATTATATCAGAAAAACAAGCCGCTTATCACTCAACTCACACGCGTGAACACTTCTCTGAATATGATATCAGAAATATTTGATCTTGCAGCCCAATATTGTTATAAACTAGCAAATTCATTCAACGCCTATTGAAAAATTCTCAACCATTTATACACGCAGCTTTAACTTTTACTATAAATACGAATCTTACTTAGATTATTGTCTTCTGAAAAGCTATATTTTGCAGTAATTCATTCGACGGGGCTATTGTATCAGAAAACAAGCCGCTATGTGCTCAACTCACACGCGTCAACACTTATCTGAATACGGTATCAGAGATATTCACTCTTGTAGCTCACGATGGTTATAGATTAGTGAGTTCATTCAACGCGCATTAAATGATACACAACAGTTTATACATGCCGTTTTAACTTTTAATATACATACGAATCTTATATAGATTATTGTCTTCTGAAAAGCTATATTTTGCAGTAATTCATTCGATGGCGATATTGTATCAGAAAAACAAGCCGCTTATCACTCAACTCACACGCGTGAACACTTCTCTGAATATGGTATCAGAGATATTTTATCTTGCAGCCCAATATTGTTATAAATTAGCAAATTCATTCAACGCCTATTGAAAAATTCTCAACCATTTATACACGCAGCTTTAACTTTTATTATACATACGAATCTTATTTTGATTGTTGTCCTCTGAAAATTTATATTTTGCTGTAATTCATTCGATGGGAATATTATATCGGAAAAACAAGCCGCTTATCACTCAACTCACACGCGTGAACACTTCTCTGAATATGGTATCAGAGATATTTGATCTTGTAGCCCAATATTGTTATAAATTATCAAATTCATTCACAGCCTAATGAAAAATTCTCAACCATTTATACACGCAGCTTTAACTTTTACTATACATACGAATCTTATTTAGATTATTGTCTTCTGCAAAGCTATATTTTGCAGTAATTCATTCGATGTGGATATTGTATCAGAAAAACAAGCCGCTAAGTGCTCAACTCACACGCGTCAACACTTCTCTGAATATGGTATCAGAGATATTTGATCTTGTAGCCCAATATTGTTATAAATTATCAAATTCATTCACAGCCTAATGAAAAATTCTCAACCATTTATACACGCAGCTTTAACTTTTACTATACATACGAATCTTATTCAGATTATTGTCTTCTGCAAAGCTATATTTTGCAGTAATTCATTCGATGTGGATATTGTATCAGAAAAACAAGCCGCTAAGTGCTCAACCAACATGCGTGAACACTTCTCTGCTTATAATATTAGAAATATTTGATCTTGTAGCCCATGATTGTTATACATTAGTGAGTTGATACAACGCCCATTAAACGATACACAACAGTATATACACGCACCTTGAACTTTAAATAAACATACGAATTATATTTAGATTATTGTCTTCTGAAAAGCTATATTTTGCTGTAATTAATTCGATGTTGATGTTATAACAGAAAAACAAGCCACTTATCACTCAACTCACACTCGTGAACACTTCTCTGAATTTGGTATCAGAGATATTCAATCTTGTAGCCCACGATGGTTATACATTAGTGAGTTCATTCAACGCACATTAAACGATACACAACAGTTTATACATGCCGTTTTAACATTTAATATACATACGAATCTTATATAGATTATTGTCTGCTGAAAAGCTATATTTTGCAGTAATTCATTCGATGGCGATATTGTATCAGAAAAACAAGCCGCTTATCACTCAACTCACACGCGTGAACACTTCTCTGAATATGGTATCAGAGATATTTGATCTTGCAGCCCAATATTGTTATAAATTAGCAAATTCATTCAACACCTATTGAAAAATTCTCAACCACTCATACACGCAGCTTTAACTTTTACTATACATACGAATCTTATTTAGATTATTGTCTTCTGAAAAGCTATATTTTGCTGTAATTCATTCGATGGGAATATTATATCAGAAAAACAAGCCGCTTATCACTCAACTCACACGCGTTAACACTTCTCTGAATATGGTATCAGAAATATTTGATCTTGCAGCCCAATATTGTTATAAATTAGCAAATTCATTCAACACCTATTGAAAAATTCTCAACCATTTATACACGCAGCTTTAACTTTTACTATACATACGAATCTTATTTAGATTATTGTCTTCTGCAAAGCTATATTTTGCAGTAATTCATTCGATGTGGATATTGTATCAGAAAAACAAGCCGCTAAGTGCTCAACTCACACGCGTCAACACTTCTCTGAATATGGTATCAGAGATATTTGATCTTGTAGCCCAATATTGTTATAAATTATCAAATTCATTCACAGCCTAATGAAAAATTCTCAACCATTTATACACGCAGCTTTAACTTTTATTATACATACGAATCTTATTTTGATTGTTGTCCTCTGAAAATTTATATTTTGCTGTAATTCATTCGATGGGAATATTATATCGGAAAAACAAGCCGCTTATCACTCAACTCACACGCGTGAACACTTCTCTGAATATGGTATCAGAGATATTTGATCTTGTAGCCCAATATTGTTATAAATTATCAAATTCATTCACAGCCTAATGAAAAATTCTCAACCATTTATACACGCAGCTTTAACTTTTACTATACATACGAATCTTATTCAGATTATTGTCTTCTGCAAAGCTATATTTTGCAGTAATTCATTCGATGTGGATATTGTATCAGAAAAACAAGCCGCTAAGTGCTCAACTCACACGCGTCAACACTTCTCTGAATATGGTATCAGAGATATTTAATCTTGTAGCCCACTATTGTTATTCATTATTGAGTTCATTCAGCGCGCATTAAACGATACACAACAGTTTACACACCTTGCTTGAAGCTTTACTATACGCCCGAATATTATTGAGATTTTTTCCCTATAGAATGTCATATTCTGCTATAATTAAGTCGCTGGGAATATTATTTCAGAAAAACGAGCCGCTAAGTGCTCAACCAACATGCGTGAACACTTCTCTGAATATAATATTAGAAATATTTGATCTTGTAGCCCATGATTGTTATACATTAGTGAGTTGATACAACGCCCATTAAACGATACACAACAGTATATACACGCACCTTGAACTTTAAATAAACATACGAATTATATTTAGATTATTGTCTTCTGAAAAGCTATATTTTGCTGTAATTAATTCGATGTTGATGTTATAACAGAAAAACAAGCCACTTATCACTCAACTCACACTCGTGAACACTTCTCTGAATTTGGTATCAGAGATATTCAATCTTGTAGCCCACGATGGTTATACATTAGTGAGTTCATTCAACGCGCATTAAACGATACACAACAGTTTATACATGCCGTTTTAACATTTAATATACATACGAATCTTATATAGATTATTGTCTTCTGAAAAGCTATATTTTGCAGTAATTCATTCGTTGGCGATATTGTATCAGAAAAACAAGCCGCTTATCACTCAACTCACACGCGTGAAAACTTCTCTGAATATGGTATCAGAGATATTTGATCTTGCAGCCCAATATTGTTATAAATTATCAAATTCATTCAACACCTATTCAAAAATTCTCAACCACTCATATACGCAGCTTTAACTTTTACTATACATACGAATTTATTTAGATTATTGTCTTCTGAAAAGCTATATTTTGCAGTAATTCATTCGATGTGGATATTGTATCAGAAAAACAAGCCGCTAAGTGCTCAACTCACACGCGTCAACACTTCTCTGAATATGGTATCAGAGATATTTGATCTTGTAGCCCAATATTGTTATAAATTATCAAATTCATTCACAGCCTAATGAAAAATTCTCAACCATTTATACACGCAGCTTTAACTTTTACTATACATACGAATCTTATTTAGATTATTATCTTCTGAAAAGCTATATTTTGCAGTAATTTATTCGACGGGGATATTGTATCAGAAAACAAGCCGCTATGTGCTCAACTCACACGCGTCAACACTTATCTGATTACGGTATCAGAGATATTCACTCTTGTAGCTCACGATGGTTATAGATTAGTGAGTTCATTCAACGCGCATTAAATGATACACAACAGTTTATACACGCCGATTGAAGCTTTACTATACGTACGAATATTGTTTACATTTCTGACCTCTAAAACGCCATATTTTGCTGTAATTAATTCGCTGGGAATATTATTACAGAAAATGGAGTCGCTAAGTGCCCAACTCACACGCGTGAACACTTCTCTGAATATGGTATCAGAAATATTTGATCTTGCAGCCCAATATTGTTATAAATTAGCAAATTCATTCAACGCCTATTGAAAAATTCTCAACCATTTATACAGGCAGCTTTAACTTTTACTATACATACGAATCTTATATAGATTATTGTCTGCTGAAAAGCTATATTTTGCAGTAATTCATTCGACGGGGATATTGTATCAGAAAACAAGCCGCTATGTGCTCAACTCACACGCGTCAACACTTATCTGATTACGGTATCAGAGATATTCACTCTTGTAGCTCACGATTGTAATAAATTAGTGAGTTCAGTCAACGCGCATTGAACGATTCTCAACAGTCTTGACTCGCCGTTTGAAGCTTTACTATACGTACGAATATTATTTAGATTTCTGACCTCTAAAACGCCATATTTTGCTGTAATTAATTCGCTGGGAATATTATTACAGAAAATGGAGTCGCTAAGTGCCCAACTCACACGCGTGAACACTTCTCTGAATATGGTCAAAGAGATATTTAATCTTGTAGCCCACTATTGTTATTCATTATTGAGTTCATTCAGCGCTCATTAAACGATACAGGACAGTTTATACACGTTGTTTGAAGCTTTACCATACGCCCGAATATTATTGAGATTTTTTTCCCTATAGAATGTCATATTCTGCTATAATTAAGTCGCTGGGAATATTATTTCAGAAAAACGAGCCGCTAAGTGCTCAACCAACATGCGTGAACACTTCTCTGAATTTGGTATCAGAGATATTCAATCTTGGAGCCCACTATTGTTATTCATTATTGAGTTCATTCAGCGCTCATTAAACGATACAGGACAGTTTATACATGCCGTTTTGACATTTAATATACATACGAATCTTATATAGATTATTGTCTGCTGAAAAGCTATATTTTGCAGTAATTCATTCGACGGGGATATTGTATCAGAAAAACAAGCCGCTTATCACTCAACTCACACGCGTCAACACTTCTCTGAATATGGTATCAGAGATATTTGATCTTGTAGCCCAATATTGTTATAAATTACCAAATTCATTCACTGCCTAATGAAAAATTTTCAACCATTTATACACGCAGCTTTAACTTTTACTATACATACGAATCTTATTCAGATTATTGTCTTCTGCAAAGCTATATTTTGCAGTAATTCATTCGATGTGGATATTGTATCAGAAAAACAAGCCGCTAAGTGCTCAACTCACACGCGTCAACACTTCTCTGAATATGGTAACAGAGATATTTAATCTTGTAGCCCACTATTGTTATTCATTATTGAGTTCATTCAGCGCGCATTAAACGATACACAACAGTTTACACACCATGGTTGAAGCTTTACTATACGCCCGAATATTATTGAGAAATAATCCATATAGAATGTCATATTCTGCTATCATTAATTCGCTGGGAATATTATTTCAGAGAATCGAGCCGCTAAGTGCTCAACCAGAATGCGTGAACACTTCTCTGATTATAATATTAGAAATATTTGATCTTGTAGCCCAAGATTGTTATACATTAGTGAGTTGATACAACGCCCATTAAACGATACACAACAGTATATACACGCACCTTGAACTTTAAATAAACATACGAATTATATTTAGATTATTGTCTTCTGAAAAGCTATATTTTGCTGTAATTAATTCGATGTTGATGTTATAACAGAAAAACAAGCCACTTATCTCTCAACTCACACTCGTGAACACTTCTCTGAATTTGGTATCAGAGATATTCAATCTTGTAGCCCACGATGGTTATACATTAGTGAGTTCATTCAAGCACATTAAACGATACACAACAGTTTATACATGCCGTTTTAACATTTAATATACATACGAATCTTATATAGATTATTGTCTTCTGAAAAGCTATATTTTGCAGTAATTCATTCGATGGCGATATTGTATCAGAAAAACAAGCCGCTTATCACTCAACTCACACGCGTGAAAACTTCTCTGAATATGGTATCAGAGATATTTGATCTTGCAGCCTAATATTGTTATAAATTAGCAAATTCATTCAACACCTATTGAAAATTCTCAACCACTCATACACGCAGCTTTAACTTTTACTATACATACGAATCTTATTTTGATTGCGGTCTTCTGAAAAGCTATATTTTGCTGAAATTCATTCGATGGGAATATTATAACAGAAAAACAAGCCGCTTATCACTCATCTCACACGCGTTAACACTTCTCTGAATATGGTATCAGAAATATTTGATCTTGCAGCCCAATATTGTTATAAATTATCAAATTCATTCACAGCCTAATGAAAAATTCTCAACCATTTATACACGCAGCTTTAACTTTTACTATACATACGAATCTTATTTAGATTATTGTCTTGTGCAAAGCTATATTTTGCAGTAATTCATTCGATGTGGATATTGTATCAGAAAAACAAGCCGCTAAGTGCTCAACTCACACGCGTCAACTCTTCTCTGAATATGGTATCAGAGATATTTGATCTTGTAGCCCAATATTGTTATAAATTATCAAATTCATTCACAGCCTAATGAAAAATTCTCAACCATTTATACACGCAGCTTTAACTTTTACTATACATACGAATCTTATTTAGATTATTATCTTCTGAAAAGCTATATTTTGCAGTAATTTATTCGACGGGGATATTGTATCAGAAAACAAGCCGCTATGTGCTCAACTCACACGCGTCAACACTTATCTGATTACGGTATCAGAGATATTCACTCTTGTAGCTCACGATGGTTATAGATTAGTGAGTTCATTCAACGCGCATTAAATGATACACAACAGTTTATACACGCCGATTGAAGCTTTACTATACGTACGAATATTGTTTAGATTTCTGACCTCTAAAACGCCATATTTTGCTGTAATTAATTCGCTGGGAATATTATTACAGAAAATCGAGTCGCTACGTGCTCAACTCACACGCGTGAACACTTTTCTGAATATGGTATCAGAAATATTTGATCTTGCAGCCCAATATTGTTATAAATTAGCAAATTCATTCAACGCCTATTGAAAAATTCTCAACCATTTATACAGGCAGCTTTAACTTTTACTATAAATACGAATCTTACTTAGATTATTGTATTCTGAAAAGCTATATTTTGCAGTAATTCATTCGACGGGGATATTGTATCAGAAAACAAGCCGCTATGTCCTCAACTCACACGCGTCAATACTTATCTGAGTAGGGTATCAGAGATATTTAATCTTGTATCCCACGATTGTAATAAATTAGTGAGTTCAGTCAACGCGCATTGAACGATTCTCAACAGTCTATACACGCCGTTTGAAGCTTTTCTATACGTACGAATATTATTTAGATTTCTGACCTCTAAAACGCCATATTTTGCTGTAATTAATTCGCTGGGAATATTATTACAGAAAATCGAGTCGCTAAGTGCCCAACTCACACGCGTGAACACTTCTCTGAATATGGTCAAAGAGATATTTAATCTTGTAGCCCACTATTGTTATTCATTATTGATTTCATTCAGCGCGCATTAAACGATACAGGACAGTTTATACACGTTGTTTGAAGCTTTACCATACGCCCGAATATTATTGAGATTTTTTCCCTATAGAATGCAAAATTCTGCTATAATTAAGTCGCTGGGAATATTATTTCAGAAAAACGAGCCGCTAAGTGCTCATCCAACATGCGTGAACACTTCTCTGAATATAATATTAGAAATATTTGATCTTGTAGCTCAAGATTGTTATACATTAGTGAGTTGATACAACGCCCATTAAACGATACACAACAGTATATATACGCACCTTGAAATTTAAATAAACATACAAATTATATTTAGATTATTGTCTTCTGAAAAGCTATATTTTGCTGTAATTAATTCGATGTTGATGTTATAACAGAAAAACAAGCCACTTATCACTCAACTCACACTCGTGAACACTTCTCTGAATTTGGTATCAGAGATATTCAATCTTGTAGCCCACGATGGTTATACATTAGTGAGTTCATTCAACGCGCATTAAACGATACACAACAGTTTATACATGCCGTTTTAACATTTTAATATACATACGAATCTTATATAGATTATTGTCTGCTGAAAAGCTATATTTTGCAGTAATTCATTCGATGGGAATATTATAACAGAAAAACAAGCCGCTTATCACTCATCTCACACGCGTTAACACTTCTCTGAATATGGTATCAGAAATATTTGATCTTGCAGCCCAATATTGTTATAAATTAGCAAATTCATTCAACACCTATTGAAAAATTCTCAACCATTTATACACGCAGCTTTAACTTTTACTATACATACGAATTTATTTAGATTATTGTCTTCTGAAAAGCTATATTTTGCTGTAATTCATTCGATGGGAATATTATATCAGAAAAACAAGCCGCTTATCACTCAACTCACACGCGTTAACACTTCTCTGAATATGGTATCAGAAATATTTGATCTTGCAGCCCAATATTGTTATAAATTAGCAAATTCATTCAACACCTATTGAAAAATTCTCAACCATTTATACACGCAGCTTTAACTTTTACTATACATACGAATCTTATTTTGATTGTGGTCTTCTGAGAAGTTATATTTTGCTGTAATTCATTCGATGGGAATATTATATCAGAAAAACAAGCCGCTTATCACTCAACTCACACGCGTGAACACTTCTCTGAATATGGTATCAGAAATATTTGATCTTGCAGCCCAATATTGTTATAAATTAGCAAATTCATTCAACGCCTATTGAAAAATTCTCAACCATTTATACAGGCAGCTTTAACTTTTACTATAAATACGAATCTTACTTAGATTATTGTATTCTGAAAAGCTATATTTTGCAGTAATTCATTCGACGGGGATATTGTATCAGAAAACAAGCCGCTATGTGCTCAACTCACACGCGTCAACACTTATCTGATTAAGGTATCAGAGATATTCCACTCTTGTAGCTCACGATGGTTATACATTAGTGAGTTCATTCAACGCGCATTAAACGATACGCAACAGTTTATACATGCCGTTTTAACTTTTAATATACATACGAATCTTATTCAGATTATTGTCTTCTGAAAAGCTATATTTTTCAGTAATTCATTCGACGGGGATATTGTATCAGAAAAACAAGCCGCTATGTGCTCAAATCACACGCGTCTACACTTCTCTGAATATGGTATCAGAGATATTTAATCTTGTACCCCACAATTGTTATAAATTAGTGAGTACATTCAACGCGCACTAAAAGATACTCAACAGTTTATACACGCCGTTTGAAGCTTTACTATACGTACGAATATTATTCAGATTATTGTCTTCTGAAAAGCTATATTTTGCAGTAATTCATTCGATGTGGATATTGTATCAGAAAAACAAGCCGCTAAGTACTCAACTCACACGCGTCAACACTTATCTGATTATGGCATTATAGATATTTGATCTTGTAGCCCAAGATTGTTATAAATTAGCAAATTCATTCAACGCCTATTGAAAAATTCTCAACCATTTATACACGCAGCTATAACTTTTACTATACATACGAATCTTATTTAGATTATTGTTTTCTGAAAAGCTATATTTTGCAGTAATTCATTCGACGGGGATTTTGTATCAGAAAATCGAGCAGCTAAGTGCTCAACTCACACGCCTGAACACTTCTCTGTATATGGTATCAGAGATATTTAATATTGTAGCCCACGATTGTTATAAATTAGCAAATTCATTCACAGCCTAATGAGAAATTTTCAACCATTTATACACGCAGCTTTAACTTTTACTATACATACGATTCTTATTTAGATTATTGTCTTCTGCAAAGCTATATTTTGCAGTAATTTATTCGATGTGGATATTGTATCAGAAAAACAAGCCGCTTATCACTCAACTCACACGCGTGAACACTTCTCTGAATATGGTATCAGAGATATTTGATCTTGTAGCCCAATATTGTTATAAATTATCAAATTCATTCACAGCCTAATGAAAAATTCTCAACCATTTATACACGCAGCTTTAACTTTTACTATACATACGAATCTTATTTAGATTATTGTCTTCTGCAAAGCTATATTTTGCAGTAATTCATTCGATGTGGATATTGTATCAGAAAAACAAGCCGCTAAGTGCTCAACTCACACGCGTCAACACTTCTCTGAATATGGTATCAGAGATATTTGATCTTGTAGCCCAATATTGTTATAAATTATCAAATTCATTCACAGCCTATTGAAAAATTCTCAACCATTTATACACGCAGCTTTAAGTTTTACTATACATACGAATTTTATTTTGATTGTGGTCTTCTGAAAAGCTATATTTTGCTGTAATTCATTCGATGTGTATATTTTATCAGAAAAACAAGCCGCTAAGTGCTCAACTCACACGCGTCAACACTTCTCTGAATATGGTATCAGAAATATTTGATCTTGCAGCCCAATATTGCTATAAATTAGCAAATTCATTCAACACCTATTGAAAAATTCTCAACCATTTATACACGCAGCTTTAACTTTTACTATACATACGAATCTTATTTTGATTGCGGTCTTCTGAAAAGCTATATTTTGCTGAAATTCATTCGATGGGAATATTATAACAGAAAAACAAGCCGCTTATCACTCAACTCACACGCGTTAACACTTCTCTGAATATGGTATCAGAAATATTTGATCTTGCAGCCCAATATTGTTATAAATTAGCAAATTCATTCAACACCTATTGAAAAATTCTCAACCATTTATACACGCAGCTTTAACTTTTACTATACATACGAATCTTATTTAGATTGTGGTCTTCTGAGAAGTTATATTTTGCTGTAATTCATTCGATGGGAATATTATATCAGAAAAACAAGCCGCTTATCACTCAACTCACACGCGTGAACACTTCTCTGAATATGATATCAGAAATATTTGATCTTGCAGCCCAATATTGTTATAAACTAGCAAATTCATTCAACGCCTATTGAAAAATTCTCAACCATTTATACACGTAGCTTTAACTTTTACTATAAATACGAATCTTACTTAGATTATTGTCTTCTGAAAAGCTATATTTTGCAGTAATTCATTCGATGTGGATATTGTATCAGAAAACAAGCCGCTATGTGCTCAACTCACACGCGTCAACACTTATCTGAATACGGTATCAGAGATATTCACTCTTGTAGCTCACGATGGTTATAGATTAGTGAGTTCATTCAACGCGCATTAAATGATACACAACAGTTTATACATGCCGTTTCAACTTTTACTATACATACGAATCTTATATAGATTATTGTCTTCTGAAAAGCTATATTTTGCAGTAATTCATTCGATGGCGATATTGTATCAGAAAAACAAGCCGCTTATCACTCAACTCACACGCGTGAACACTTCTCTGAATATGGTATCAGAGATATTTTATCTTGCAGCCCAATATTGTTATAAATTAGCAAATTCATTCAACGCCTATTGAAAAATTCTCAACCATTTATACACGCAGCTTTAACTTTTATTATACATACGAATCTTATTTTGATTGTTGTCCTCTGAAAATTTATATTTTGCTGTAATTCATTCGATGGGAATATTATATCGGAAAAACAAGCCGCTTATCACTCAACTCACACGCGTGAACACTTCTCTGAATATGGTATCAGAGATATTTGATCTTGTAGCCCAATATTGTTATAAATTATCAAATTCATTCACAGCCTAATGAAAAATTCTCAACCATTTATACACGCAGCTTTAACTTTTACTATACATACGAATCTTATTTAGATTATTGTCTTCTGCAAAGCTATATTTTGCAGTAATTCATTCGATGTGGATATTGTATCAGAAAAACAAGCCGCTAAGTGCTCAACTCACACGCGTCAACACTTCTCTGAATATGGTATCAGAGATATTTGATCTTGTAGCCCAATATTGTTATAAATTATCAAATTCATTCACAGCCTAATGAAAAATTCTCAACCATTTATACACGCAGCTTTAACTTTTACTATACATACGAATCTTATTCAGATTATTGTCTTCTGCAAAGCTATATTTTGCAGTAATTCATTCGATGTGGATATTGTATCAGAAAAACAAGCCGCTAAGTGCTCAACGCACAAGCGTCAACACTTCTCTGAATATGGTAACAGAGATATTTAATCTTGTAGCCCACTATTGTTATTCATTATTGAGTTCATTCAGCGCGCATTAAACGATACACAACAGTTTACACACCTTGCTTGAAGCTTTACTATACGCCCGAATATTATTGAGATTTTTTCCCTATAGAATGTCATATTCTGCTATAATTAAGTCGCTGGGAATATTATTTCAGAAAAACGAGCCGCTAAGTGCTCAACCAACATGCGTGAACACTTCTCTGATTATAATATTAGAAATATTTGATCTTGTAGCCCAAGATTGTTATACATTAGTGAGTTGATACAACGCCCATTAAACGATACACAACAGTATATATACGCACCTTGAAATTTAAATAAACATACGAATTATATTTAGATTATTGTCTTCTGAAAAGCTATATTTTGCTGTAATTAATTCGATGTTGATGTTATAACAGAAAAACAAGCCACTTATCACTCAACTCACACTCGTGAACACTTCTCTGAATTTGGTATCAGAGATATTTAATCTTGTAGCCCACTATTGTTATTCATTATTGAGTTCATTCAGCGCTCATTAAACGATACAGGACAGTTTATACATGCCGTTTTGACATTTAATATACATACGAATCTTATATAGATTATTGTCTGCTGAAAAGCTATATTTTGCAGTAATTCATTCGATGGCGATATTGTATCAGAAAAACAAGCCGCTTATCACTCAACTCACACGCGTGAACACTTCTCTGAATATGGTATCAGAGATATTTGATCTTGCAGCCCAATATTGTTATAAATTACCAAATTCATTCACTGCCTAATGAAAAATTCTCAACCATTTATACACGCAGCTTTAACTTTTACTATACATACGAATCTTATTCAGATTATTGTCTTCTGCAAAGCTATATTTTGCAGTAATTCATTCGATGTGGATATTGTATCAGAAAAACAAGCCGCTAAGTGCTCAACTAACACGCGTCAACACTTCTCTGAATATGGTATCAGAGATATTTAATCTTGTAGCCCACTATTGTTATTCATTATTGATTTCATTCAGCGCGCATTAAACGATACAGGACAGTTTATACACGTTGTTTGAAGCTTTACCATACGCCCGAATATTATTGAGATTTTTTCCCTATAGAATGCAAAATTCTGCTATAATTAAGTCGCTGGGAATATTATTTCAGAAAAACGAGCCGCTAAGTGCTCATCCAACATGCGTGAACACTTCTCTGAATATAATATTAGAAATATTTGATCTTGTAGCCCAAGATTGTTATACATTAGTGAGTTGATACAACGCCCATTAAACGATACACAACAGTATATATACGCACCTTGAAATTTAAATAAACATACGAATTATATTTAGATTATTGTCTTCTGAAAAGCTATATTTTGCTGTAATTAATTCGATGTTGATGTTATAACAGAAAAACAAGCCACTTATCACTCAACTCACACTCGTGAACACTTCTCTGAATTTGGTATCAGAGATATTCAATCTTATAGCCCACGATGGTTATACATTAGTGAGTTCATTCAAGCACATTAAACGATACACAACAGTTTATACATGCCGTTTTAACATTTAATATACATACGAATCTTATTCAGATTATTGTCTTCTGCAAAGCTATTTTTTTCAGTAATTCATTCGATGGGAATATTGTATCGGAAAAACAAGCCGCTTATCACTCAACTCACACGCGTGAAAACTTCTCTGAATATGGTATCAGAGATATTTGATCTTGCAGCCCAATATTGTTATAAATTAGCAAATTCATTCAACACCTATTGAAAAATTCTCAACCACTCATATACGCAGTTTTAACTTTTACTATACATACGAATCTTATTTAGATTATTGTCTTCTGAAAAGCTATATTTTGCTGTAATTCATTCAATGGGAATATTATAACAGAAAAACAAGTCGCTTATCACTCAACTCACACGCGTGAACACTTCTCTGAATATGGTATCAGAAATATTTGATCTTGCAGCCCAATATTGTTATAAATTAGCAAATTCATTCAACGCCTATTGAAAAATTCTCAACCATTTATACACGCAGCTTTAAGTTTTACTATACATACGAATCTTATTCAGATTATTGTCTTCTGCAAAGCTATATTTTGCAGTAATTCATTCGATGTGGATATTGTATCAGAAAAACAAGCCGCTAAGTGCTCAACTCACACGCGTCAACACTTCTCTGAATATGGTATCAGAGATATTTGATCTTGTAGCCCAATATTGTTATAAATTATCAAATTCATTCACAGCCTAATGAAAAATTCTCAACCATTTATACAGGCAGCTTTAACTTTTACTATAAATACGAATCTTACTTAGATTATTGTATTCTGAAAAGCTATATTTTGCAGTAATTTATTCGACGGGGATATTGTATCAGAAAACAAGCCGCTATGTGCTCAACTCACACGCGTCAACACTTATCTGATTACGGTATCAGAGATATTCACTCTTGTAGCTCACGATGGTTATAGATTAGTGAGTTCATTCAACACGCATTAAATGATACACAACAGTTTATACACGCCGATTGAAGCTTTTACTATACGTACGAATATTGTTTAGATTTCTGACCTCTAAAACGCCATATTTTGCTGTAATTAATTTGCTGGGAATATTATTACAGAAAATCGAGTCGCTAAGTGCCCAACTCACACGCTTGAACACTTCTCTGAATATGGTATCAGAAATATTTGATCTTGCAGCCCAATATTGTTATAAATTAGCAAATTCATTCAACGCCTATTGAAAAATTCTCAACCATTTATACAGGCAGCTTTAACTTTTACTATAAATACGAATCTTACTTAGATTATTGTATTCTGAAAAGCTATATTTTGCAGTAATTCATTCGACGGGGATATTGTATCAGAAAACAAGCCGCTATGTGCTCAACTCACACGCGTCAACACTTATCTGATTACGGTATCAGAGATATTCACCCTTGTATCCCACGATTGTAATAAATTAGTGAGTTCAGTCAACGCGCATTGAACGATTCTCAACAGTCTATACACGCCGTTTGAAGCTTTTCTATACGTACGAATATTATTTAGATTTCTGACCTCTAAAACGCCATATTTTGCTGTAATTAATTCGCTGGGAATATTATTACAGAAAATCGAGTCGCTAAGTGCCCAACTCACACGCGTGAACACTTCTCTGAATATGGTCAAAGAGATATTTAATCTTGTAGCCCACTATTGTTATTCATTATTGATTTCATTCAGCGCGCATTAAACGATACAGGACAGTTTATACACGTTGTTTGAAGCTTTACCATACGCCCGAATATTATTGAGATTTTTTCCCTATAGAATGCAAAATTCTGCTATAATTAAGTCGCTGGGAATATTATTTCAGAAAAACGAGCCGCTAAGTGCTCATCCAACATGCGTGAACACTTCTCTGAATATAATATTAGAAATATTTGATCTTGTAGCTCAAGATTGTTATACATTAGTGAGTTGATACAACGCCCATTAAACGATACACAACAGTATATATACGCACCTTGAAATTTAAATAAACATACGAATTATATTTAGATTATTGTCTTCTGAAAAGCTATATTTTGCTGTAATTAATTCGATGTTGATGTTATAACAGAAAAACAAGCCACTTATCACTCAACTCACACTCGTGAACACTTCTCTGAATTTGGTATCAGAGATATTCAATCTTGGAGCCCACGATGGTTATACATTAGAGAGTTCATTCAACGCGCATTAAACGATACACAACAGTTTATACATGCCGTTTTAACATTTAATATACATACGAATCTTATATAGATTATTGTCTGCTGAAAAGCTATATTTTGCAGTAATTCATTCGATGGGAATATTATATCAGAAAAACAAGCCGCTTATCACTCAACTCACACGCGTTAACACTTCTCTGAATATGGTATCAGAGATATTTGATCTTGCAGCCCAATATTGTTATAAATTAGCAAATTCATTCAACACCTATTGAAAAATTCTCAACCATTTATACACGCAGCTTTAACTTTTACTATACATACGAATTTATTTAGATTATTGTCTTCTGAAAAGCTATATTTTGCTGTAATTCATTCGATGGGAATATTATATCAGAAAAACAAGCCGCTTATCACTCAACTCACACGCGTTAACACTTCTCTGAATATGGTATCAGAAATATTTGATCTTGCAGCCCAATATTGTTATAAATTAGCAAATTCATTCAACGCCTATTGAAAAATTCTCAACCATTTATACAGGCAGCTTTAACTTTTACTATAAATACGAATCTTACTTAGATTATTGTATTCTGAAAAGCTATATTTTGCAGTAATTCATTCGACGGGGATATTGTATCAGAAAACAAGCCGCTATGTGCTCAACTCACACGCGTCAACACTTATCTGATTACGGTATCAGAGATATTCACTCTTGTAGCTCACGATGGTTATACATTAGTGAGTTCATTCAACGCGCATTAAACGATACGCAACAGTTTATACATGCCGTTTTAACTTTTAATATACATACGAATCTTATTCAGATTATTGTCTTCTGAAAAGCTATATTTTTCAGTAATTCATTCGACGGGGATATTGTATCAGAAAAACAAGCCGCTATGTGCTCAACTCACACCCGTCTACACGTCTCTGAATATGGTATCAGAGATATTTAATCTTGTAACCCACAATTGTTATAAATTAGTGAGTACATTCAACGCACACTAAAAGATACTCAACAGTTTATACACGCCGTTTGAAGCTTTACTATACGTACGAATATTATTCAGATTATTGTCTTCTGAAAAGCTATATTTTGCAGTAATTCATTCGATGTGGATATTGTATCAGAAAAACAAGCCGCTAAGTACTCAACTCACACGCGTCAACACTTATCTGAATATGGCATTATAGATATTTGATCTTGTAGCCCAAGATTGTTATAAATTAGCAAATTCATTCAACGCCTATTGAAAAATTCTCAACCATTTATACACGCAGCTATAACTTTTACTATACATACGAATCTTATTTAGATTATTGTTTTCTGAAAAGCTATATTTTGCTGTAATTCATTCGACGGGGATTTTGTATCAGAAAATCGAGCAGCTAAGTGCTCAACTCACACGCCTGAACACTTCTCTGTATATGGTATCAGAGATATTTAATATTGTAGCCCACGATTGTTATAAATTAGCAAATTCATTCACAGCCTAATGAGAAATTTTCAACCATTTATACACGCAGCTTTAACTTTTACTATACATACGATTCTTATTTAGATTATTGTCTTCTGCAAAGCTATATTTTGCAGTAATTTATTCGATGTGGATATTGTATCAGAAAAACAAGCCGCTTATCACTCAACTCACACGCGTGAACACATCTCTGAATATGGTATCAGAGATATTTGATCTTGTAGCCCAATATTGTTATAAATTATCAAATTCATTCACAGCCTAATGAAAAATTCTCAACCATTTATACACGCAGCTTTAACTTTTACTATACATACGAATCTTATTTAGATTATTGTCTTCTGCAAAGCTATATTTTGCAGTAATTCATTCGATGTGGATATTGTATCAGAAAAACAAGCCGCTAAGTGCTCAACTCACACGCGTCAACACTTCTCTGAATATGGTATCAGAGATATTTGATCTTGTAGCCCAATATTGTTATAAATTATCAAATTCATTCACAGCCTAATGAAAAATTCTCAACCATTTATACACGCAGCTTTAAGTTTTACTATACATACGAATCTTATTTTGATTGTGGTCTTCTGAAAAGCTATATTTTGCTGTAATTCATTCGATGGGAATATTATATCAGAAAAACAAGCCGCTAAGTGCTCAACTCACACGCGTCAACACTTCTCTGAATATGGTATCAGAGATATTTGATCTTGCAGCCCAATATTGTTATAAATTAGCAAATTCATTCAACACCTATTGAAAAATTCTCAACCATTTATACACGCAGCTTTAAGTTTTACTATACATACGAATCTTATTTTGATTGTGGTCTTCTGAAAAGCTATATTTTGCTGTAATTCATTCGATGGGAATATTATATCAGAAAAACAAGTCGCTTATCACTCAACTCACACGCGTGAACACTTCTCTGAATATGGTATCAGAAATATTTGATCTTGCAGCCCAATATTGTTATAAATTAGCAAATTCATTCAACGCCTATTGAAAAATTCTCAACCATTTATACACGCAGCTTTAACTTTTACTATAAATACGAATCTTACTTAGATTATTGTCTTCTGAAAAGCTATATTTTGCAGTAATTCATTCGACGGGGCTATTGTATCAGAAAACAAGCCGCTATGTGCTCAACTCACACGCGTCAACACTTCTCTGAATATGGTATCAGAGATATTTGATATTGTAGCCCAATATTGTTATAAATTATCAAATTCATTCACAGCCTAATGAAAAATTCTCAACCATTTATACAGGCAGCTTTAACTTTTACTATAAATACGAATCTTACTTAGATTATTGTATTCTGAAAAGCTATATTTTGCAGTAATTTATTCGAAGGGGATATTGTATCAGAAAACAAGCCGCCATGTGCTCAACTCACACGCGTCAACACTTATCTGATTACGGTATCAGAGATAGTCACTCTTGTAGCTCACGATGGTTATAGATTAGTGAGTTCATTCAACGCGCATTAAATGATACACAACAGTTTATACACGCCGATTGAAGCTTTACTATACGTACGAATATTGTTTACATTTCTGACCTCTAAAACGCCATATTTTGCTGTAATTAATTCGCTGGGAATATTATTACAGAAAATGGAGTCGCTAAGTGCCCAACTCACACGCGTGAACACTTCTCTGAATATGGTCAAAGAGATATTTAATCTTGTAGCCCACTATTGTTATTCATTATTGAGTTCATTCAGCGCTCATTAAACGATACAGGACAGTTTATACACGTTGTTTGAAGCTTTACCATACGCCCGAATATTATTGAGATTTTTTCCCTATAGAATGCAAAATTCTGCTATAATTAAGTCGCTGGGAATATTATTTCAGAAAAACGAGCCGCTAAGTGCTCATCCAAAATGCGTGAACACTTCTCTGATTATAATATTAGAAATATTTGATCTTGTAGCCCAAGATTGTTATACATTAGTGAGTTGATACAACGCCCATTAAACGATACACAACAGTATATATACGCACCTTCAACTTTAAATAAACATACAAATTATATTTAGATTATTGTCTTCTGAAAAGCTATATTTTGCTGTAATTAATTCGATGTTGATGTTATAACAGAAAAACAAGCCACTTATCACTCAACTCACACTCGTGAACACTTCTCTGAATTTGGTATCAGAGATATTCAATCTTGGAGCCCACGATGGTTATACATTAGAGAGTTCATTCAACGCGCATTAAACGATACACAACAGTTTATACATGCCGTTTTAACATTTAATATACATACGAATCTTATATAGATTATTGTCTGCTGAAAAGCTATATTTTGCAGTAATTCATTCGATGGCGATATTGTATCAGAAAAACAAGCCGCTTATCACTCAACTCACACGCGTGAACACTTCTCTGAATATGGTATCAGAGATATTTGATCTTGCAGCCCAATATTGTTATAAATTAGCAAATTCATTCACTGCCTAATGAAAAATTTTCAACCATTTATACACGCAGCTTTAACTTTTACTATACATACGAATCTTATTCAGATTATTGTCTTCTGCAAAGCTATATTTTGCAGTAATTCATTCGATGTGGATATTGTATCAGAAAAACAAGCCGCTAAGTGCTCAACTAACACGCGTCAACACTACTCTGAATATGGTATCAGAGATATTTAATCTTGTAGCCCACTATTGTTATTCATTATTGAGTTCATTCAGCGCGCATTAAACGATACACAACAGTTTACACACCTTGCTTGAAGCTTTACTATACGCCCGAATATTATTGAGATTTTTTCCCTATAGAATGTCATATTCTGCTATAATTAAGTCGCTGGGAATATTATTTCAGAAAAACGAGCCGCTAAGTGCTCAACCAAAATGCGTGAACACTTCTCTGATTATAATATTAGAAATATTTGATCTTGTAGCCCAAGATTGTTATACATTAGTGAGTTGATACAACGCCCATTAAACGATACACAACAGTATATACACGCACCTTGAACTTTAAATAAACATACGAATTATATTTAGATTATTGTCTTCTGAAAAGCTATATTTTGCTGTAATTAATTCGATGTTGATGTTATAACAGAAAAACAAGCCACTTATCACTCAACTCACACTCGTGAACACTTCTCTGAATTTGGTATCAGAGATATTCAATCTTGTAGCCCACGATGGTTATACATTAGTGAGTTCATTCAAGCAGATTAAACGATACACAACAGTTTATACATGCCGTTTTAACATTTAATATACATACGAATCTTATATAGATTATTGTCCTCTGAAAATTTATATTTTGCTGTAATTCATTCGATGGGAATATTGTATCGGAAAAACAAGCCGCTTATCACTCAACTCACACGCGTGAAAACTTCTCTGAATATGGTATCAGAGATATTTGATCTTGCAGCCTAATATTGTTATAAATTAGCAAATTCATTCAACACCTATTGAAAATTCTCAACCACTCATACACGCAGCTTTAACTTTTAATATACATACGAATCTTATTTAGATTATTGTCTTCTGAAAAGCTATATTTTGCTGTAATTCATTCGATGGGAATATTATAACAGAAAAACAAGCCGCTTATCACTCAACTCACACGCGTTAACACTTCTCTGAATATGGTATCAGAAATATTTGATCTTGCAGCCCAATATTGTTATAAATTAGCAAATTCATTCAACGCCTATTGAAAAATTCTCAACCATTTATACACGCAGCTTTAACTTTTACTATACATACGAATCTTATTTAGATTATTGTCTTCTGCAAAGCTATATTTTGCAGTAATTCATTCGATGTGGATATTGTATCAGAAAAACAAGCCGCTAAGTGCTCAACTCACACGCGTCAACACTTCTCTGAATATGGTATCAGAGATATTTGATCTTGTAGCCCAATATTGTTATAAATTATCAAATTCATTCACAGCCTAATGAAAAATTCTCAACCATTTATACAGGCAGCTTTAACTTTTACTATAAATACGAATCTTACTTAGATTATTGTATTCTGAAAAGCTATATTTTGCAGTAATTTATTCGAAGGGGATATTGTATCAGAAAACAAGCCGCCATGTGCTCAACTCACACGCGTCAACACTTATCTGATTACGGTATCAGAGATAGTCACTCTTGTAGCTCACGATGGTTATAGATTAGTGAGTTCATTCAACGCGCATTAAATGATACACAACAGTTTATACACGCCGATTGAAGCTTTACTATACGTACGAATATTGTTTAGATTTCTGACCTCTAAAACGCCATATTTTGCTGTAATTAATTCGCTGGGAATATTATTACAGAAAATCGAGTCGCTAAGTGCCCAACTCACACGCGTGAACACTTCTCTGAATATGGTATCAGAAATATTTGATCTTGCAGCCCAATATTGTTATAAATTAGCAAATTCATTCAACGCCTATTGAAAAATTCTCAACCATTTATACACGCAGCTTTAACTTTTACTATAAATACGAATCTTACTTAGATTATTGTATTCTGAAAAGCTATATTTTGCAGTAATTCATTCGACGGGGATATTGTATCAGAAAACAAGCCGCTATGTGCTCAACTCACACGCGTCAACACTTATCTGATTACGGTATCAGAGATATTCACCCTTGTATCCCACGATTGTAATAAATTAGTGAGTTCAGTCAACGCGCATTGAACGATTCTCAACAGTCTATACACGCCGTTTGAAGCTTTTCTATACGTACGAATATTATTTAGATTTCTGACCTCTAAAACGCCATATTTTGCTGTAATTAATTCGCTGGGAATATTATTACAGAAAATCGAGTCGCTAATTGCCCAACTAACACGCGTGAACACTTATCAGAATATGGTCAAAGAGATATTTAATCTTGTAGCCCACTATTGTTATTCATTATTGATTTCATTCAGCGCGCATTAAACGATACAGGACAGTTTATACACGTTGTTTGAAGCTTTACCATACGCCCGAATATTATTGAGATTTTTTCCCTATAGAATGCAAAATTCTGCTATAATTAAGTCGCTGGGAATATTATTTCAGAAAAACGAGCCGCTAAGTGCTCATCCAACATGCGTGAACACTTCTCTGAATATAATATTAGAAATATTTGATCTTGTAGCTCAAGATTGTTATACATTAGTGAGTTGATACAACGCCCATTAAACGATACACAACAGTATATATACGCACCTTGAAATTTAAATAAACATACGAATTATATTTAGATTATTGTCTTCTGAAAAGCTATATTTTGCTGTAATTAATTCGATGTTGATGTTATAACAGAAAAACAAGCCACTTATCACTCAACTCACACTCGTGAACACTTCTCTGAATTTGGTATCAGAGATATTCAATCTTGGAGCCCACGATGGTTATACATTAGAGAGTTCATTCAACGCGCATTAAACGATACACAACAGTTTATACATGCCGTTTTAACATTTAATATACATACGAATCTTATATAGATTATTGTCTGCTGAAAAGCTATATTTTGCAGTAATTCATTCGATGGGAATATTATATCAGAAAAACAAGCCGCTTATCACTCAACTCACACGCGTTAACACTTCTCTGAATATGGTATCAGAAATATTTGATCTTGCAGCCCAATATTGTTATAAATTAGCAAATTCATTCAACACCTATTGAAAAATTCTCAACCATTTATACACGCAGCTTTAACTTTTACTATACATACGAATTTATTTAGATTATTGTCTTCTGAAAAGCTATATTTTGCTGTAATTCATTCGATGGGAATATTATATCAGAAAAACAAGCCGCTTATCACTCAACTCACACGCGTTAACACTTCTCTGAATATGGTATCAGAAATATTTGATCTTGCAGCCCAATATTGTTATAAATTAGCAAATTCATTCAACACCTATTGAAAAATTCTCAACCATTTATACACGCAGCTTTAACTTTTACTATACATACGAATCTTATTTTGATTGTGGTCTTCTGAGAAGTTATATTTTGCTGTAATTCATTCGATGGGAATATTATATCAGAAAAACAAGTCGCTTATCACTCAACTCACACGCTTGAACACTTCTCTGAATATGGTATCAGAAATATTTGATCTTGCAGCCCAATATTGTTATAAATTAGCAAATTCATTCAACGCCTATTGAAAAATTCTCAACCATTTATACAGGCAGCTTTAACTTTTACTATAAATACGAATCTTACTTAGATTATTGTATTCTGAAAAGCTATATTTTGCAGTAATTCATTCGACGGGGATATTGTATCAGAAAACAAGCCGCTATGTGCTCAACTCACACGCGTCAACACTTATCTGATTACGGTATCAGAGATATTCACTCTTGTAGCTCACGATGGTTATACATTAGTGAGTTCATTCAACGCGCATTAAACGATACGCAACAGTTTATACATGCCGTTTTAACTTTTAATATACATACGAATCTTATTCAGATTATTGTCTTCTGAAAAGCTATATTTTTCAGTAATTCATTCGACGGGGATATTGTATCAGAAAAACAAGCCGCTATGTGCTCAACTCACACCCGTCTACACTTCTCTGAATATGGTATCAGAGATATTTAATCTTGTAACCCACAATTGTTATAAATTAGTGAGTACATTCAACGCACACTAAAAGATACTCAACAGTTTATACACGCCGTTTGAAGCTTTACTATACGTACGAATATTATTCAGATTATTGTCTTCTGAAAAGCTATATTTTGCAGTAATTCATTCGATGTGGATATTGTATCAGAAAAACAAGCCGCTAAGTACTCAACTCACACGCGTCAACACTTATCTGAATATGGCATTATAGATATTTGATCTTGTAGCCCAAGATTGTTATAAATTAGCAAATTCATTCAACGCCTATTGAAAAATTCTCAACCATTTATACACGCAGCTATAACTTTTACTATACATACGAATCTTATTTAGATTATTGTTTTCTGAAAAGCTATATTTAGCAGTAATTCATTCGACGGGGATTTTGTATCAGAAAATCGAGCAGCTAAGTGCTCAACTCACACGCCTGAACACTTCTCTGAATATGGTATCAGAGATATTTAATATTGTAGCCCACGCTTGTTATAAATTAGCAAATTCATTCACAGCCTAATGAAAAATTCTCAACCATTTATACACGCAGCTTTAACTTTTACTATACATACGAATCTTATTTAGATTATTGTCTTCTGCAAAGCTATATTTTGCAGTAATTTATTCGATGTGGATATTGTATCAGAAAAACAAGCCGCTTATCACTCAACTCACACGCGTGAACACTTCTCTGAATATGGTATCAGAGATATTTGATCTTGTAGCCCAATATTGTTATAAATTATCAAATTCATTCACAGCCTAATGAAAAATTCTCAACCATTTATACACGCAGCTTTAACTTTTACTATACATACGAATCTTATTTAGATTATTGTCTTCTGCAAAGCTATATTTTGCAGTAATTCATTCGATGTGGATATTGTATCAGAAAAACAAGCCGCTAAGTGCTCAACTCACACGCGTCAACACTTCTCTGAATATGGTATCAGAGATATTTGATCTTGTAGCCCAATATTGTTATAAATTATCAAATTCATTCACAGCCTAATGAAAAATTCTCAACCATTTATACACGCAGCTTTAAGTTTTACTATACATACGAATCTTATTTTGATTGTGGTCTTCTGAAAAGCTATATTTTGCTGAAAATAATTCGATGGGAATATTATATCAGAAAAACAAGCCGCTAAGTGCTCAACTCACACGCGTGAACACTTCTCTGAATATGGTATCAGAAATATTTGATCTTGCAGCCCAATATTGTTATAAATTAGCAAATTCATTCAACGCCTATTGAAAAATTCTCAACCATTTATACACGCAGCTTTAAGTTTTACTATACATACGAATCTTATTTTGATTGTGGTCTTCTGAAAAGCTATATTTTGCTGTAATTCATTCGATGGGAATATTATATCAGAAAAACAAGTCGCTTATCACTCAACTCACACGCGTGAACACTTCTCTGAATATGGTATCAGAAATATTTGATCTTGCAGCCCAATATTGTTATAAATTAGCAAATTCATTCAACGCCTATTGAAAAATTCTCAACCATTTATACAGGCAGCTTTAACTTTTACTATAAATACGAATCTTACTTAGATTATTGTATTCTGAAAAGCTATATTTTGCAGTAATTCATTCGACGGGGCTATTGTATCAGAAAACAAGCCGCTATGTGCTCAACTCACACGCGTCAACACTTCTCTGAATATGGTATCAGAGATATTTGATATTGTAGCCCAATATTGTTATAAATTATCAAATTCATTCACAGCCTAATGAAAAATTCTCAACCATTTATACAGGCAGCTTTAACTTTTACTATAAATACGAATCTTACTTAGATTATTGTATTCTGAAAAGCTATATTTTGCAGTAATTTATTCGAAGGGGATATTGTATCAGAAAACAAGCCGCTATGTGCTCAACTCACACGCGTCAACACTTATCTGATTACGGTATCAGAGATAGTCACTCTTGTAGCTCACGATGGTTATAGATTAGTGAGTTCATTCAACGCGCATTAAATGATACACAACAGTTTATACACGCCGATTGAAGCTTTACTATACGTACGAATATTGTTTAGATTTCTGAACTCTAAAAATCCATATTTTGCTGTAATTATTTCGCTGGGAATATTATTACAGAAAATCGAGTCGCTACGTGCTCAACTCACACGCGTGAACACTTCTCTGAATATGGTATCAGAAATATTTGATCTTGCAGCCCAATATTGTTATAAATTAGCAAATTCATTCAACGCCTATTGAAAAATTCTCAACCATTTATACACGCAGCTTTAAGTTTTACTATACATTCGAATCTTACTTAGATTATTGTATTCTGAAAAACTATATTTTGCAGTAATTCATTCGACGGGGATATTGTATCAGAAAACAAGCCGCTATGTGCTCAACTCACACGCGTCAACACTTATCTGATTACGGTATCAGAGATATTCACTCTTGTATCCCACGATTGTAATACATTAGTGAGTTCAGTCAACGCGCATTGAACGATTCTCAACAGTCTTTACTCGCCGTTTGAAGCTTTACTATACGTACGAATATTATTTAGATTTCTGACCTCTAAAACGCCATATTTTGCTGTAATTAATTCGCTGGGAATATTATTACAGAAAATGGAGTCGCTAAGTGCCCAACTCACACGCGTGAACACTTCTCTGAATATGGTCAAAGAGATATTTAATCTTGTAGCCCACTATTGTTATTCATTATTGAGTTCATTCAGCGCTCATTAAACGATACAGGACAGTTTATACACGTTGTTTGAAGCTTTACCATACGCCCGAATATTATTGAGATTTTTTCCCTATAGAATGCAAAATTCTGCTATAATTAAGTCGCTGAGAATATTATTTCAGAAAAACGAGCCGCTAAGTGCTCAACCAAAATGCGTGAACACTTCTCTGATTATAATATTAGAAATATTTGATCTTGTAGCCCAAGATTGTTATACATTAGTGAGTTGATACAACGCCCATTAAACGATACACAACAGTATATATACGCACCTTCAACTTTAAATAAACATACAAATCTTATTCAGATTATTGTCTTCTGCAAAGCTATATTTTTGCAGTAATTCATTCGATGTAGATATTGTATCAGAAAAACAAGCCACTTATCACTCAACTCACACTCGTGAACACTTCTCTGAATTTGGTATCAGAGATATTCAATCTTGGAGCCCACGATGGTTATACATTAGTGAGTTCATTCAACGAGCATTAAACGATACACAACAGTTTATACATGCCGTTTTAACATTTAATATACATACGATTCTTCTATAGTGTATTGTCTGCTGAAAAGCTTTATTTGGCAGTAATTCATTCGATGGAGATATTTTTTAAGAAAAACTAGCCGCTTATCTATAAACTCACACGCGTGAACACTTCTCTGAATATTTTATCAGAGATATTTGATCTTGTAGCCCAATATTGTTATAAATTACCAAATTCATTCACTGCCTAATGAAAAATTTTCAACCATTTATACACGCAGCTTTAACTTTTACTATACATACGAATCTTATTCAGATTATTGTCTTCTGCAAAGCTATATTTTGCAGTAATTCATTCGATGTAGATATTGTATCAGAAAAACAAGCCGCTAAGTGCTCAACTCACACGCGTCAACACTTCTCTGAATATGGTAACAGAGATATTTAATCTTGTAGCCCACTATTGTTATTCATTATTGAGTTCATTCAGCGCGCATTAAACGATACACAACAGTTTACACACCTTGCTTGAAGCTTTACTATACCCCCGAATATTATTGAGATTTTTTCCATATAGAATGTCATATTCTGCTATAATTAAGTCGCTGGGAATATTATTTCAGAAAAACGAGCCGCTAAGTGCTCAACCAAAATGCGTGAACACTTCTCTGATTATAATATTAGAAATATTTGATCTTGTAGCCCATGATTGTTATACATTAGTGAGTTGATACAACGCCCATTAAACGATACACAACAGTATATACACGCACCTTGAACTTTAAATAAACATACGAATTATATTTAGATTATTGTCTTCTGAAAAGCTATATTTTGCTGTAATTAATTCGATGTTGATGTTATAACAGAAAAACAAGCCACTTATCACTCAACTCACACTCGTGAACACTTCTCTGAATTTGGTATCAGAGATATTCAATCTTGTAGCCCACGATGGTTATACATTAGTGAGTTCATTCAAGCACATTAAACGATACACAACAGTTTATACATGCCGTTTTAACATTTAATATACATACGAATCTTATATAGATTATTGTCTTCTGAAAAGCTATATTTTGCAGTAATTCATTCGATGGCGATATTGTATCAGAAAAACAAGCCGCTTATCACTCAACTCACACGCGTGAAAACTTCTCTGAATATGGTATCAGAGATATTTGATCTTGCAGCCCAATATTGTTATAAATTAGCAAATTCATTCAACACCTATTGAAAAATTCTCAACCACTCATACACGCAGCTTTAACTTTTACTATACATACGAATTTTAGTTAGATTATTGTCTTCTGAAAAGCTATATTTTGCTGTAATTCATTCGATGGGAATATTATAACAGAAAAACAATCCGCTTATCACTCAACTCACACGCGTTAACACTTCTCTGAATATGGTATCAGAAATATTTGATCTTGCAGCCCAATATTGTTATAAATTAGCAAATTCATTCAACACCTATTGAAAAATTCTCAACCATTTATACACGCAGCTTTAACTTTTACTATAAATACGAATCTTACTTAGATTATTGTATTCTGAAAAGCTATATTTTGCTGTAATTCATTCGATGGGAATATTATATCGGAAAAACAAGCCGCTTATCACTCAACTCACACGCGTGAACACTTCTCTGAATATGGTATCAGAGATATTTGATCTTGTAGCCCAATATTGTTATAAATTATCAAATTCATTCACAGCCTAATGAAAAATTCTCAACCATTTATACACGCAGCTTTAACTTTTACTATACATACGAATCTTATTCAGATTATTGTCTTCTGCAAAGCTATATTTTGCAGTAATTCATTCGATGTGGATATTGTATCAGAAAAACAAGCCGCTAAGTGCTCAACTCACACGCGTCAACACTTCTCTGAATATGGTATCAGAGATATTTGATCTTGTAGCCCACGATGGTTATACATTAGTGAGTTCATTCAAGCACATTAAACGATACACAACAGTTTATACATGCCGTTTTAACTTTTACTATACATACGAATCTTATATAGATTATTGTCTTCTGAAAAGCTATATTTTGCAGTAATTCATTCGATGGCGATATTGTATCAGAAAAACAAGCCGCTTATCACTCAACTCACACGCGTGAACACTTCTCTGAATATGGTATCAGAGATATTTGATCTTGCAGCCCAATATTGTTATAAATTAGCAAATTCATTCAACACCTATTGAAAAATTCTCAACCACTCATACACGCAGCTTTAACTTTTAATATACATACGAATCTTATTTAGATTATTGTCTTCTGAAAAGCTATATTTTGCTGTAATTCATTCGATGGGAATATTATAACAGAAAAACAAGCCGCTTATCACTCATCTCACACGCGTTAACACTTCTCTGAATATGGTATCAGAAATATTTGATCTTGAAGCCCAATATTGTTATAAATTATAGAGTTCATTCACAGCCTAATGAAAAATTCTCAACCATTTATACACGCAGCTTTAACTTTTATTATACATACGAATCTTATTTTGATTGTTGTCCTCTGAAAATTTATAGTTTGCTGTAATTCATTCGATGGGAATATTATATCGGAAAAACAAGCCGCTTATCACTCAACTCACACGCGTGAAAACTTCTCTGAATATGGTATCAGAGATATTTGATCTTGCAGCCCAATATTGTTATAAATTATCAAATTCATTCACAGCCTAATGAAAAATTCTCAACCATTTATACACGCAGCTTTAACTTTTACTATACATACGAATCTTATTCAGATTATTGTCTTCTGCAAAGCTATATTTTGCAGTAATTCATTCGATGTGGATATTGTATCAGAAAAACAAGCCGCTAAGTGCTCAACTAACACGCGTCAACACTTCTCTGAATATGGTATCAGAGATATTTAATCTTGTAGCCCACTATTGTTATTCATTATTGAGTTCATTCAGCGCGCATTAAACGATACACAACAGTTTACACACCTTGCTTGAAGCTTTACTATACGCCCGAATATTATTGAGATTTTTTCCCTATAGAATGTCATATTCTGCTATAATTAAGTCGCTGGGAATATTATTTCAGAAAAACGAGCCGCTAAGTGCTCAACCAACATGCGTGAACACTTCTCTGAATATAATATTAGAAATATTTGATCTTGTAGCCCATGATTGTTATACATTAGTGAGTTGATACAACGCCCATTAAACGATACACAACAGTATATACACGCACCTTGAACTTTAAATAAACATACGAATTATATTTAGATTATTGTCTTCTGAAAAGCTATATTTTGCTGTAATTAATTCGATGTTGATGTTATAACAGAAAAACAAGCCACTTATCACTCAACTCACACTCGTGAACACTTCTCTGAATTTGGTATCAGAGATATTCAATCTTGTAGCCCACGATGGTTATACATTAGTGAGTTCATTCAACGCGCATTAAACGATACACAACAGTTTATACATGCCGTTTTAACATTTAATATACATACGAATCTTATATAGATTATTGTCTTCTGAAAAGCTATATTTTGCAGTAATTCATTCGATGGGAATATTATATCAGAAAAACAAGCCGCTTATCACTCAACTCACACGCGTTAACACTTCTCTGAATATGGTATCAGAGATATTTGATCTTGCAGCCCAATATTGTTATAAATTAGCAAATTCATTCAACACCTATTGAAAAATTCTCAACCATTTATACACGCAGCTTTAACTTTTACTATACATACGAATTTATTTAGATTATTGTCGTCTGAAAAGCTATATTTTGCTGTAATTCATTCGATGGGAATATTATATCAGAAAAACAAGCCGCTTATCACTCATCTCACACGCGTTAACACTTCTCTGAATATGGTATCAGAAATATTTGATCTTGCAGCCCAATATTGTTATAAATTAGCAAATTCATTCAACGCCTATTGAAAAATTCTCAACCATTTATACACGCAGCTTTAACTTTTACTATACATACGAATCTTATTTAGATTATTGTCTTCTGCAAAGCTATATTTTGCAGTAATTCATTCGATGTGGATATTGTATCAGAAAAACAAGCCGCTAAGTGCTCAACTCACACGCGTCAACACTTCTCTGAATATGGTATCAGAGATATTTGATCTTGTAGCCCAATATTGTTATAAATTATCAAATTCATTCACAGCCTAATGAAAAATTCTCAACCATTTATACACGCAGCTATAAGATTTACTATACATACGAATCTTACTTAGATTATTGTATTCTGAAAAGCTATATTTTGCAGTAATTTATTCGACGGGGATATTGTATCAGAAAACAAGCCGCTATGTGCTCAACTCACACGCGTCAACACTTCTCTGAATATGGTATCAGAAATATTTGATCTTGCAGCCCAATATTGTTATAAATTAGCAAATTCATTCACAGCCTAATGAAAAATTCTCAACCATTTATACAGGCAGCTTTAACTTTTACTATAAATACGAATCTTACTTAGATTATTGTATTCTGAAAAGCTATATTTTGCAGTAATTCATTCGACGGGGATATTGTATCAGAAAACAAGCCGCTATGTGCTCAACTCACACCCGTCTACACTTCTCTGAATATGGTATCAGAGATATTTAATCTTGTAACCCAAGATTGTTATAAATTAGCAAATTCATTCAACGCCTATTGAAAAATTCTCAACCATTTATACACGCAGCTTTAACTTTTACTATAAATACGAATCTTACTTAGATTATTGTATTCTGAAAAGTTATATTTTGCAGTAATTCATTCGACGGGGATATTGTATCAGAAAAACAAGCCGCTAAGTGCTCAACTCACACGCGTCAACACTTCTCTGAATATGGTATCAGAGATATTTGATCTTGTAGCCCAATATTGTTATAAATTATCAAATTCATTCACAGCCTAATGAAAAATTCTCAACCATTTATACACGCAGCTTTAACTTTTACTATAAATACGAATCTTACTTAGATTATTGTCTTCTGAAAAGGTATATTTTGCTGTAATTCATTCGATGGGAATATTATAACAGAAAAACAAGCCGCTTATCACTCAACTCACACGCGTTAACACTTCTCTGAATATGGTATCAGAAATATTTGATCTTGCAGCCCAATATTGTTATAAATTAGCAAATTCATTCAACACCTATTGAAAAATTCTCAACCATTTATACACGCAGCTTTAAGTTTTACTATACATACGAATCTTATTTTGATTGTGGTCTTCTGAAAAGCTATATTTTGCTGTAATTCATTCGATGGGAATATTATATCAGAAAAACAAGTCGCTTATCACTCAACTCACACGCTTGAACACTTCTCTGAATATGATATCAGAAATATTTGATATTGTAGCCCAATATTGTTATAAATTAGCAAATTCATTCAACGCCTATTGAAAAATTCTCAACCATTTATACAGGCAGCTTTAACTTTTACTATAAATACGAATCTTACTTAGATTATTGTATTCTGAAAAGCTATATTTTGCAGTAATTCATTCGACGGGGATATTGTATCAGAAAACAAGCCGCTATGTGCTCAACTCACACGCGTGAACACTTCTCTGATTACGGTATCAGAGATATTCACTCTTGTAGCTCACGATGGTTATACATTAGTGAGTTCATTCAACGCGCATTAAACGATACGCAACAGTTTATACATGCCGTTTTAACTTTTAATATACATACGAATCTTATTCAGATTATTGTCTTCTGAAAAGCTATATTTTTCAGTAATTCATTCGACGGGGATATTGTATCAGAAAAACAAGCCGCTATGCGCTCAACTCACACGCGTCTACACTTCTCTGAATATGGTATCAGAGATATTTAATCTTGTACCCCACAATTGTTATAAATTAGTGAGTACATTCAACGCGCACTAAAAGATACTCAACAGTTTATACACGCCGTTTGAAGCTTTACTATACGTACGAATATTATTCAGATTATTGTCTTCTGAAAAGCTATATTTTGCAGTAATTCATTCGATGTGGATATTGTATCAGAAAAACAAGCCGCTAAGTGCTCAACTCACACGCGTGAACACTTCTCTGAATATGGTATCAGAAATATTTGATCTTGCAGCCCAATATTGTTATAAATAATCAAATTCATTCACAGCCTAATGAAAAATTCTCAACCATTTATACACGCAGCTTTAACTTTTACTATACATACGAATCTTATTTAGATTATTGTCTTCTGCAAAGCTATATTTTGCAGTAATTCATTCGATGTGGATATTGTATCAGAAAAACAAGCCGCTAAGTGCTCAACTCACACGCGTCAACACTTATCTGAATATGGTATCAGAGATATTTAATATTGTAGCCCACTATTGTTATTCATTATTGAGTTGATTCGACGCGCATTAAAAGATACACGACAGTTTATACACGCATCTTTAAGTTTTACTATACATACGAATCTTATTTAGATTATTGTCTTCTGAAAAGCTATATTTTGCTGTAATTCATTCGATGGGAATATTATATCAGAAAAACAAGCCGCTTATCACTCAACTCACACGCGTGAACACTTCTCTGAATATGATATCAGAAATATTTGATCTTGCAGCCCAATATTGTTATAAACTAGCAAATTCATTCAACGCCTATTGAAAAATTCTCAACCATTTATACACGCAGCTTTAACTTTTACTATACATACGAATCTTATTTAGATTATTGTCTTCTGCAAAGCTATATTTTGCAGTAATTCATTCGACGGGGCTATTGTATCAGAAAACAAGCCGCTATGTGCTCAACTCACACGCGTCAACACTTATCTGAATACGGTATCAGAGATATTCACTCTTGTAGCTCACGATGGTTATAGATTAGTGAGTTCATTCAACGCGCATTAAATGATACACAACAGTTTATACATGCCGTTTTAACTTTTAATATACATACGAATCTTATATAGATTATTGTCTTCTGAAAAGCTATATTTTGCAGTAATTCATTCGATGGCGATATTGTATCAGAAAAACAAGCCGCTTATCACTCAACTCACACGCGTGAACACTTCTCTGAATATGGTATCAGAGATATTTTATCTTGCAGCCCAATATTGTTATAAATTAGCAAATTCATTCACAGCCTAATGAAAAATTCTCAACCATTTATACAGGCAGCTTTAACTTTTACTATAAATACGAATCTTACTTAGATTATTGTATTCTGAAAAGCTATATTTTGCAGTAATTTATTCGAAGGGGATATTGTATCAGAAAACAAGCCGCCATGTGCTCAACTCACACGCGTGAACACTTCTCTGAATATGGTATCAGAAATATTTGATCTTGCAGCCCAATATTGTTATAAATTAGCAAATTCATTCAACGCCTATTGAAAAATTCTCAACCATTTATACAGGCAGCTTTAACTTTTACTATAAATACGAATCTTACTTAGATTATTGTATTCTGAAAAGCTATATTTTGCAGTAATTCATTCGACGGGGATATTGTATCAGAAAACAAGCCGCTATGTGCTCAACTCACACGCGTCAACACTTCTCTGAATATGGTATCAGAGATATTTGATCTTGTAGCCCAATATTGTTATAAATTATCAAATTCATTCACAGCCTAATGAAAAATTCTCAACCATTTATACAGGCAGCTTTAACTTTTACTATAAATACGAATCTTACTTAGATTATTGTATTCTGAAAAGCTATATTTTGCTGTAATTCATTCGATGGGAATATTATAACAGAAAAAACAATCCGCTTATCACTCAACTCACACGCGTTAACACTTCTCTGAATATGGTATCAGAAATATTTGATCTTGCAGCCCAATATTGTTATAAATTAGCAAATTCATTCAACACCTATTGAAAAATTCTCAACCATTTATACACGCAGCTTTAACTTTTACTATACATACGAATCTTATTTTGATTGCGGTCTTCTGAAAAGCTATATTTTGCTGAAATTCATTCGATGGGAATATTATAACAGAAAAACAAGCCGCTTATCACTCAACTCACACGCGTGAACACTTCTCTGAGTATGATATCAGAAATATTTGATCTTGCAGCCCAATATTGTTATAAATTAGCAAATTCATTCAACGCCTATTGAAAAATTCTCAACCATTTATACAGGCAGCTTTAACTTTTACTATAAATACGAATCTTACTTAGATTATTGTATTCTGAAAAGCTATATTTTGCAGTAATTCATTCGACGGGGATATTGTATCAGAAAACAAGCCGCTATGTGCTCAACTCACACGCGTCAACACTTGTCTGATTACGGTATCAGAGATATTCACTCTTGTAGCTCACGATGGTTATACATTAGTGAGTTCATTCAACGCGCATTAAACGATACGCAACAGTTTATACATGCCGTTTTAACTTTTAATATACATACGAATCTTATTCAGATTATTGTCTTCTGAAAAGCTATATTTTTCAGTAATTCATTCGACGGGGATATTGTATCATAAAAACAAGCCGCTATGTGCTCAACTCACACGCGTCTACACTTCTCTGAATATGGTATCAAAGATATTTAATCTTGTAACCCACAATTGTTATAAATTAGTGAGTACATTCAACGCACACTAAAAGATACTCAACAGTTTATACACGCCGTTTGAAGCTTTACTATACGTACGAATATTATTCAGATTATTGTCTTCTGAAAAGCTATATTTTGCAGTAATTCATTCGATGTGGATATTGTATCAGAAAAACAAGCCGCTAAGTGCTCAACTCACACGCGTGAACACTTCTCCAAATATGGTATCAGAGATATTTGATCTTGTAGCTCAATATTGTTATAAATAATCAAATTCATTCACAGCCTAATGAAAAATTCTCAACCATTTATACACGCAGCTTTAACTTTTACTATACATACGAATCTTATTTAGATTATTGTCTTCTGCAAAGCTATATTTTGCAGTAATTCATTCGATGTGGATATTGTATCAGAAAAACAAACCGCTTAGTGCTCAACTCACACGCGTCAACACTTCTCTGAATATGGTATCAGAGATATTTAATATTGTAGCCCACTATTGTTATTCATTATTGAGTTCATTCAACGCGCATTAAAAGATACACGACAGTTTATACACGCATCTTTAACTTTTACTATACATACGATTCTTATTTAGATTATTATCTTCTGAAAAGCTATATTTTGCTGTAATTCATTCGATGGGAATATTATATCAGAAAAACAATCCGCTTTTCACTCAACTCACACGCGTCAACACTTATCTGAATATGGCATTATAGATATTTGAACTTGTAGCCCAATATTGTTATAAATTAGCAAATTCATTCACAGCCTAATGAGAAATTTTCAACCATTTGTACACGCAGCTTTAACTTTTACTATACATACGAATCTTATTTAGATTATTGTCTTCTGCAAAGCTATATTTTGCAGTAATTCATTCGATGTGGATATTGTATCAGAAAAACAAACCGCTAAGTGCTCAACTCACACGCGTCAACACTTATCTGAATATGGTATCAGAGATATTTAATCTTGTAGCCCACTATTGTTATTCATTATTGAGTTCATTCAACGCGCATTAAAAGATACACGACAGTTTATACACGCATCTTTAACTTTTACTATACATACGATTCTTATTTAGATTATTATCTTCTGAAAAGCTATATTTTGCTGTAATTCATTCGATGGGAATATTATATCAGAAAAACAAGCCGCTTATCACTCAACTCACACGCGTGAACACTTCTCTGAATATGATATCAGAAATATTTGATCTTGCAGCCCAATATTGTTATAAATTAGCAAATTCATTCAACGCCTATTGAAAAATTCTAAACCATTTATACACGCAGCTTTAACTTTTACTATAAATACGAATCTTACTTAGATTATTGTCTTCTGAAAAGCTATATTTTGCAGTAATTCATTCGACGGGGCTATTGTATCAGAAAACAAGCCGCTATGTGCTCAACTCACACGCGTCAACACTTATCTGAATACGGTATCAGAGATATTCACTCTTGTAGCTCACGATGGTTATAGATTAGTGAGTTCATTCAACGCGCATTAAATGATACACAACAGTTTATACATGCCGTTTTAACTTTTAATATACATACGAATCTTATATAGATTATTGTCTTCTGAAAAGCTATATTTTGCAGTAATTCATTCGATGGCGATATTGTATCAGAAAAACAAGCCGCTTATCACTCAACTCACACGCGTGAACACTTCTCTGAATATGGTATCAGAGATATTTTATCTTGCAGCCCAATATTGTTATAAATTAGCAAATTCATTCACAGTCTAATGAAAAATTCTCAACCATTTATACACGCAGCTTTAACTTTTACTATACATACGAATCTTACTTAGATTATTGTATTCTGAAAAGCTATATTTTGCAGTAATTCATTCGACGGGGCTATTGTATCAGAAAACAAGCCGCTATGTGCTCAACTCACACGCGTGAACACTTCTCTGAATATGGTATCAGAGATATTTTATCTTGAAGCCCAATATTGTTATAAATTAGAAAATTCATTCAACGCCTATTGAAAAATTCTCAACCATTTATACAGGCAGCTTTAACTTTTACTATAAATACGAATCTTACTTAGATTATTGTATTCTGAAAAGCTATATTTTGCAGTAATTCATTCGACGGGGATATTGTATCAGAAAACAAGCCGCTATGTGCTCAACTCACACGCGTCAACACTTCTCTGAATATGGTATCAGAGATATTTGATATTGTAGCCCAATATTGTTATAAATTATCAAATTCATTCACAGCCTAATGAAAAATTCTCAACCATTTATACAGGCAGCTTTAACTTTTACTATAAATACGAATCTTACTTAGATTATTGTATTCTGAAAAGCTATATTTTGCTGTAATTCATTCGATGGGAATATTATAACAGAAAAACAATCCGCTTATCACTCAACTCACACGCGTTAACACTTCTCTGAATATGGTATCAGAAATATTTGATCTTGCAGCCCAATATTGTTATAAATTAGCAAATTCATTCAACACCTATTGAAAAATTCTCAACCATTTATACACGCAGCTTTAACTTTTACTATACATACGAATCTTATTTTGATTGTTGTCTTCTGAAAAGCTATATTTTGCTGTAATTCATTCGATGGGAATATTATATCAGAAAAACAAGCCGCTTATCACTCAACTCACACGCGTGAACACTTCTCTGAGTATGATATCAGAAATATTTGATCTTGCAGCCCAATATTGTTATAAATTAGCAAATTCATTCAACGCCTATTGAAAAATTCTCAACCATTTATACAGGCAGCTTTAACTTTTACTATAAATACGAATCTTACTTAGATTATTGTATTCTGAAAAGCTATATTTTGCAGTAATTCATTCGACGGGGATATTGTATCAGAAAAAAAGCCGCTATGTGCTCAACTCACACGCGTCAACACTTGTCTGATTACGGTATCAGAGATATTCACTCTTGTAGCTCACGATGGTTATACATTAGTGAGTTCATTCAACGCGCATTAAACGATACGCAACAGTTTATACATGCCGTTTTAACTTTTAATATACATACGAATCTTATTCAGATTATTGTCTTCTGAAAAGCTATATTTTTCAGTAATTCATTCGACGGGGATATTGTATCAGAAAAACAAGCCGCTATGCGCTCAACTCACACGCGTCTACACTTCTCTGAATATGGTATCAGAGATATTTAATCTTGTACCCCACAATTGTTATAAATTAGTGAGTACATTCAACGCACACTAAAAGATACTCAACAGTTTATACACGCCGTTTGAAGCTTTACTATACGTACGAATATTATTCAGATTATTGTCTTCTGAAAAGCTATATTTTGCAGTAATTCATTCGATGTGGATATTGTATCAGAAAAACAAGCCGCTAAGTGCTCAACTCACACGCGTGAACACTTCTCCAAATATGGTATCAGAGATATTTGATCTTGTAGCTCAATATTGTTATAAATAATCAAATTCATTCACAGCCTAATGAAAAATTCTCAACCATTTATACACGCAGCTTTAACTTTTACTATACATACGAATCTTATTTAGATTATTGTCTTCTGCAAAGCTATATTTTGCAGTAATTCATTCGATGTGGATATTGTATCAGAAAAACAAGCCGCTAAGTGCTCAACTCACACGCGTCAACACTTCTCTGAATATGGTATCAGAGATATTTAATATTGTAGCCCACTATTGTTATTCATTATTGAGTTCATTCAACGCGCATTAAAAGATACACGACAGTTTATACACGCATCTTTAACTTTTACTATACATACGATTCTTATTTAGATTATTGTCTTCTGAAAAGCTATATTTTGCTGTAATTCATTCGATGGGAATATTATAACAGAAAAACAAGCCGCTAAGTGCTCAACTCACACGCGTCAACACTTCTCTGAATATGGTATCAGAGATATTTGATATTGTAGCCCAATATTGTTATAAATTATCAAATTCATTCACAGCCTAATGAAAAATTCTCAACCATTTATACACGCAGCTTTAACTTTTACTATACATAAGAATCTTATTTTGATTGTGGTCTTCTGAGAAGTTATATTTTGCTGTAATTCATTCGATGGGAATATTATATCAGAAAAACAAGCCGCTTATCACTCAACTCACACGCGTGAACACTTCTCTGAATATGATATCAGAAATATTTGATATTGTAGCCCAATATTGTTATAAACTAGCAAATTCATTCAACGCCTATTGAAAAATTCTCAACCATTTATACACGCAGCTTTAACTTTTACTATAAATACGAATCTTACTTAGATTATTGTCTTCTGAAAAGCTATATTTTGCAGTAATTCATTCGACGGGGCTATTGTATCAGAAAACAAGCCGCTATGTGCTCAACTCACACGCGTCAACACTTATCTGAATACGGTATCAGAGATATTCACTCTTGTAGCTCACGATGGTTATAGATTAGTGAGTTCATTCAACGCGCATTAAATGATACACAACAGTTTATACATGCCGTTTTAACTTTTAATATACATACGAATCTTATATAGATTATTGTCTTCTGAAAAGCTATATTTTGCAGTAATTCATTCGATGGCGATATTGTATCAGAAAAACAAGCCGCTTATCACTCAACTCACACGCGTGAACACTTCTCTGAATATGGTATCAGAGATATTTTATCTTGCAGCCCAATATTGTTATAAATTAGCAAATTCATTCAACGCCTATTGAAAAATTCTCAACCATTTATACACGCAGCTTTAACTTTTATTATACATACGAATCTTATTTTGATTGTTGTCCTCTGAAAATTTATATTTTGCTGTAATTCATTCGATGGGAATATTATATCGGAAAAACAAGCCGCTTATCACTCAACTCACACGCGTGAACACTTCTCTGAATATGGTATCAGAGATATTTGATCTTGTAGCCCAATATTGTTATAAATTATCAAATTCATTCACAGCCTAATGAAAAATTCTCAACCATTTATACACGCAGCTTTAACTTTTACTATACATACGAATCTTATTTAGATTATTGTCTTCTGCAAAGCTATATTTTGCAGTAATTCATTCGATGTGGATATTGTATCAGAAAAACAAGCCGCTAAGTGCTCAACTCACACGCGTCAACACTTCTCTGAATATGGTATCAGAGATATTTAATCTTGTAGCCCACTATTGTTATTCATTATTGAGTTCATTCAGCGCGCATTAAACGATACACAACAGTTTACACACCTTGCTTGAAGCTTTACTATACGCCCGAATATTATTGAGATTTTTTCCCTATAGAATGTCATATTCTGCTATAATTAAGTCGCTGGGAATATTATTTCAGAAAAACGAGCCGCTAAGTGCTCAACCAACATGCGTGAACACTTCTCTGAATATAATATTAGAAATATTTGATCTTGTAGCCCATGATTGTTATACATTAGTGAGTTGATACAACGCCCATTAAACGATACACAACAGTATATACACGCACCTTGAACTTTAAATAAACATACGAATTATATTTAGATTATTGTCTTCTGAAAAGCTATATTTTGCTGTAATTAATTCGATGTTGATGTTATAACAGTAAAACAAGCCACTTATCACTCAACTCACACTCGTGAACACTTCTCTGAATTTGGTATCAGAGATATTCAATCTTGTAGCCCACGATGGTTATACATTAGTGAGTTCATTCAACGCGCATTAAACGATACACAACAGTTTATACATGCCGTTTTAACATTTAATATACATACGAATCTTATATAGATTATTGTCTTCTGAAAAGCTATATTTTGCAGTAATTCATTCGATGGCGATATTGTATCAGAAAAACAAGCCGCTTATCACTCAACTCACACGCGTGAACACTTCTCTGAATATGGTATCAGAGATATTTGATCTTGCAGCCCAATATTGTTATAAATTAGCAAATTCATTCAACACCTATTGAAAAATTCTCAACCACTCATACACGCAGCTTTAACTTTTAATATACATACGAATCTTATTTAGATTATTGTCTTCTGAAAAGCTATATTTTGCTGTAATTCATTCGATGGGAATATTATAACAGAAAAACAAGCCGCTTATCACTCAACTCACACGCGTTAACACTTCTCTGAATATGGTATCAGAAATATTTGATCTTGCAGCCCAATATTGTTATAAATTAGCAAATTCATTCAACACCTATTGAAAAATTCTCAACCATTTATACACGCAGCTTTAACTTTTACTATACATACGAATCTTATTTTGATTGTGGTCTTCTGAAAAGCTATATTTTGCTGTAATTCATTCGATGGGAATATTATATCAGAAAAACAAGCCGCTTATCACTCAACTCACACGCGTGAACACTTCTCTGAATATGGTATCAGAAATATTTGATCTTGCAGCCCAATATTGTTATAAATTAGCAAATTCATTCAACGCCTATTGAAAAATTCTCAACCATTTATACAGGCAGCTTTAACTTTTACTATAAATACGAATCTTACTTAGATTATTGTATTCTGAAAAGCTATATTTTGCAGTAATTCATTCGACGGGGATATTGTATCAGAAAACAAGCCGCTATGTGCTCAACTCACACGCGTCAACACTTATCTGATTACGGTATCAGAGATATTCACTCTTGTAGCTCACGATGGTTATACATTAGTGAGTTCATTCAACGCGCATTAAACGATACGCAACAGTTTATACATGCCGTTTTAACTTTTAATATACATACGAATCTTATTCAGATTATTGTCTTCTGAAAAGCTATATTTTTCAGTAATTCATTCGACGGGGATATTGTATCAGAAAAACAAGCCGCTATGTGCTCAAATCACACGCGTCTACACTTCTCTGAATATGGTATCAGAGATATTTAATCTTGTACCCCACAATTGTTATAAATTAGTGAGTACATTCAACGCGCACTAAAAGATACTCAACAGTTTATACACGCCGTTTGAAGCTTTACTATACGTACGAATATTATTCAGATTATTGTCTTCTGAAAAGCTATATTTTGCAGTAATTCATTCGATGTGGATATTGTATCAGAAAAACAAGCCGCTAAGTACTCAACTCACACGCGTCAACACTTATCTGAATATGGCATTATAGATATTTGATCTTGTAGCCCAAGATTGTTATAAATTAGCAAATTCATTCACAGCCTAATGAGAAATTTTCAACCATTTGTACACGCAGCTTTAACTTTTACTATACATACGATTCTTATTTAGATTATTGTCTTCTGCAAAGCTATATTTTGCAGTAATTTATTCGATGTGGATATTGTATCAGAAAAACAAGCCGCTTATCACTCAACTCACACGCGTGAACACTTCTCTGAATATGGTATCAGAGATATTTGATCTTGTAGCCCAATATTGTTATAAATTATCAAATTCATTCACAGCCTAATGAAAAATTCTCAACCATTTATACACGCAGCTTTAACTTTTACTATACATACGAATCTTATTTAGATTATTGTCTTCTGCAAAGCTATATTTTGCAGTAATTCATTCGATGTGGATATTGTATCAGAAAATCGAGCAGCTAAGTGCTCAACTCACACGCCTGAACACTTCTCTGAATATGGTATCAGAGATATTTAATATTGTAGCCCACGCTTGTTATAAATTAGCAAATTCATTCACAGCCTAATGAAAAATTCTCAACCATTTATACACGCAGCTTTAACTTTTACTATACATACGAATCTTATGTAGATTATTGTCTTCTGCAAAGCTATATTTTGCAGTAATTCATTCGACGGGGATTTTGTATCAGAAAATCGAGCCGCTAAGTGCTCAACTCACACGCGTCAACACTTCTCTGAATATGGTATCAGAGATATTTGATCTTGTAGCCCAATATTGTTATAAATTATCAAATTCATTCAACGCCTATTGAAAAATTCTCAACCATTTATACACGCAGTTTTAACTTTTACTATACATACGAATCTTATTTAGATTATTGTCTTCTGCAAAGCTATATTTTGCAGTAATTCATTCGATGTGGATATTGTATCAGAAAACAAGCCGCTTAGTGCTCAACTCACACGCCTGAACACTTCTCTGAATATGGTATCAGAGATATTTAATATTGTAGCCCACTATTGTTATTCATTATTGAGTTCATTCAACGCGCATTAAAAGATACACGACAGTTTATACGCACAGCTTTAACTTTTACTATACATACGATTCTTATTTAGATTATTGTCTTCTGCAAAGCTATATTTTGCAGTAATTTATTCGATGTGGATTTTGTATCAGAAAAACTAGCCGCTAAGTGCTCAACTCACACGCGTCAATACTTATCTGAGTAGGGTATCAGAGATATTTGATCTTGTAGCCCAATATTGTTATAAATTATCAAATTCATTCACAGCCTAATGAAAAATTCTCAACCATTTATACACGCAGCTTTAACTTTTACTATACATACGAATCTTATTTAGATTATTGTCTTCTGCAAAGCTATGTTTTGCAGTAATTCATTCGACGGGGATTTTGTATCAGAAAATCGAGCAGCTAAGTGCTCAACTCACACGCCTGAACACTTCTCTGAATATGGTATCAGAGATATTTAATATTGTAGCCCACGATTGTTATAAATTAGCAAATTCATTCACAGCCTAATGAGAAATTTTCAACCATTTATACACGCAGCTTTAACTTTTACTATACATACGATTCTTATTTAGATTATTGTCTTCTGCAAAGCTATATTTTGCAGTAATTTATTCGATGTGGATATTGTATCAGAAAAACAAGCCGCTTATCACTCAACTCACACGCGTGAACACATCTCTGAATATGGTATCAGAGATATTTGATCTTGTAGCCCAATATTGTTATAAATTATCAAATTCATTCACAGCCTAATGAAAAATTCTCAACCATTTATACACGCAGCTTTAACTTTTACTATACATACGATTCTTATTTAGATTATTGTCTTCTGCAAAGCTATATTTTGCAGTAATTTATTCGATGTGGATATTGTATCAGAAAAACAAGCCGCTTATCACTCAACTCACACGCGTGAACACTTCTCTGAATATGGTATCAGAAATATTTGATCTTGCAGCCCAATATTGTTATAAATTAGCAAATTCATTCAACGCCTATTGAAAAATTCTCAACCATTTATACACGCAGCTATAACTTTTACTATACATACGAATCTTATTTAGATTATTGTTTTCTGAAAAGCTATATTTTGCAGTAATTCATTCGACGGGGATTTTGTATCAGAAAATCGAGCAGCTAAGTGCTCAACTCACACGCCTGAACACTTCTCTGAATATGGTATCAGAGATATTTAATATTGTAGCCCACGATTGTTATAAATTAGCAAATTCATTCACAGCCTAATGAGAAATTTTCAACCATTTATACACGCAGCTTTAACTTTTACTATACATACGATTCTTATTTAGATTATTGTCTTCTGCAAAGCTATATTTTGCAGTAATTTATTCGATGTGGATATTGTATCAGAAAAACAAGCCGCTAAGGGCTCAACTCACACGCGTGAACACTTCTCTAAATATGGTATCAGAGATATTTGATCTTGTAACCCCATATTGTTATAAATTATCAAATTCATTCACAGCCTAATGAAAAATTCTCAACCATTTATACACGCAGCTTTAACTTTTACTATACATACGATTCTTATTTAGATTATTGTCTTCTGCAAAGCTATATTTTGCAGTAATTTATTCGATGTGGATATTGTATCAGAAAAACAAGCCGCTTATCACTCAACTCACACGCGTGAACACTTCTCTGAATATGGTATCAGAGATATTTGATCTTGTAGCCCAAGATTGTTATAAATTAGCAAATTCATTCAACGCCTATTGAAAAATTCTCAACCATTTATACACGCAGCTATAACTTTTACTATACATACGAATCTTATTTAGATTATTGTTTTCTGAAAAGCTATATTTAGCAGTAATTCATTCGATGGGAATATTATATCAGAAAAACAAGCCGCTTATCACTCAACTCACACGCCTGAACACTTCTCTGAATATGGTATCAGAGATATTTAATATTGTAGCCCACTATTGTTATTCATTATTGAGTTCATTCAACGCGCATTAAAAGATACACGACAGTTTATACGCACAGCTTTAACTTTTACTATACATACGATTCTTATTTAGATTATTGTCTTCTGCAAAGCTATATTTTGCAGTAATTTATTCGATGTGGATATTGTATCAGAAAAACAAGCCGCTTATCACTCAACTCACACGCGTTAACACTTCTCTGAATATGGTATCAGAAATATTTGATCTTGCAGCCCAATATTGTTATAAATTAGCAAATTCATTCAACACCTATTGAAAAATTCTCAACCATTTATACACGCAGCTTTAACTTTTACTATACATACGAATCTTATTTAGATTGTGGTCTTCTGAGAAGTTATATTTTGCTGTAATTCATTCGATGGGAATATTATATCAGAAAAACAAGCCGCTTATCACTCAACTCACACGCGTGAACACTTCTCTGAATATGATATCAGAAATATTTGATCTTGCAGCCCAATATTGTTATAAACTAGCAAATTCATTCAACGCCTATTGAAAAATTCTCAACCATTTATACACGTAGCTTTAACTTTTACTATAAATACGAATCTTACTTAGATTATTGTCTTCTGAAAAGCTATATTTTGCAGTAATTCATTCGATGTGGATATTGTATCAGAAAACAAGCCGCTATGTGCTCAACTCACACGCGTCAACACTTATCTGAATACGGTATCAGAGATATTCACTCTTGTAGCTCACGATGGTTATAGATTAGTGAGTTCATTCAACGCGCATTAAATGATACACAACAGTTTATACATGCCGTTTTAACTTTTAATATACATACGAATCTTATATAGATTATTGTCTTCTGAAAAGCTATATTTTTCAGTAATTCATTCGATGGCGATATTGTATCAGAAAAACAAGCCGCTTATCACTCAACTCACACGCGTGAACACTTCTCTGAATATGGTATCAGAGATATTTTATCTTGCAGCCCAATATTGTTATAAATTAGCAAATTCATTCAACGCCTATTGAAAAATTCTCAACCATTTATACACGCAGCTTTAACTTTTATTATACATACGAATCTTATTTTGATTGTTGTCCTCTGAAAATTTATATTTTGCTGTAATTCATTCGATGGGAATATTATATCGGAAAAACAAGCCGCTTATCACTCAACTCACACGCGTGAACACTTCTCTGAATATGGTATCAGAGATATTTGATCTTGTAGCCCAATATTGTTATAAATTATCAAATTCATTCACAGCCTAATGAAAAATTCTCAACCATTTATACACGCAGCTTTAACTTTTACTATACATACGAATCTTATTTAGATTATTGTCTTCTGCAAAGCTATATTTTGCAGTAATTCATTCGATGTGGATATTGTATCAGAAAAACAAGCCGCTAAGTGCTCAACTCACACGCGTCAACACTTCTCTGAATATGGTATCAGAGATATTTAATCTTGTAGCCCACTATTGTTATTCATTATTGAGTTCATTCAGCGCGCATTAAACGATACACAACAGTTTACACACCTTGCTTGAAGCTTTACTATACGCCCGAATATTATTGAGATTTTTTCCCTATAGAATGTCATATTCTGCTATAATTAAGTCGCTGGGAATATTATTTCAGAAAAACGAGCCGCTAAGTGCTCAACCAACATGCGTGAACACTTCTCTGAATATAATATTAGAAATATTTGATCTTGTAGCCCATGATTGTTATACATTAGTGAGTTGATACAACGCCCATTAAACGATACACAACAGTATATACACGCACCTTGAACTTTAAATAAACATACGAATTATATTTAGATTATTGTCTTCTGAAAAGCTATATTTTGCTGTAATTAATTCGATGTTGATGTTATAACAGAAAAACAAGCCACTTATCACTCAACTCACACTCGTGAACACTTCTCTGAATTTGGTATCAGAGATATTCAATCTTGTAGCCCACGATGGTTATACATTAGTGAGTTCATTCAACGCGCATTAAACGATACACAACAGTTTATACATGCCGTTTTAACATTTAATATACATACGAATCTTATATAGATTATTGTCTTCTGAAAAGCTATATTTTGCAGTAATTCATTCGATGGCGATATTGTATCAGAAAAACAAGCCGCTTATCACTCAACTCACACGCGTGAACACTTCTCTGAATATGGTATCAGAGATATTTGATCTTGCAGCCCAATATTGTTATAAATTAGCAAATTCATTCAACACCTATTGAAAAATTCTCAACCACTCATACACGCAGCTTTAACTTTTAATATACATACGAATCTTATTTAGATTATTGTCTTCTGAAAAGCTATATTTTGCTGTAATTCATTCGATGGGAATATTATAACAGAAAAACAAGCCGCTTATCACTCAACTCACACGCGTTAACACTTCTCTGAATATGGTATCAGAAATATTTGATCTTGCAGCCCAATATTGTTATAAATTAGCAAATTCATTCAACACCTATTGAAAAATTCTCAACCATTTATACACGCAGCTTTAACTTTTACTATACATACGAATCTTATTTTGATTGTTGTCTTCTGAAAAGCTATATTTTGCTGTAATTCATTCGATGGGAATATTATATCAGAAAAACAAGCCGCTTATCACTCAACTCACACGCGTGAACACTTCTCTGAATATGGTATCAGAAATATTTGATCTTGCAGCCCAATATTGTTATAAATTAGCAAATTCATTCAACGCCTATTGAAAAATTCTCAACCATTTATACACGCAGCTTTAACTTTTACTATAAATACGAATTTTACTTAGATTATTGTATTCTGAAAAGCTATATTTTGCAGTAATTCATTCGACGGGGATATTGTATCAGAAAACAAGCCGCTATGTGCTCAACTCACACGCGTCAACACTTATCTGATTACGGTATCAGAGATATTCACTCTTGTAGCTCACGATGGTTATACATTAGTGAGTTCATTCAACGCGCATTAAACGATACGCAACAGTTTATACATGCCGTTTTAACTTTTAATATACATACGAATCTTATTCAGATTATTGTCTTCTGAAAAGCTATATTTTTCAGTAATTCATTCGACGGGGATATTGTATCAGAAAAACAAGCCGCTATGTGCTCAACTCACACCCGTCTACACTTCTCTGAATATGGTATCAGAGATATTTAATCTTGTAACCCACAATTGTTATAAATTAGTGAGTACATTCAACGCACACTAAAAGATACTCAACAGTTTATACACGCCGTTTGAAGCTTTACTATACGTACGAATATTATTCAGATTATTGTCTTCTGAAAAGCTATATTTTGCAGTAATTCATTCGATGTGGATATTGTATCAGAAAAACAAGCCGCTAAGTACTCAACTCACACGCGTCAACACTTATCTGAATATGGCATTATAGATATTTGATCTTGTAGCCCAAGATTGTTATAAATTAGCAAATCCATTCACAGCCTAATGAGAAATTTTCAACCATTTGTACACGCAGCTTTAACTTTTACTATACATACGATTCTTATTTAGATTATTGTCTTCTGCAAAGCTATATTTTGCAGTAATTTATTCGATGTGGATATTGTATCAGAAAAACAAGCCGCTTATCACTCAACTCACACGCGTGAACACTTCTCTGAATATGGTATCAGAGATATTTGATCTTGTAGCCCAATATTGTTATAAATTATCAAATTCATTCACAGCCTAATGAAAAATTCTCAACCATTTATACACGCAGCTTTAACTTTTACTATACATACGAATCTTATTTAGATTATTATCTTCTGAAAAGCTATATTTTGCAGTAATTTATTCGACGGGGATATTGTATCAGAAAACAAGCCGCTAAGTGCTCAACTCACTCGCGTCAACACTTCTCTGAATATGGTATCAAAGATATTTGATCTTGTAGCCCAATATTGTTATAAATTAGCAAATTCATTAACAGCCTAATGAAAATTTTTCAACCATTTATACACGCAGCTTTAACTTTTACTATACATACGAATCTTATGTAGATTATTGTCTTCTGCAAAGCTATATTTTGCAGTAATTCATTCGACGGGGATTTCGTATCAGAAAATCTAGCAGCTAAGTGCTCAACTCACACGCGTCAACACTTCTCTGAATATGGTATCAGAGATATTTGATCTTGTAGCCCAATATTGTTATAAATTATCAAATTCATTCACAGCCTAATGAAAAATTCTCAACCATTTATACACGCAGCTTTAACTTTTACTATACATACGAATCTTATATAGATTATTGTCTTCTGAAAAGCTATATTTTGCAGTAATTTATTCGATGTGGATTTTGTATCAGAAAAACAAGCCGCTTATCACTCAACTCACACGCGTGAACACTTCTCTGAATATGGTATCAGAGATATTTTATCTTGCAGCCCAATATTGTTATAAATTAGCAAATTCATTCAACGCCTATTGAAAAATTCTCAACCATTTATACACGCAGCTTTAACTTTTACTATACATACGAATCTTATTTAGATTATTGTCTTCTGCAAAGCTATATTTTGCAGTAATTCATTCGATGTGGATATTGTATCAGAAAACAAGCCGCTAAGTGCTCAACTCACTCGCGTCAACACTTCTCTAAATATGGTATCAGAGATATTTGATCTTGTAACCCAATATTGTTATAAATTATCAAATTCATTCACAGCCTAATGAAAAATTCTCAACCATTTATACACGCAGCTTTAACTTTTAATATACATACGAATCTTATTTAGATTATTGTCTTCTGAAAAGCTATATTTTGCTGTAATTCATTCGATGGGAATATTGTATCGGAAAAACAAGCCGCTTATCACTCAACTCACACGCGTTAACACTTCTCTGAATATGGTATCAGAGATATTTGATCTTGTATACCAATATTGTTATAAATTATCAAATTCATTCAACGCCTATTGAAAAATTCTCAACCATTTATACACGCAGCTTTAACTTTTATTATACATACGAATCTTATTTTGATTATTGTCTTCTGCAAAGCTATATTTTGCAGCAATTCATTCGATGTGGATATTGTATCAGAAAACAAGCCGCTAAGTGCTCAACTCATACGCGTGAACACTTCTCTGAATATGGTATCAGAAATATTTAATCTTGTAGCCCACTATTGTTATTCATTATTGAGTTCATTCAACGCGCATTAAAAGATACACGACAGTTTATACACACAGCTTTAACTTTTACTATACATACGAATCTTATTTAGATTATTGTCTTCTGCAAAGCTATGTTTTGCAGTAATTCATTCGATGTGGATATTGTATCAGAAAAACAAGCCGCTAAGTGCTCAACTCACACGCGTCAATACTTATCTGAGTAGGGTATCAGAGATATTTGATCTTGTAGCCCAATATTGTTATAAATTATCAAATTCATTCACAGCCTAATGAAAAATTCTCAACCATTTATACACGCAGCTTTAAGTTTTACTATACATACGAATCTTATTCAGATTATTGTCTTCTGCAAAGCTATATTTTGCAGTAATTCATTCGACGGGGATTTTGTATCAGAAAATCGAGCAGCTAAGTGCTCAACTCAACGCCTGAACACTTCTCTGAATATGGTATCAGAGATATTTAATATTGTAGCCCACGATTGTTATAAATTAGCAAATTCATTCACAGCCTAATGAGAAATTTTCAACCATTTATACACGCAGCTTTAACTTTTACTATACATACGATTCTTATTTAGATTATTGTCTTCTGCAAAGCTATATTTTGCAGTAATTTATTCGATGTGGATATTGTATCAGAAAAACAAGCCGCTTATCACTCAACTCACACGCGTGAACACATCTCTGAATATGGTATCAGAGATATTTGATCTTGTAGCCCAATATTGTTATAAATTATCAAATTCATTCACAGCCTAATGAAAAGTTCTCAACCATTTATACACGCAGCTTTAACTTTTACTATACATACGATTCTTATTTAGATTATTGTCTTCTGCAAAGCTATATTTTGCAGTAATTTATTCGATGTGGATATTGTATCAGAAAAACAAGCCGCTTATCACTCAACTCACACGCGTGAACACTTCTCTGAATATGGTATCAGAGATATTTTATCTTGCAGCCCAATATTGTTATAAATTAGCAAATTCATTCAACGCCTATTGAAAAATTCTCAACCATTTATACACGCAGCTATAACTTTTACTATACATACGAATCTTATTTAGATTATTGTTTTCTGAAAAGCTATATTTTGCAGTAATTCATTCGACGGGGATTTTGTATCAGAAAATCGAGCAGCTAAGTGCTCAACTCACACGCCTGAACACTTCTCTGAATATGGTATCAGAGATATTTAATATTGTAGCCCACGATTGTTATAAATTAGCAAATTCATTCACAGCCTAATGAGAAATTTTCAACCATTTATACACGCAGCTTTAACTTTTACTATACATACGATTCTTATTTAGATTATTGTCTTCTGCAACGCTATATTTTGCAGTAATTTATTCGATGTGGATATTGTATCAGAAAAACAAGCCGCTAAGTGCTCAACTCACACGCGTCAACACTTCTCTAAATATGGTATCAGAGATATTTGATCTTGTAACCCCATATTGTTATAAATTATCAAATTCATTCACAGCCTAATGAAAAATTCTCAACCATTTATACACGCAGCTTTAACTTTTACTATACATACTATTCTTATTTAGATTATTGTCTTCTGCAAAGCTATATTTTGCAGTAGTTTATTCGATGTGGATATTGTATCAGAAAAACAAGCCGCTTATCACTCAACTCACACGCGTGAACACTTCTCTGAATATGGTATCAGAGATATTTGATCTTGCAGCCCAATATTGTTATAAATTAGCAAATTCATTCAACGCCTATTGAAAAATTCTCAACCATTTATACACGCAGCTATAACTTTTACTATACATACGAATCTTATTTAGATTATTGTTTTCTGAAAAGCTATATTTTGCAGTAATTCATTCGACGGGGATTTTGTATCAGAAAATCGAGCAGCTAAGTGCTCAACTCACACGCCTGAACACTTCTCTGAATATGGTATCAGAGATATTTAATATTGTAGCCCACGCTTGTTATAAATTAGCAAATTCATTCACAGCCTAATGAAAAATTCTCAACCATTTATACACGCAGCTTTAACTTTTACTATACATACGATTCTTATTTAGATTATTGTCTTCTGCAAAGCTATATTTTGCAGTAATTTATTCGATGTGGATATTGTATCAGAAAAACAAGCCGCTTATCACTCAACTCACACGCGTGAACACTTCTCTGAATATGGTATCAGAGATATTTGATCTTGTAGCCCAATATTGTTATAAATTATCAAATTCATTCACAGCCTAATGAAAAATTCTCAACCATTTATACACGCAGCTTTAACTTTTACTATACATACGAATCTTATTTAGATTATTGTCTTCTGCAAAGCTATATTTTGCAGTAATTCATTCGATGTGGATATTGTATCAGAAAAACAAGCCGCTAAGTGCTCAACTCACACGCGTCAACACTTCTCTGAATATGGTATCAGAGATATTTGATCTTGTAGCCCAATATTGTTATAAATTATCAAATTCATTCACAGCCTAATGAAAAATTCTCAACCATTTATACACGCAGCTTTAAGTTTTACTATACATACGAATCTTATTTTGATTGTGGTCTTCTGAAAAGCTATATTTTGCTGTAATTCATTCGATGGGAATATTATATCAGAAAAACAAGCCGCTAAGTGCTCAACTCACACGTGTCAACACTTCTCTGAATATGGTATCAGAGATATTTGATCTTGTAGCCCAATATTGTTATAAATTATCAAATTCATTCAACGCCTATTGAAAAATTCTCAACCATTTATACACGCAGTTTTAACTTTTACTATACATACGAATCTTATTTAGATTATTGTCTTCTGCAAAGCTATATTTTGCAGTAATTTATTCGATGTGGATATTGTATCAGAAAAACAAGCCGCTAAGTGCTCAACTCACACGCGTCAACACTTCTCTGAATATGGTATCAGAGATATTTGATCTTGTAGCCCAATATTGTTATAAATTATCAAATTCATTCACAGCCTAATGAAAAATTCTCAACCATTTATACACGCAGCTTTAACTTTTACTATACATACGATTCTTATTTAGATTATTGTCTTCTGCAAAGCTATATTTTGCAGTAATTTATTCGATGTGGATATTGTATCAGAAAAACAAGCCGCTTATCACTCAACTCACACGCGTGAACACTTCTCTGAATATGGTATCAGAGATATTTGATCTTGTAGCCCAATATTGTTATAAATTATCAAATTCATTCACAGCCTAATGAAAAATTCTCAACCATTTATACACGCAGCTTTAACTTCTACTATACATACGAATCTTATTTAGATTATTGTCTTCTGCAAAGCTATATTTTGCAGTAATTCATTCGATGTGGATATTGTATCAGAAAAACAAGCCGCTAAGTGCTCAACTCACACGCGTCAACACTTCTCTGAATATGGTATCAGAGATATTTGATCTTGTAGCCCAATATTGTTATAAATTATCAAATTCATTCACAGCCTAATGAAAAATTCTCAACCATTTATACACGCAGCTTTAAGTTTTACTATACATACGAATCTTATTCAGATTATTGTCTTCTGCAAAGCTATATTTTGCAGTAATTCATTCGATGTGGATATTGTATCAGAAAAACAAGCCGCTAAGTGCTCAACTCACACGCGTCAATACTTATCTGAGTAGGGTATCAGAGATATTTAATCTTGTATCCCACGATTGTAATACATTAGTGAGTTCAGTCAACGCGCATTGAACGATTCTCAACAGTCTTTACTCGCCGTTTGAAGCTTTACTATACGTACGAATATTATTTAGATTTCTGACCTCTAAAACGCCATATTTTGCTGTAATTAATTCGCTGGGAATATTATTACAGAAAATCGAGTGGCTAAGTTCCCAACTCACACGCGTGAACACTTCTCTGAATATGGTCAAAGAGATATTTAATCTTGTAGCCCACTATTGTTATTCATTATTGAGTTCATTCAGCGCGCATTAAACGATACACGACAGTTTATACACGTTGTTTGAAGCTTTACCATACGCCCTAATATTATTTAGATTTTTCCCTCTAAAATGCCATATTCTGTTATAATTAAGTCGCCGGGAATATTATGTCAGACAAAACGAGCCGCTAAGTGCTCAACCAACATGCGTGAACACTTCTCTGAATATAATATTAGAAATATTTGATCTTGTAGCCCAAGATTGTTATACATTAGTGAGTTGATACAACGCCCAATAAACGATACACAACAGTATATACACGCACCTTGAACTTTAAATAAACATACGAATTATATTTAGATTATTGTCTTCTGAAAAGCTATATTTTGCTGTAATTAATTGGATGTTGATGTTATAACAGAAAAACAAGCCACTTATCACTCAACTCACACTCGTGAACACTTCTCTGAATTTGGTATCAGAGATATTCAATCTTCTAGCCCACGATGGTTATACATTAGTGAGTTCATTCAACGCGCATTAAACGATACACAACAGTTTATACATGCCGTTTTAACATTTAATATACATACGAATCTTATTTTGATTGTGGTCTTCTGAAAAGCTATATTTTGCTGTAATTCATTCGATGGCGATATTGTATCAGAAAAACAAGCCGCTTATCACTCAACTCACACGCGTGAACACTTCTCTGAATATGGTATCAGAGATATTTGATCTTGCAGCACAATATTGTTATAAATTATCAAATTCATTCACAGCCTAATGAAAAATTCTCAACCATTTATACACGCAGCTTTAACTTTTACTATAAATACGAATCTTACTTAGATTATTGTCTTCTGAAAAGCTATATTTTGCAGTAATTCATTCGACGGGGATATTGTATCAGAAAACAAGCCGCTATGTGCTCAACTTACACGCGTCTACACTTCTCTGAATATGGTATCAGAGATATTTAATCTTGTACCCCACAATTGTTATAAATTAGTGAGTACATTCAACGCGCACTAAAAGATACTCAACAGTTTATACACGCCGTTTGAAGCTTTACTATACATACGATTCTTATTTAGATTATTGTCTTCTGCAAAGCTATATTTTGCAGTAATTCATTCGATGTGGATATTGTATCAGAAAAACAAACCGCTTATCACTCAACTCACACGCGTGAACACTTCTCTAATTATGGTATCAGAGATATATGATCTTGTAGCCCAATATTGTTATAAATAATCAAATTCATTCACAGCCTAATGAAAAATTCTCAACCATTTATACACGCAGCTTTAACTTTTACTATACATACGAAACTTATTTAGATTATTGTCTTCTGCAAAGCTATATTTTGCAGTAATTCATTCAATGTGGATATTGTATCAGAAAAACAAACCGCTTACCACTCAACTTACACGCGTGAACACTTCTCTAAATATGGTATCAGAGATATTTGATCTTGTAGCCCAATATTGTTATAAATTATCAAATTCATTCACAGCCTAATGAAAAATTCTCAACCATTTATACACGCAGCTTTAACTTTTACTATACATACGAATCTTATATAGATTATTGTCTTCTGAAAAGCTATATTTTGCAGTAATTCATTCGATGGCGATATTGTATCAGAAAAACAAGCCGCTAAGTGCTCAACTCACACGCCTGAACACTTCTCTGAATATGGTATCAGAGATATTTAATATTGTAGCCCACTATTGTTATTCATTATTGAGTTCATTCAACGCGCATTAAAAGATACACGACAGTTTATACGCACAGCTTTAACTTTTACTATACATACGATTCTTATTTAGATTATTGTCTTCTGCAAAGCTATATTTTCCTGTAATTCATTCGATGGGAATATTGTATCAGAAAAACAAACCGCTTACCACTCAACTTACACGCGTGAACACTTCTCTAAATATGGTATCAGAGGTATTTAATCTTGTACCCTACAATTGTTATAAATTAGTGAGTACATTCAACGCGCACTAAAAGATACTCAACAGTTTATACACGCAGCTTTAACTTTTACTATACATACGATTCTTATTTAGATTATTGTCTTCTGAAAAGCTATATTTTCCTGTAATTCATTCAATGTGGATATTGTATCAGAAAAACAAACCGCTTACCACTCAACTCACACGCGTGAACACTTCTCTGAATATGGTATCAGAGATATTTGATCTTGTAGCCCAATATTGTTATAAATTATCAAATTCATTCACAGCCTAATGAAAAATTCTCAACCATTTATACACGCAGCTTTAACTTTTACTATACATACGAATCTTATTTAGATTATTGTCTTCTGCAAAGCTATATTTTGCAGTAATTCATTCGATGTGGATATTGTATCAGAAAAACAAACCGCTTATCACTCAACTCACACGCGTGAACACTTCTCTAAATATGGTATCAGAGATATTTGATCTTGTAGCCCAATATTGTTATAAATTATCAAATTCATTCACAGCCTAATGAAAAATTCTCAACCATTTATACACGCAGCTTTAACTTTTACTATACATACGAATCTTATTTAGATTATTATCTTCTGAAAAGCTATATTTTGCAGTAATTTATTCGACGGGGATATTGTATCAGAAAACAAGCCGCTATGTGCTCAACTCACACGCGTCTACACTTCTCTGAATATGGTATCAGAGGTATTTAATCTTGTACCCTACAATTGTTATAAATTAGTGAGTACATTCAACGCGCACTAAAAGATACTCAACAGTTTATACACGCAGCTTTAACTTTTACTATACATACGATTCTTATTTAGATTATTGTCTTCTGCAAAGCTATATTTTGCAGTAATTTATTTGATGTGGATATTGTATCAGAAAAACAAGCCGCTAAGTGCTCAACTCACACGCGTGAACACTTCTCCAAATATGGTATCAGAGATATTTGATCTTGTAGCCCAATATTGTTATAAATTATCAAATTCATTCACAGCCTAATGAAAAATTCTCAACCATTTATACACGCAGCTTTAACTTTTACTATACATACGAATCTTATATAGATTATTGTCTGCTGAAAAGCTATATTTTGCAGTAATTCATTCGATGGCGATATTGTATCAGAAAAACAAGCCGCTAAGTGCTCAACTCACACGCGTCAACACTTATCTGAATATGGTATCAGAGATAGTTAATCTTGTAGCCCACTATTGTTATTCATTATTGAGTTCATTCAACGCGCATTAAAAGATACACGACAGTTTATACACGCAGCTTTAACTTTTACTATACATACGATTCTTATTTAGATTATTATCTTCTGAAAAGATATATTTTGCAGTAATTCATTCGATGGGAATATTATATCAGAAAAACAAGCCGCTTATCACTCAACTCACACGCGTTAACACTTCTCTGAATATGGTATCAGAAATATTTGATCTTGCAGCCCAATATTGTTATAAATTAGCAAATTCATTCAACACCTATTGAAAAATTCTCAACCATTTATACACGCAGCTTTAACTTTTACTATACATACGAATCTTATTTTGATTGTGGTCTTCTGAGAAGTTATATTTTGCTGTAATTCATTCGATGGGAATATTATATCAGAAAAACAAGCCGCTTATCACTCAACTCACACGCGTGAACACTTCTCTGAATATGATATCAGAAATATTTGATCTTGCAGCCCAATATTGTTATAAACTAGCAAATTCATTCAACACCTATTGAAAAATTCTCAACCATTTATACACGCAGCTTTAACTTTTACTATACATACGAATCTTATTTAGATTATTGTCTTCTGCAAAGCTATATTTTGCTGTAATTCTTTCGTTGGGAATTTCTTTATCAGAAAAACAAGCCGCTTATCACTCAACTCACACGCGTGAACACTTCTCTGAATATGATATCAGAAATATTTGATCTTGTAGCCCACTATTGTTATTCATTATTGAGTTCATTCAACGCGCATTAAAAGATACACGACAGTTTATACACGCAGCTTTAACTTTTACTATACATACGAATCTTATTTTGATTGTGGTCTTCTGAAAAGTTATATTTTGCTGTAATTCATTCGATGGGAATATTATATCAGAAAAACAAGCCGTTTATCACTCAACTCACACGCGTGAACACTTCTCCGAATATGATATCAGAAATATTTGATCTTGCAGCCCAATATTGTTATAAATTAGCAAATTCATTCAACGCCTATTGAAAAATTCTCAACCATTTATACACGCAGCTTTAACTTTTATTATACATACGAATCTTATTTTGATTGTTGTCCTCTGAAAATTTATATTTTGCTGTAATTCATTCGATGGGAATATTATATCGGAAAAACAAGCCGCTTATCACTCAACTCACACGCGTGAACACTTCTCTGAATATGGTATCAGAGATATTTGATCTTGTAGCCCAATATTGTTATAAATTATCAAATTCATTCACAGCCTAATGAAAAATTCTCAACCATTTATACACGCAGCTTTAACTTTTACTATACATACGAATCTTATTTAGATTATTGTCTTCTGCAAAGCTATATTTTGCAGTAATTCATTCGATGTGGATATTGTATCAGAAAAACAAGCCGCTAAGTGCTCAACTCACACGCGTCAACACTTCTCTGAATATGGTATCAGAGATATTTAATCTTGTAGCCCACTATTGTTATTCATTATTGAGTTCATTCAGCGCGCATTAAACGATACACAACAGTTTACACATCTTGCTTGAAGCTTTACTATACGCCCGAATATTATTGAGATTTTTTCCCTATAGAATGTCATATTCTGCTATAATTAAGTCGCTGGGAATATTATTTCAGAAAAACGAGCCGCTAAGTGCTCAACCAACATGCGTGAACACTTCTCTGAATATAATATTAGAAATATTTGATCTTGTAGCCCAAGATTGTTATACATTAGTGAGTTGATACAACGCCCAATAAACGATACACAACAGTATATACACGCACCTTGAACTTTAAATAAACATACGAATTATATTTAGATTATTGTCTTCTGAAAAGCTATATTTTGCTGTAATTAATTGGATGTTGATGTTATAACAGAAAAACAAGCCACTTATCACTCAACTCACACTCGTGAACACTTCTCTGAATTTGGTATCAGAGATATTCAATCTTGTAGCCCACGATGGTTATACATTAGTGAGTTCATTCAACGCGCATTAAACGATACACAACAGTTTATACATGCCGTTTTAACATTTAATATACATACGAATCTTATTTTGATTGTGGTCTTCTGAAAAGCTATATTTTGCTGTAATTCATTCGATGGCGATATTGTATCAGAAAAACAAGCCGCTTATCACTCAACTCACACGCGTGAACACTTCTCTGAATATGGTATCAGAGATATTTTATCTTGCAGCCCAATATTGTTATAAATTAGCAAATTCATTCAACGCCTATTGAAAAATTCTCAACCATTTATACACGCAGCTTTAACTTTTACTATACATACGAATCTTACTTAGATTATTGTCTTCTGAAAAGCTATATTTTGCAGTAATTCATTCGACGGGGATATTGTATCAGAAAACAAGCCGCTATGTGCTCAACTTACACGCGTCTACACTTCTCTGAATATGGTATCAGAGATATTTAATCTTGTACCCCACAATTGTTATAAATTAGTGAGTACATTCAACGCGCACTAAAAGATACTCAACAGTTTATACACGCCGTTTGAAGCTTTACTATACATACGATTCTTATTTAGATTATTGTCTTCTGCAAAGCTATATTTTGCAGTAATTCATTCGATGTGGATATTGTATCAGAAAAACAAACCGCTAAGTGCTCAACTCACACGCGTGAACACTTCTCCAAATATGGTATCAGAGATATTTGATCTTGTAGCCCAATATTGTTATAAATAATCAAATTCATTCACAGCCTAATGAAAAATTCTCAACCATTTATACACGCAGCTTTAACTTTTACTATACATACGATTCTTATTTAGATTATTGTCTTCTGCAAAGCTATATTTTGCAGTAATTCATTCGATGTGGATATTGTATCAGAAAAACAAACCGCTTATCACTCAACTCACACGCGTGAACACTTCTCTAAATATGGTATCAGAGATATTTGATCTTGTAGCCCAATATTGTTATAAATTATCAAATTCATTCACAGCCTAATGAAAAATTCTCAACCATTTATACACGCAGCTTTAACTTTTACTATACATACGAATCTTATTTAGATTATTATCTTCTGAAAAGCTATATTTTGCAGTAATTCATTCGATGTGGATATTGTATCAGAAAAACAAACCGCTAAGTGGTCAACTCACACGCGTGAACACTTATCTGAATATGGTATCAGAGATAGTTAATCTTGTAGCCCACTATTGTTATTCATTATTGAGTTCATTCAACGCGCATTAAAAGATACACGACAGTTTATACACGCAGCTTTAACTTTTACTATAAATACGAAACTTACTTAGATTATTGTCTTCTGAAAAGCTATATTTTGCAGTAATTCATTCGACGGGGATATTGTATCAGAAAACAAGCCGCTATGTGCTCAACTCACACGCGTCTACACGTCTCTGAATATGGTATCAGAGGTATTTAATCTTGTACCCTACAATTGTTATAAATTAGTGAGTACATTCAACGCGCACTAAAAGATACTCAACAGTTTATACACGCAGCTTTAACTTTTACTATACACACGATTCTTATTTAGATTATTGTCTTCTGCAAAGCTATATTTTGCAGTAATTTATTTGATCTGGATATTGTATCAGAAAAACAAGCCGCTAAGTGCTCAACTCACACGCGTGAACACTTCTCCAAATATGGTATCAGAGATATTTGATCTTGTAGCCCAATATTGTTATAAATTATCAAATTCATTCACAGCCTAATGAAAAATTCTCAACCATTTATACACGCAGCTTTAACTTTTACTATACATACGAATCTTATTTAGATTATTGTCTTCTGAAAAGCTATATTTTGCAGTAATTCATTCGATGTGGATATTGTATCAGAAAAACAAGCCGCTAAGTGCTCAACTCACACGCGTCAACACTTATCTGAATATGGTATCAGAGATAGTTAATCTTGTAGCCCACTATTGTTATTCATTATTGAGTTCATTCAACGCGCATTAAAAGATACACGACAGTTTATACACGCAGCTTTAACTTTTACTATACATACGAATCTTATTTAGATTATTGTCTTCTGCAAAGCTATATTTTGCTGTAATTCATTCGATGGGAATATTATATCAGAAAAACAAGCCGCTTATCACTCAACTCACACGCGTTAACACTTCTCTGAATATGGTATCAGAAATATTTGATCTTGCAGCCCAATATTGTTATAAATTAGCAAATTCATTCAACACCTATTGAAAAATTCTCAACCATTTATACACGCAGCTTTAACTTTTACTATACATACGAATCTTATTTAGATTGTGGTCTTCTGAGAAGTTATATTTTGCTGTAATTCATTCGATGGGAATATTATATCAGAAAAACAAGCCGCTTATCACTCAACTCACACGCGTGAACACTTCTCTGAATATGTTATCAGAAATATTTGATCTTGCAGCCCAATATTGTTATAAATTAGCAAATTCATTCAACCCCTATTGAAAAATTCTCAACCATTTATACACGCAGCTTTAACTTTTACTATACATACGAATCTTATTTAGATTATTGTCTTCTGCAAAGCTATATTTTGCTGTAATTCATTCGATGGGAATATTATATCAGAAAAACAAGCCGCTTATCACTCAACTCACACGCGTCAACACTTATCTGAATATGGTATCAGAGATAGTTAATCTTGTAGCCCACTATTGTTATTCATTATTGAGTTCATTCAACGCGCATTAAAAGATACACGACAGTTTATACACGCAGCTTTAACTTTTACTATACATAGGATTATTATTTAGATAATTGTCTTCTCAAAACCTATATTCTGCTGTAATTCATTTGATGGGAATATTATATCAGAAAAACAAGCCGCTTATCACTCAACTCACACGCGTGAAAACTTCTCTGAATATGGTATCAGAGATATTTGATCTTGCAGCCCAATATTGTTATAAATTAGCAAATTCATTCAACACCTATTGAAAAATTCTCAACCACTCATACACGCAGCTTTAACTTTTAATATACATACGAATCTTATTTAGATTATTGTCTTCTGAAAAGCTATATTTTGCTGTAATTCATTCGATGGGAATATTATAACAGAAAAACAAGCCGCTTATCACTCAACTCACACGCGTGAACACTTCTCTGAATATGATATCAGAAATATTTGATATTGTAGCCCAATATTGTTATAAACTAGCAAATTCATTCAACGCCTATTGAAAAATTCTCAACCATTTATACACGCAGCTTTAACTTTTACTATAAATACGAATCTTACTTAGATTATTGTCTTCTGAAAAGCTATATTTTGCAGTAATTCATTCGACGGGGCTATTGTATCAGAAAACAAGCCGCTATGTGCTCAACTCACACGCGTCAACACTTATCTGAATACGGTATCAGAGATATTCACTCTTGTAGCTCACGATGGTTATAGATTAGTGAGTTCATTCAACGCGCATTAAATGATACACAACAGTTTATACATGCCGTTTTAACTTTTAATATACATACGAATCTTATATAGATTATTGTCTTCTGAAAAGCTATATTTTGCAGTAATTCATTCGATGGCGATATTGTATCAGAAAAACAAGCCGCTTATCACTCAACTCACACGCGTGAAAACTTCTCTGAATATGGTATCAGAGATATTTTATCTTGCAGCCCAATATTGTTATAAATTAGCAAATTCATTCAACGCCTATTGAAAAATTCTCAACCATTTATACACGCAGCTTTAACTTTTATTATACATACGAATCTTATTTTGATTGTTGTCCTCTGAAAATTTATATTTTGCTGTAATTCATTCGATGGGAATATTATATCTGAAAAACAAGCCGCTTATCACTCAACTCACACGCGTGAACACTTCTCTGAATATGGTATCAGAGATATTTGATCTTGTAGCCCAATATTGTTATAAATTATCAAATTCATTCACAGCCTAATGAAAAATTCTCAACCATTTATACACGCAGCTTTAACTTTTACTATACATACGAATCTTATTTAGATTATTGTCTTCTGCAAAGCTATATTTTGCAGTAATTCATTCGATGTGGATATTGTATCAGAAAAACAAGCCGCTAAGTGCTCAACTCACACGCGTCAACACTTCTCTGAATATGGTATCAGAGATTCTTAATCTTGTAGCCCACTATTGTTATTCATTATTGAGTTCATTCAGCGCGCATTAAACGATACACAACAGTTTACACACCTTGCTTGAAGCTTTACTATACGCCCGAATATTATTGAGATTTTTTCCCTATAGAATGTCATATTCTGCTATAATTAAGTCGCTGGGAATATTATTTCAGAAAAACGAGCCGCTAAGTGCTCAACCAACATGCGTGAACAATTCTCTGAATATAATATTAGAAATATTTGATCTTGTAGCCCATGATTGTTATACATTAGTGAGTTGATACAACGCCCATTAAACGATACACAACAGTATATACACGCACCTTGAACTTTAAATAAACATACGAATTATATTTAGATTATTGTCTTCTGAAAAGCTATATTTTGCTGTAATTAATTCGATGTTGATGTTATAACAGAAAAACAAGCCACTGATCCCTCAACTCACACTCGAGAAAACTTCTCTGAATTTGGTTTCAGAGATATTCAATCTTGTAGCCCACGATGGTTATACATTAGTGAGTTCATTCAACGCGCATTAAACAATACACAACAGTTTATACATGCCGTTTTAACATTTAATATACATACGAATCTTATATAGATTATTGTCTTCTGAAAAGCTATATTTTGCAGTAATTCATTCGATGGCGATATTGTATCAGAAAAACAAGCCGCTTATCACTCAATTTACACGCGTGAAAACTTCTCTGAATATGGTATTAGAGATATTTGATCTTGCAGCACAATATTGTTATAAATTAGCAAATTCATTCAACACCTATTGAAAAATTCTCAACCACTCATACACGCAGCTTTAACTTTTAATATACATACGAATCTTATTTAGATTATTGTCTTCTGAAAAGCTATATTTTGCTGTAATTCATTCGATGGGAATATTATAACAGAAAAACAATCCGCTTATCACTCAACTCACACGCGTTAACACTTCTCTGAATATGGTATCAGAAATATTTGATCTTGCAGCCCAATATTGTTATAAATTAGCAAATTCATTCAACGCCTATTGAAAAATTCTCAACCATTTATACACGCAGCTTTAACTTTTACTATACATACGAATCTTATTTTGATTGTGGTCTTCTGAAAAGCTATATTTTGCTGTAAATCATTCGATGGGAATATTATATCAGAAAAACAAGTCGCTTATCACTCAACTCACACGCGTGAACACTTCTCTGAATATGGTATCAGAAATATTTGATCTTGCAGCCCAATATTGTTATAAATTAGCAAATTCATTCAACGCCTATTGAAAAATTCTCAACCATTTATACAGGCAGCTTTAACTTTTACTATAAATACGAATCTTACTTAGATTATTGTATTCTGAAAAGCTATATTTTGCAGTAATTCATTCGACGGGGATATTGTATCAGAAAACAAGCCGCTATGTGCTCAACTCACACGCGTCAACACTTATCTGATTACGGTATCAGAGATATTCACTCTTGTAGCTCACGATGGTTATACATTAGTGAGTTCATTCAACGCGCATTAAACGATACGCAACAGTTTATACATGCCGTTTTAACTTTTAATATACATACGAATCTTATTCAGATTATTGTCTTCTGAAAAGCTATATTTTTCAGTAATTCATTCGACGGGGATATTGTATCAGAAAAACAAGCCGCTATGTGCTCAACTCACACCCGTCTACACTTCTCTGAATATGGTATCAGAGATATTTAATCTTGTACCCCACAATTGTTATAAATTAGTGAGTACATTCAACGCGCACTAAAAGATACTCAACAGTTTATACACGCCGTTTGAAGCTTTACTATACGTACGAATATTATTCAGATTATTGTCTTCTGAAAAGCTATATTTTGCAGTAATTCATTCGATGTGGATATTGTATCAGAAAAACAAGCCGCTAAGTACTCAACTCACACGCGTCAACACTTATCTGAATATGGCATTATAGATATTTGATCTTGTAGCCCAAGATTGTTATAAATTAGCAAATTCATTCAACGCCTATTGAAAAATTCTCAACCATTTATACACGCAGCTATAACTTTTACTATACATACGAATCTTATTTAGATTATTGTTTTCTGAAAAGCTATATTTTGCAGTAATTCATTCGATGTGGATATTGTATCAGAAAAACAAGCCGCTAAGTGCTCAACTCATTCGCGTGAACACTTCTCTGAATATGGTATCAGAGATATTTAATATTGTAGCCCACTATTGTTATTCATTATTGAGTTCATTCAACGCGCATTAAAAGATACACGACAGTTTATACGCACAGCTTTAACTTTTACTATACATACGATTCTTATTTAGATTATTGTCTTCTGCAAAGCTATATTTTGCAGTAATTCATTCGATGTGGATATTGTATCAGAAAAACAAGCCGCTAAGTGCTCAACTCACACGCGTCAACACTTCTCTGAATATGGTATCAGAGATATTTGATCTTGTAGCCCAATATTGTTATAAATTATCAAATTCATTCACAGCCTAATGAAAAATTCTCAACCATTTATACACGCAGCTTTAACTTTTACTATACATACGAATCTTATTCAGATTATTGTCTTCTGCAAAGCTATATTTTGCAGTAATTCATTCGATGTGGATATTGTATCAGAAAAACAAGCCGCTAAGTGCTCAACTCACACGCGTCAACACTTCTCTGAATATGGTATCAGAGATATTTGATCTTGTAGCCCACTATTGTTATTCATTATTGAGTTCATTCAACGCGCATTAAAAGATACACGACAGTTTATACGCACAGCTTTAACTTTTACTATACATACGATTCTTATTTAGATTATTGTCTTCTGCAAAGCTATATTTTGCAGTAATTTATTCGATGTGGATATTGTATCAGAAAAACAAGCCGCTAAGTGCTCAACTCACACGCGTCAATACTTATCTGATTAGGGTATCAGAGATATTTAATCTTGTAGCCCACTATTTTTATTCATTATTGAGTTCATTCAACGCGCATTAAAAGATACACGACAGTTTATACACGCAGCTTTAACTTTTACTATACATACGAATCTTATTTAGATTATTGTCTTCTGAAAAGCTATATTTTGCTGTAATTCATTCGATGGGAATATTATATCAGAAAAACAAGCCGCTAAGTGCTCAACTCACACGCGTCAACACTTCTCTGAATATGGTATCAGAGATATTTGATCTTGTAGCCCAATATTGTTATAAATTATCAAATTCATTCAACGCCTATTGAAAAATTCTCAACCATTTATACACGCAGTTTTAACTTTTACTATACATACGAATCTTATTTAGATTATTGTCTTCTGCAAAGCTATATTTTGCAGTAATTCATTCGATGTGGATATTGTATCAGAAAAACAAGCCGCTAAGTGCTCAACTCACACGCGTCAACACTTCTCTGAATATGGTATCAGAGATATTTGATCTTGTAGCCCAATATTGTTATAAATTATCAAATTCATTCACAGCCTAATGAAAAATTCTCAACCATTTATACACGCAGCTTTAACTTTTACTATACATACGATTCTTATTTAGATTATTGTCTTCTGCAAAGCTATATTTTGCAGTAATTTATTCGATGTGGATATTGTATCAGAAAAACAAGCCGCTTATCACTCAACTCACACGCGTGAACACTTCTCTGAATATGGTATCAGAGATATTTGATCTTGTAGCCCAATATTGTTATAAATTATCAAATTCATTCACAGCCTAATGAAAAATTCTCAACCATTTATACACGCAGCTTTAACTTCTACTATACATACGAATCTTATTTAGATTATTGTCTTCTGCAAAGCTATATTTTGCAGTAATTCATTCGATGTGGATATTGTATCAGAAAAACAAGCCGCTAAGTGCTCAACTCACACGCGTCAACACTTCTCTGAATATGGTATCAGAGATATTTGATCTTGTAGCCCAATATTGTTATAAATTATCAAATTCATTCACAGCCTAATGAAAAATTCTCAACCATTTATACACGCAGCTTTAAGTTTTACTATACATACGAATCTTATTCAGATTATTGTCTTCTGCAAAGCTATATTATGCAGTAATTCATTCGATGTGGATATTGTATCAGAAAAACAAGCCGCTAAGTGCTCAACTCACAAGCGTCAATACTTATCTGAGTAGGGTATCACAGATATTTAATCTTGTATCCCACGATAGTAATACATTAGTGAGTTCAGTCAACGCGCATTGAACGATTCTCAACAGTCTTTACTCGCCGTTTGAAGCTTTACTATACGTACGAATATTATTTAGATTTCTGACCTCTAAAACGCCATATTTTGCTGTAATTAATTCGCTGGGAATATTATTACAGAAAATCGAGTCGCTAAGTTCCCAACTCACACGCGTGAACACTTCTCTGAATATGGTCAAAGAGATATTTAATCTTGTAGCCCACTATTGTTATTCATTATTGAGTTCATTCAGCGCGCATTAAACGATACACGACAGTTTATACACGTTGTTTGAAGCTTTACCATACGCCCTAATATTATTTAGATTTTTCCCTCTAAAATGCCATATTCTGTTATAATTAAGTCGCCGGGAATATTATGTCAGACAAAACGAGCCGCTAAGTGCTCAACCAACATGCGTGAACACTTCTCTGAATATAGTATTAGAAATATTTGATCTTGTAGCCCAAGATTGTTATACATTAGTGAGTTGATACAACGCCCAATAAACGATACACAACAGTATATACACGCACCTTGAACTTTAAATAAACATACGAATTATATTTAGATTATTGTCTTCTGAAAAGCTATATTTTGCTGTAATTAATTGGATGTTGATGTTATAACAGAAAAACAAGCCACTTATCACTCAACTCACACTCGTGAACACTTCTCTGAATTTGGTATCAGAGATATTCAATCTTGTAGCCCACGATGGTTATACATTAGTGAGTTCATTCAACGCGCATTAAACGATACACAACAGTTTATACATGCCGTTTTAACATTTAATATACATACGAATCTTATTTTGATTGTGGTCTTCTGAAAAGCTATATTTTGCTGTAATTCATTCGATGGCGATATTGTATCAGAAAAACAAGCCGCTTATCACTCAACTCACACGCGTGAACACTTCTCTGAATATGGTATCAGAGATATTTGATCTTGTAGCCCAATATTGTTATAAATTATCAAATTCATTCACAGCCTAATGAAAAATTCTCAACCATTTATACACGCAGCTTTAACTTTTACTATAAATACGAATCTTACTTAGATTATTGTCTTCTGAAAAGCTATATTTTGCAGTAATTCATTCGACGGGGATATTGTATCAGAAAACAAGCCGCTATGTGCTCAACTTACACGCGTCTACACTTCTCTGAATATGGTATCAGAGATATTTAATCTTGTACCCCACAATTGTTATAAATTAGTGAGTACATTCAACGCGCACTAAAAGATACTCAACAGTTTATACACGCCGTTTGAAGCTTTACTATACATACGATTCTTATTTAGATTATTGTCTTCTGCAAAGCTATATTTTGCAGTAATTCATTCGATGTGGATATTGTATCAGAAAAACAAACCGCTTATCACTCAACTCACACGCGTGAACACTTCTCTAAATATGGTATCAGAGATATTTGATCTTGTAGCCCAATATTGTTATAAATAATCAAATTCATTCACAGCCTAATGAAAAATTCTCAACCATTTATACACGCAGCTTTAACTTTTACTATACATACGAAACTTATTTAGATTATTGTCTTCTGCAAAGCTATATTTTGCAGTAATTCATTCAATGTGGATATTGTATCAGAAAAACAAACCGCTTACCACTCAACTTACACGCGTGAACACTTCTCTAAATATGGTATCAGAGATATTTGATCTTGTAGCCCAATATTGTTATAAATTATCAAATTCATTCACAGCCTAATGAAAAATTCTCAACCATTTATACACGCAGCTTTAACTTTTACTATACATACGAATCTTATTTAGATTATTATCTTCTGAAAAGCTATATTTTGCAGTAATTTATTCGACGGGGATATTGTATCAGAAAACAAACCGCTAAGTGGTCAACTCACACGCGTCAACACTTATCTGAATATGGTATCAGAGATATTTAATATTGTAGCCCACTATTGTTATTCATTATTGAGTTCATTCAACGCGCATTAAAAGATACACGACAGTTTATACGCACAGCTTTAACTTTTACTATACATACGATTCTTATTTAGATTATTGTCTTCTGCAAAGCTATATTTTGCAGTAATTTATTCGATGGGAATATTGTATCAGAAAAACAAACCGCTTACCACTCAACTTACACGCGTGAACACTTCTCTAAATATGGTATCAGAGGTATTTAATCTTGTACCCTACAATTGTTATAAATTAGTGAGTACATTCAACGCGCACTAAAAGATACTCAACAGTTTATACACGCAGCTTTAACTTTTACTATACATACGATTCTTATTTAGATTATTGTCTTCTGAAAAGCTATATTTTCCTGTAATTCATTCAATGTGGATATTGTATCAGAAAAACAAACCGCTTACCACTCAACTCACACGCGTGAACACTTCTCTGAATATGGTATCAGAGATATTTGATCTTGTAGCCCAATATTGTTATAATATATCAAATTCATTCACAGCCTAATGAAAAATTCTCAACCATTTATACACACAGCTTTAACTTTTACTATACATACGAATCTTATTTAGATTATTGTCTTCTGCAAAGCTATATTTTGCAGTAATTCATTCGATGTGGATATTGTATCAGAAAAACAAACCGCTTATCACTCAACTCACACGCGTGAACACTTCTCTAAATATGGTATCAGAGATATTTGATCTTGTAGCCCAATATTGTTATAAATTATCAAATTCATTCACAGAATAATTAAAAATTCTCAACCATTTATACACGCAGCTTTAACTTTTACTATAAATACGAATCTTACTTAGATTATTGTCTTCTGAAAAGCTATATTTTGCAGTAATTCATTCGACGGGGATATTGTATCAGAAAACAAGCCGCTATGTGCTCAACTCACACGCGTCTACACTTCTCTGAATATGGTATCAGAGGTATTTAATCTTGTACCCTACAATTGTTATAAATTAGTGAGTACATTCAACGCGCACTAAAAGATACTCAACAGTTTATACACGCAGCTTTAACTTTTACTATACATACGATTCTTATTTAGATTATTGTCTTCTGCAAAGCTATATTTTGCAGTAATTTATTTGATGTGGATATTGTATCAGAAAAACAAGCCGCTAAGTGCTCAACTCACACGCGTGAACACTTCTCCAAATATGGTATCAGAGATATTTGATCTTGTAGCCCAATATTGTTATAAATAATCAAATTCATTCACAGCCTATTGAAAAATTCTCAACCATTTATACACGCAGCTTTAACTTTTACTATACATACGAATTTATTTAGATTATTGTCTTCTGAAAAGCTATATTTTGCAGTAATTCATTCGATGTGGATATTGTATCAGAAAAACAAGCCGCTAAGTGCTCAACTCACACGCGTCAACACTTATCTGAATATGGTATCAGAGATAGTTAATCTTGTAGCCCACTATTGTTATTCATTATTGAGTTCATTCAACGCGCATTAAAAGATACACGACAGTTTATACACGCAGCTTTAACTTTTACTATACATACGATTCTTATTTAGATTATTATCTTCTGAAAAGATATATTTTGCTGTAATTCATTCGATGGGAATATTATATCGGAAAAACAAGCCGCTTATCACTCAACTCACACGCGTTAACACTTCTCTGAATATGGTATCAGAAATATTTGATCTTGCAGCCCAATATTGTTATAAATTAGCAAATTCATTCAACACCTATTGAAAAATTCTCAACCATTTATACACGAAGCTTTAACTTTTACTATACATACGAATCTTATTTTGATTGTGGTCTTCTGATAAGATATATTTTGCTGTAATTCATTCGATGTGTATATTTTATCAGAAAAACAAGCCGCTTATGTCTCAACTCACACGCGTGAACACTTCTCTGAATATGATATCAGAAATATTTGATCTTGCAGCCCAATATTGTTATAAACTAGCAAATACATACAACGCCGAATGAACAATACTCAACAAAGTATACACGAAGCGTTAACTGTTACTATACATATGAATCTTATTTAGATAATTGTCTTCTCAAAACCTATATTCTGCTGTAATTCATTTGATGGGAATATTATATCAGAAAAACAAGCCGCTTATCACTCAACTCACACGCGTGAAAACTTCTCTGAATATGATATCAGAAATATTTGATCTTGTAGCCCACTATTGTTATTCATTATTGAGTTCATTCAACGCGCATTAAAAGATACACGACAGTTTATACACGCAGCTTTAACTTTTACTATACATACGAATCTTATTTTGATTGTGGTCTTCTGAAAAGTTATATTTTGCTGTAATTCATTCGATGGGAATATTATATCGGAAAAACAAGCCGCTTATCACTCAACTCACACGCGTTAACACTTCTCTGAATATGGTATCAGAAATATTTGATCTTGCAGCCCAATATTGTTATAAATTAGCAAATTCATTCAACGCCTATTGAAAAATTCTCAACCATTTATACACGCAGCTTTAACTTTTATTATACATACGAATCTTATTTTGATTGTTGTCCTCTGAAAATTTATATTTTGCTGTAATTCATTCGATGGGAATATTATATCGGAAAAACAAGCCGCTTATCACTCAACTCACACGCGTGAACACTTCTCTGAATATGGTATCAGAGATATTTGATCTTGTAGCCCAATATTGTTATAAATTATCAAATTCATTCACAGCCTAATGAAAAATTCTCAACCATTTATACACGCAGCTTTAACTTTTACTATACATACGAATCTTATTTAGATTATTGTCTTCTGCAAAGCTATATTTTGCAGTAATTCATTCGATGTGGATATTGTATCAGAAAAACAAGCCGCTAAGTGCTCAACTCACACGCGTCAACACTTCTCTGAATATGGTATCAGAGATATTTAATCTTGTAGCCCACTATTGTTATTCATTATTGAGTTCATTCAGCGCGCATTAAACGATACACAACAGTTTACACATCTTGCTTGAAGCTTTACTATACGCCCGAATATTATTGAGATTTTTTCCCTATAGAATGTCATATTCTGCTATAATTAAGTCGCTGGGAATATTATTTCAGAAAAACGAGTCGCTAAGTGCTCAACCAACATGCGTGAACAATTCTCTGAATATAATATTAGAAATATTTGATCTTGTAGCCCAAGATTGTTATACATTAGTGAGTTGATACAACGCCCAATAAACGATACACAACAGTATATACACGCACCTTGAACTTTAAATAAACATACGAATTATATTTAGATTATTGTCTTCTGAAAAGCTATATTTTGCTGTAATTAATTGGATGTTGATGTTATAACAGAAAAACAAGCCACTTATCACTCAACTCACACTCGTGAACACTTCTCTGAATTTGGTATCAGAGATATTCAATCTTGTAGCCCACGATGGTTATACATTAGTGAGTTCATTCAACGCGCATTAAACGATACACAACAGTTTATACATGCCGTTTTAACATTTAATATACATACGAATCTTATTTTGATTGTGGTCTTCTGAAAAGCTATATTTTGCTGTAATTCATTCGATGGCGATATTGTATCAGAAAAACAAGCCGCTTATCACTCAACTCACACGCGTGAACACTTCTCTGAATATGGTATCAGAGATATTTGATCTTGCAGCCCAATATTGTTATAAATTAGCAAATTCATTCAACGCCTATTGAAAAATTCTCAACCATTTATACACGCAGCTTTAACTTTTACTATAAATACGAATCTTACTTAGATTATTGTCTTCTGAAAAGCTATATTTTGCAGTAATTCATTCGACGGGGATATTGTATCAGAAAACAAGCCGCTATGTGCTCAACTTACACGCGTCTACACTTCTCTGAATATGGTATCAGAGATATTTAATCTTGTACCCCACAATTGTTATAAATTAGTGAGTACATTCAACGCGCACTAAAAGATACTCAACAGTTTATACACGCCGTTTGAAGCTTTACTATACATACGATTCTTATTTAGATTATTGTCTTCTGCAAAGCTATATTTTGCAGTAATTCATTCGATGTGGATATTGTATCAGAAAAACAAACCGCTTATCACTCAACTCACACGCGTGAAAACAACACTAAATATGGTATCAGAGATATTTGATCTTGTAGCCCAATATTGTTATAAATTATCAAATTCATTCACAGCCTAATGAAAAATTCTCAATCATTTATACACGCAGCTTTAACTTTTACTATACATACGAATCTTATTTAGATTATTGTCTTCTGCAAAGCTATATTTTGCAGTAATTCATTCGATGTGGATATTGTATCAGAAAAACAAACCGCTTATCACTCAACTCACACGCGTGAACACTTCTCTAAATATGGTATCAGAGATATTTGATCTTGTAGCCCAATATTGTTATAAATTATCAAATTCATTCACAGCCTAATGAAAAATTCTCAACCATTTATACACGCAGCTTTAACTTTTACTATACATACGAATCTTATATAGATTATTGTCTTCTGAAAAGCTATATTTTGCAGTAATTCATTCGATGGCGATATTGTATCAGAAAACAAACCGCTAAGTGGTCAACTCACACGCGTGAACACTTATCTGAATATGGTATCAGAGATAGTTAATCTTGTAGCCCACTATTGTTATTCATTATTGAGTTCATTCAACGCGCATTAAAAGATACACGACAGTTTATACACGCAGCTTTAACTTTTACTATAAATACGAAACTTACTTAGATTATTGTCTTCTGAAAAGATATTTTTTGCTGTAATTTATTCGACGGGGTTTTTGTATCTGAAAACAAGCCGCTTTGTGCTCAACTCACACGCGTCTACACGTCTCTGAATATGGTATCAGAGGTATTTAATCTTGTACCCTACAATTGTTATAAATTAGTGAGTACATTCAACGCGCACTAAAAGATACTCAACAGTTTATACACGCAGCTTTAACTTTTACTATACACACGATTCTTATTTAGATTATTGTCTTCTGCAAAGCTATATTTTGCAGTAATTTATTTGATCTGGATATTGTATCAGAAAAACAAGCCGCTAAGTGCTCAACTCACACGCGTGAACACTTCTCCAAATATGGTATCAGAGATATTTGATCTTGTAGCCCAATATTGTTATAAATTATCAAATTCATTCACAGCCTAATGAAAAATTCTCAACCATTTATACACGCAGCTTTAACTTTTACTATACATACGAATCTTATTTAGATTATTGTCTTCTGCAAAGCTATATTTTGCAGTAATTCATTCGATGTGGATATTGTATCAGAAAAACAAGCCGCTAAGTGCTCAACTCACACGCGTCAACACTTCTCTGAATATGGTCAAAGAGATATTTAATCTTGTAGCCCACTATTGTTATTCATTATTGAGTTCATTCAGCGCTCATTAAACGATACAGGACAGTTTATACATGCCGTTTTGACATTTAATATACATACGAATCTTATATAGATTGTTGTCTTCTGAAAAGCTATATTTTGCTGTAATTCATTCGATGGGAATATTGTATCGGAAAAACAAGCCGCTTATCACTCAACTCACACGCGTGAAAACTTCTCTGAATATGGTATCAGAGATATTTGATCTTGCAGCCCAATATTGTTATAAATTAGCAAATTCATTCAACACCTATTGAAAAATTCTCAACCACTCATACACGCAGCTTTAACTTTTAATATACATACGAATCTTATTTAGATTATTGTCTTCTGAAAAGCTATATTTTGCTGTAATTCATTCGATGGGAATATTATAACAGAAAAACAAGCCGCTTATCACTCAACTCACACGCGTGAACACTTCTCTGAATATGGTATCAGAAATATTTGATCTTGCAGCCCAATATTGTTATAAATTAGCAAATTCATTCAACGCCTATTGAAAAATTCTCAACCATTTATACACGCAGCTTTAACTTTTACTATAAATACGAATCTTACTTAGATTATTGTCTTCTGAAAAGCTATATTTTGCAGTAATTCATTCGACGGGGCTATTGTATCAGAAAACAAGCCGCTATGTGCTCAACTCACACGCGTCTACACGTCTCTGAATATGGTATCAGAGGTATTTAATCTTGTACCCTACAATTGTTATAAATTAGTGAGTACATTCAACGCGCACTAAAAGATACTCAACAGTTTATACACGCAGCTTTAACTTTTACTATAAATACGAATCTTACTTAGATTATTGTCTTCTGAAAAGCTATATTTTGCAGTAATTCATTCGACGGGGATATTGTATCAGAAAACAAGCCGCTATGTGCTCAACTTACACGCGTCTACACTTCTCTGAATATGGTATCAGAGGTATTTAATCTTGTACCCTACAATTGTTATAAATTAGTGAGTACATTCAACGCGCACTAAAAGATACTCAACAGTTTATACACGCAGCTTTAACTTTTACTATACATACGATTCTTATTTAGATTATTATCTTCTGAAAAGATATATTTTGCTGTAATTCATTCGATGGGAATATTATATCAGAAAAACAAGCCGCTTATCACTCAACTCACACGCGTCAACACTTATCTGAATATGGTATCAGAGATAGTTAATCTTGTAGCCCACTATTGTTATTCATTATTGAGTTCATTCAACGCGCATTAAAAGATACACGACAGTTTATACACGCAGCTTTAACTTTTACCATACATATGAATCTTATTTAGATAATTGTCTTCTCAAAACCTATATTCTGCTGTAATTCATTTGATGGGAATATTATATCAGAAAAACAAGCCGCTTATCACTCAACTCACACGCGTGAAAACTTCTCTGAATATGGTATCAGAGATATTTGATCTTGCAGCACAATATTGTTATAAATTATCAAATTCATTCAACACCTATTGAAAAATTCTCAACCACTCATACACGCAGCTTTAACTTTTACTATACATACGAATCTTATTTAGATTATTGTCTTCTGAAAAGCTATATTTTGCTGTAATTCATTCGATGGGAATATTATAACAGAAAAACAAGCCGCTTATCACTCAACTCACACGCGTGAACACTTCTCTGAATATGATATCAGAAATATTTGATCTTGCAGCCCAATATTGTTATAAACTAGCAAATTCATTCAACGCCTATTGAAAAATTCTCAACCATTTATACACGCAGCTTTAACTTTTACTATAAATACGAATCTTACTTAGATTATTGTCTTCTGAAAAGCTATATTTTGCAGTAATTCATTCGACGGGGCTATTGTATCAGAAAACAAGCCGCTATGTGCTCAACTCACACGCGTCAACACTTATCTGAATACGGTATCAGAGATATTCACTCTTGTAGCTCACGATGGTTATAGATTAGTGAGTTCATTCAACGCGCATTAAATGATACACAACAGTTTATACATGCCGTTTTAACTTTTAATATACATACGAATCTTATATAGATTATTGTCTTCTGAAAAGCTATATTTTGCAGTAATTCATTCGATGGCGATATTGTATCAGAAAAACAAGCCGCTTATCACTCAACTCACACTCGTGAAAACTTCTCTGAATTTGGTATCAGAGATATTCAATCTTGTAGCCCTCGATGGTTATACATTAGTGAGTTCATTCAACGCGCATTAAACAATACACAACAGTTTATACATGCCGTTTTAACATTTAATATACATACGAATCTTATATAGATTATTGTCTTCTGAAAAGCTATATTTTGCAGTAATTCATTCGATGGCGATATTGTATCAGAAAAACAAGCCGCTTATCACTCAATTTACACGCGTGAAAACTTCTCTGAATATGGTATTAGAGATATTTGATCTTGCAGCACAATATTGTTATAAATTAGCAAATTCATTCAACACCTATTGAAAAATTCTCAACCACTCATACACGCAGCTTTAACTTTTAATATACATACGAATCTTATTTAGATTATTGTCTTCTGAAAAGCTATATTTTGCTGTAATTCATTCGATGGGAATATTATAACAGAAAAACAAGCCGCTTATCACTCAACTCACACGCGTTAACACTTCTCTGAATATGGTATCAGAAATATTTGATCTTGCAGCCCAATATTGTTATAAATTAGCAAATTCATTCAACGCCTATTGAAAAATTCTCAACCATTTATACACGCAGCTTTAACTTTTATTATACATACGAATCTTATTTTGATTGTGATCTTCTGAAAAGCTATATTTTGCTGTAATTCATTCGATGGGAATATTATATCAGAAAAACAAGTCGCTTATCACTCAACTCACACGCTTGAACACTTCTCTGAATATGGTATCAGAAATATTTGATCTTGCAGCCCAATATTGTTATAAATTAGCAAATTCATTCAACGCCTATTGAAAAATTCTCAACCATTTATACAGGCAGCTTTAACTTTTACTATAAATACGAATCTTACTTAGATTATTGTATTCTGAAAAGCTATATTTTGCAGTAATTCATTCGACGGGGATATTGTATCAGAAAACAAGCCGCTATGTGCTCAACTCACACGCGTCAACACTTATCTGATTACGGTATCAGAGATATTCACTCTTGTAGCTCACGATGGTTATACATTAGTGAGTTCATTCAACGCGCATTAAACGATACGCAACAGTTTATACATGCCGTTTTAACTTTTAATATACATACGAATCTTATTCAGATTATTGTCTTCTGAAAAGCTATATTTTTCAGTAATTCATTCGACGGGGATATTGTATCAGAAAAACAAGCCGCTATGTGCTCAACTCACACCCGTCTACACTTCTCTGAATATGGTATCAGAGATATTTAATCTTGTAACCCAAGATTGTTATAAATTAGTGAGTACATTCAACGCGCACTAAAAGATACTCAACAGTTTATACACGCCGTTTGAAGCTTTACTATACGTACGAATATTATTCAGATTATTGTCTTCTGAACAGCTATATTTTGCAGTAATTCATTCCATGTGGATATTGTATCAGAAAAACAAGCCGCTAAGTACTCAACTCACACGCGTCAACACTTATCTGAATATGGCAATATAGATATTTGATCTTGTAGCCCAATATTGTTATAAATTATCAAATTCATTCAACGCCTATTGAAAAATTCTCAACCATTTATACACGCAGTTTTAACTATTACTATACATACGAATCTTATTTAGATTATTGTCTTCTGCAAAGCTATATTTTGCAGTAATTCATTCGATGTGGATATTGTATCAGAAAACAAGCCGCTAAGTGCTCAACTCATTCGCGTGAACACTTCTCTGAATATGGTATCAGAAATATTTAATATTGTAGCCCACTATTGTTATTCATTATTGAGTTCATTCAACGCGCATTAAAAGATACACGACAGTTTATACACGCAGCTTTAACTTTTACTATACATACGAATCTTATTTAGATTATTGTCTTCTGCAAAGCTATATTTTGCAGTAATTCATTCGATGTGGATATTGTATCAGAAAAACAAGCCGCTAAGTGCTCAACTCACACGCGTCAACACTTCTCTGAATATGGTATCAGAGATATTTGATCTTGTAGCCCAATATTGTTATAAATTATCAAATTCATTCACAGCCTAATGAAAAATTCTCAACCATTTATACACGCAGCTTTAACTTTTACTATACATACGAATCTTATTCAGATTATTGTCTTCTGCAAAGCTATATTTTGCAGTAATTCATTCGATGTGGATATTGTATCAGAAAAACAAGCCGCTAAGTGCTCAACTCACACGCGTCAACACTTCTCTGAATATGGTATCAGAAATATTTAAGCTTGTAGCCCACTATTGTTATTCATTATTGAGTTCATTCAACGCGCATTAAAAGATACAAGACAGTTTATACACGCAGCTTTAACTTTTACTATACATACGATTCTTATTTAGATTATTGTCTTCTGAAAAGCTATATTTTGCAGTAATTCATTCGATGTGGATATTGTATCAGAAAAACAAGCCGCTAAGTGCTCAACTCACACGCGTCAATACTTATCTGAGTAGGGTATCAGAGATATTTAATCTTGTATCCCACGATTGTAATACATTAGTGAGTTCAGTCAACGCGCATTGAACGATTCTCAACAGTCTTTACTCGCCGTTTGAAGCTTTACTATACGTACGAATATTATTTAGATTTCTGACCTCTAAAACGCCATATTTTGCTGTAATTAATTCGCTGGGAATATTATTACAGAAAATCGAGTGGCTAAGTTCCCAACTCACACGCGTGAACACTTCTCTGAATATGGTCAAAGAGATATTTAATCTTGTAGCCCACTATTGTTATTCATTATTGAGTTCATTCAGCGCGCATTAAACGATACACGACAGTTTATACACGTTGTTTGAAGCTTTACCATACGCCCTAATATTATTTAGATTTTTCCCTCTAAAATGCCATATTCTGTTATAATTAAGTCGCCGGGAATATTATGTCAGACAAAACGAGCCGCTAAGTGCTCAACCAACATGCGTGAACACTTCTCTGAATATAATATTAGAAATATTTGATCTTGTAGCCCAAGATTGTTATACATTAGTGAGTTGATACAACGCCCAATAAACGATACACAACAGTATATACACGCACCTTGAACTTTAAATAAACATACGAATTATATAGATTATTGTCTTCTGAAAAGCTATATTTTGCAGTAATTCATTCGATGGCGATATTGTACCAGAAAAACAAGCCACTTATCACTCAACTCACACTCGTGAACACTTCTCTGAATTTGGTATCAGAGATATTCAATCTTGTAGCCCACGATGGTTATACATTAGTGAGTTCATTCAACGCGCATTAAACGATACACAACAGTTTATACATGCCGTTTTAACATTTAATATACATACGAATCTTATTTTGATTGTGGTCTTCTGAAAAGCTATATTTTGCTGTAATTCATTCGATGGCGATATTGTATCAGAAAAACAAGCCGCTTATCACTCAACTCACACGCGTGAACACTTCTCTGAATATGGTATCAGAGATATTTGATCTTGCAGCCCAATATTGTTATAAATTAGCAAATTCATTCAACGCCTATTGAAAAATTCTCAACAATTTATACACGCAGCTTTAACTTTTACTATACATACGATTCTTATTTAGATTATTGTCTTCTGAAAAGCTATATTTTGCAGTAATTCATTCGACGGGGATATTGTATAAGAAAACAAGCCGCTATGTGCTCAACTCACACGCGTCTACACTTCTCTGAATATGGTATCAGAGATATTTACTCTTGTAGCCCACGATTGTTATAAATTAGTGAGTTCATTCAACGCACACTAAAAGATACTCAACAGTTTATACACGCCGTTTGAAGCTTTACTATACGTACGAATATTATTCAGATTATTGTCTTCTGAAAAGCTATATTTTGCAGTAATTCATTCGATGTGGATATTGTATCAGAAAAACAAGCCGCTAAGTACTCAACTCACACGCGTCAACACTTATCTGAATATGGCATTATAGATATTTGATCTTGTAGCCCAAGATTGTTATAAATTAGCAAATTCATTCAACGCCTATTGAAAAATTCTCAACCATTTATACACGCAGCTATAACTTTTACTATACATACGAATCTTATTTAGATTATTGTTTTCTGAAAAGCTATATTTTGCAGTAATTCATTCGACGGGGATTTTGTATCAGAAAATCGAGCAGCTAAGTGCTCAACTCAACGCCTGAACACTTCTCTGAATATGGTATCAGAGATATTTAATATTGTAGCCCACTATTGTTATTCATTATTGAGTTCATTCAACGCGCATTAAAAGATACACGACAGTTTATACGCACAGCTTTAACTTTTACTATAAATACAAATCTTATTTAGATTATTGTCTTCTAAAAAGCTATATTCTGCTGTAATTAATTCGATTGGAATGTTATATCAGAAAAACAAGCCGCTAAGTGCTCAACTCGCACGCGTGAACACTTCTCTGAATATGGTATCAGAGATATTTGATCTTGTAGCCCAATATTGTTATAAATTAGCAAATTCATTCACAGCCTAATGAAAAATTTTCAACCATTTATACACGCAGCTTTAACTTTTACTATACATATGAATATTATTTTGATTTTTGTCTTCTCAAAACGTATATTTTGCTGTAATTCATTTGATGGGAATATTATATCAGAAAAACAAGCCGCTTATCACTCAACTCACACGCGTGAACACTTCTCTGAATATGGTATCAGAGATATTTGATCTTGCAGCACAATATTGTTATAAATTATCAAATTCATTCACAGCCTAATGAAAAATTCTCAACCATTTATACACACAGCTTTAACTTTTACTATACATACGAATCTTATTTAGATTATTGTCTTCTGCAAAGCTATGTTTTGCAGTAATTCATTCGATGTGGATATTGTATCAGAAAGACAAGCCGCTAAGTGCTCAACTCACACGCGTCAACACTTATCTGAATACGGTATCAGAGATATTTAATCTTGTAGCCCACTATTGTTATTCATTATTGAGTTCATTCATCGCGCATTAAAAGATACACAACAGTTTATACACGCGGTTTGAACTTTTACTATAAATACAAATCTTATTTAGATTATTGTCTTCTGAAAATCTTTATTGTGCTGTAATTCATTCGCTTGGTATTTTATATCTGAAAAACAAGCCGCTAAGTTCTCAACTCACACGCGTCAACACTTCTCTGAATATGGTATCAGAGATATTTGATATTGTAGCCCAATATTGTTATAAATTATCAAATTCATTCACAGCCTAATGAAAAATTCTCAACCATTTATACACGCAGTTTTAACTTTTACTATACATACGAATCTTATTTTGATTTTTGTCTTCTGCAAATCTATATTTTGCAGTAATTCATTCGATGTGTATATTGTATCAGAAAAACAAGCCGCTAAGTGCTCAACTCACACGCGTGAACACTTCTCTGAATATGGTATCAGAGATATTTGATCTTGTAGCCCAATATTGTTATAAATTATCAAATTCATTCAACGCCTATTGAAAAATTCTCAACCATTTATACACGCAGTTTTAACTTTTAATATACATACGAATCTTATTTAGATTATTGTCTTCTGAAAAGCTATATTTTGCAGTAATTCATTCGATGTGGATATTGTATCAGAAAACAAGCCGCTATGTGCTCAACTCACACGCGTCTACACTTCTCTGAATATGGTATCAGAGATATTTAATCTTGTACACGACAGTTTATACACACAGCTTTAACTTTTACTATACATACGATTCTTATTTAGATTATTGTCTTCTGAAAAGCTATATTTTGCTGTAATTCATTCGATGGGAATATTATATCAGAAAAACAAGCCGCTAATAACTCAACTCACACGCGTGCACACTTCTCTGAATATGGTATCGGAGATATTTGATCTTGTAGCCCAATATTGTTATAAATTATCAAATTCATTCACAGCCTAATGAAAAATTTTCAACCATTTTAACACGCAGCTTTAACTTTTACTATACATACGAATCTTATTTAGATTATTGTCTTCTGAAAAGCTATATTTTGCTGTAATTCATTCGATGTGTATATTTTATCAGAAAAACAAGCCGCTATGTGCTCAACTCACACGCGTCAACACTTCTCCAAATATGGTATCAGAGATATTTGATCTTGTAGCCCAATATTGTTATAAATTATCAAATTCATTCAACGCCTATTGAAAAATTCTCAACCATTTATACACGCAGTTTTAACTTTTAATATACATACGAATCTTATTTAGATTATTGTCTTCTGAAAAGCTATATTTTGCAGTAATTCATTCGATGTGGATATTGTATCAGAAAACAAGCCGCTATGTGCTCAACTTACACGCGTCTACACTTCTCTGAATATGGTATCAGAGATATTTAATCTTGTACCCCACAATTGTTATAAATTAGTGAGTTCATTCAACGCGCACTAAAAGATACTCAACAGTTTATACACGCCGTTTGAAGCTTTACTATACGTACGAATCTTATATAGATTATTGTCTTCTGAAAAGCTATATTTTGCAGTAATTCATTCGATGGCGATATTGTATCAGAAAAACAAGCCGCTTATCACTCAACTCACACGCGTCAACACTTATCTGAATATGGCATTATAGATATTTGATCTTGTAGCCCAATATTGTTATAAATTAGCAAATTCATTCAACGCCTATTGAAAAATTCTCAACCATTTATACACGCAGCTATAACTTTTACGATACATACGAATCTTATTTAGATTATTGTTTTCTGAAAAGCTATATTTTGCAGTAATTCATTCGACGGGGATTTTTTATCAGAAAATCGAGCAGCTAAGTGCTCAACTCACACGCGTGAACACTTCTCTGAATAAGGTATCAGAGATATTTAATCTGGTAGCCCACAATTGTTATTCATTATTGAGTTCATTCTACGCGCATTAGTCGATACACAACAGTTTATACACGCGGTTTGAACTTTTACTATAAATACGAATCTTATTTAGATTATTGTCTTCTAAAAAGCTATATTCTGCTGTAATTAATTCGATTGGAATATTATATCAGAAAAACAAGCCGCTAAGTGCTCAACTCGCACGCGTGAACACTTCTCTGAATATGGTATCCGAGATATTTGATCTTGTAGCCCAATATTGTTATAAATTAGCAAATTCATTCACAGCCTAATGAAAAATTTTCAACCATTTATACACGCAGCTTTAACTTTAATTATACATACGTATCTTATTTTGATTGTTGTCCTCTGAAAAGTTATATTTTGCTGTAATTCATTCGATGGGAATATTATATCAGAAAAACAAGCCGCTTATCACTCAACTCACACGCGCGAACACTTCTCTGAATATGGTATCAGAAATATTTGATCTTGCAGCCCAATATTGTTATAAATTAGCAAATTCATTCAACGCCTATTGAAAAATTCTCAACCATTTATACACGCAGCTTTAAGTTTTACTATAAATACGAATCTTACTTAGATTATTGTCTTCTGAAAAGCTATATTTTGCAGTAATTCATTCGACGGGGATATTGTATCAGAAAAAAGGCCGCTATGTGCTCAACTCACACGCGTCAACACTTATCTGATTACGGTATCAGAGATATTCACTCTTGTAGCTCACGATGGTTATAGATTAGTGAGTTCATTCAACGCGCATTAAATGATACACAACAGTTTATACATGCCGTTTTAACTTTTAATATACTTACGAATCTTATATAGATTATTGTCTTCTGAAAAGCTATATTTTGCAGTAATTCATTCGATGGCGATATTGTATCAGAAAAACAAGCTGCTTATCACTCAACTCACACGCGTGAACACTTCTCTGAATATGGTATCAGAGATATTTTATCTTGCAGCCCAATATTGTTATAAATTAGCAAATTCATTCAAGGCCTATGGAAAAATTCTCAACCACTTATACACGCAGCTTTAACTTTTACTATACATACGAATCTTATTTAGATTATTGTTTTCTGAAAAGCTATATTTTGCAGTAATTCATTCGACGGGGATTTTTTATCAGAAAATCGAGCAGCTAAGTGCTCAACTCACACGCCTGAACACTTCTCTGAATATGTTATCAGAGATATTTAATATTGTAGCCCACGATTGTTATAAATTAGTGAGTTCATTCAACGCGCAGTGAACGATACTCAACAGTTTCTACACGCCGTTTGAAGCTTTACTGCACTTACGAATATTATTTAGATTTTTGTCTTCTAAAATGCCTTTTTTTCTGTAATTAATTCGCTGTGAATATTATTACAGAAAATCGAGCAGCTAAGTGCTCAACTCACACGCGTGAACACTTCTCTGAATAAGGTATCAGAGATATTTAATCTGGTAGCCCACAATTGTTATTCATTATTGAGTTCATTCAACGCGCATTAGTCGATACACAACAGTTTATACACGCGGTTTGAACTTTTACTATAAATCCGAATCTTATTTAGATTATTGTCTTCTAAAAAGCTATATTCTGCTGTAATTATTTCGATGGGAATATTATATCAGAAAAACAAGCCGCTAAGTGCTCAACTCACACGCGTGAACACTTTTCTGAATATGGTATCAGAGATATTTGAGCTTGTAGCCCAATATTGTTATAAATTAGCAAATTCATTCACAGCCTAATGAAAAATTTTCAACCATTTATACACGCAACTTTAACTTTTATTATACATACGTATCTTATTTTGATTGTTGTCCTCTGAAAAGTTATATTCTGCTGTAATTCATTTGATGGGAATATTATATCAGAAAAACAAGCCGCTTATCACTCAACTCACACGCGTGAAAACTTCTCTGAATATGGTATCAGAGATATTTGATCTTGTAGCCCAATATTGTTATAAATTATCAAATTCATTCACAGCCTAATGAAAAATTCTCAACCATTTATACACGCAGCTTTAACTTTTACTATACATACGAATCTTATTCAGATTATTGTCTTCTGCAAAGCTATATTTTGCAGTAATTCATTCGATGTGGATATTGTATCAGAAAAACAAGCCGCTAAGTGCTCAACTCACACGCGTCAACACTTCTCTGAATATGGTATCAGAGATATTTGATCTTGTAGCCCAATATTGTTATAAATTATCAAATTCATTCACAGCCTAATGAAAAATTCTCAACCATTTATACACGCAGCTTTAACTTTTACTATACATACGAATCTTATTTAGATTATTGTCTTCTGAAAAGCTATATTTTGCAGTAATTCATTCGATGTGGATATTGTATCAGAAAAACAAGCCGCTAAGTGCTCAACTCACACGCGTCAACACTTATCTGAATATGGTATCAGAGATATTTAATCTTGTAGCCCACGATTGTTATAAATTAGTGAGTTCATTCAACGCGCATTGAACGATACTCAACAGTTTCTACACGCCGTTTGAAGCTTTACTGCACTTACGAATATTATTTAGATTTTTGTCCTCTAAAATGCCATATTTTGCTGTAATTAATTCGCTGTGAATATTATTACAGAAAATCGAGCAGCTAAGTGCTCAACTCACACGCGTGAACACTTCTCTGAATAAGGTATCAGAGATATTTAATCTGGTAGCCCACAATTGTTATTCATTATTGAGTTCATTCAAAGCGCATTAGTCGATACACAACAGTTTATACACGCGGTTTGAACTTTTACTATAAATCCGAATCTTATTTAGATTATTGTCTTCTAAAAAGCTATATTCTGCTGTAATTATTTCGATGGGAATATTATATCAGAAAAACAAACCGCTAACTGCTCAACTCACACGCGTGAACACTTCTCTGAATATGGTATCAGAGATATTTGAGCTTGTAGCCCAATATTGTTATAAATTAGCAAATTCATTCACAGCCTAATGAAAAATTTTCAACCATTTATACACGCAGTTTTAACTTTTACTATACATACGAATCTTATTTAGATTATTGTCTTCTGCAAAGCTATATTTTGCAGTAATTCATTCGATGTGGATATTGTATCAGAAAAACAAGCCGCTAAGGGCTCAACTCACACGCGTCAACACTTCTCTGAATATGGTATCAGAGATATTTGATCTTGTAGCCCAATATTGTTATAAATTATCAAATTCATTCACAGCCTAATGAAAAATTCTCAACCATTTATACACGCAGCTTTAACTTTTACTATACATACGAATCTTATTTAGATTATTGTCTTCTGCAAAGCTATATTTTGCAGTAATTCATTCGATGTGGATATTGTATCAGAAAAACAAGCCGCTAAGTGCTCAACTCACACGCCTGAACACTTCTCTGAATATGGTATCAGAGATATTTAATATTGTAGCCCACTATTGTTATTCATTATTGAGTTCATTCAACGCGCATTAAAAGATACACGACAGTTTATACGCACAGCTTTAACTTTTACTATACATACGATTCTTATTTAGATTATCGTCTTCTGATATGCTATATTTTCCTGTAATTCATTCGATGGGAATATTATATCAGAAAAACAAGCCGCTTATCCCTCAATTCACACGCGTGCACACTTCTCTGAATATGGTATCAGAGATATTTGATCTTGTAGACCAATATTGTTATTAATTAGCAAATTCATTCACAGCCTAATGAAAAATATTCAACCTTTTATACACGCAGCTTTAACTTTTACTATACATACGAATCTTATTTAGATTATTGTCTTCTGCAAAGCTATATTTTGCAGTAATTCATTCGATGTGGATATTGTATCAGAAAAACAAGCCGCTAAGTGCTCAACTCACATGCGTGAACACTTCTCCAAATATGGTATCAGAGATATTTGATCTTGTAGCCCAATATTGTTATAAATTATCAAATTCATTCAACGCCTATTGAAAAATTGTCAACCATTTATACACGCAGTTTTAACTTTTACTATACATACGAATATTATTCAGATTATTGTCTTCTGCAAAGCTATATTTTGCAGTAATTCATTCGATGTGGATATTGTATCAGAAAACAAGCCGCTATGTGCTCAACTCACACGTGTCAACACTTATCTGAATACGGTATCAGAGATATTCACTCTTGTAGCTCACGATGGTTATAGATTAGTGAGTTCATTCAACGCGCATTAAATGATACACAACAGTTTATACACGCCGTTTGAAGTTTTACTATACGTACGAATATTATTTAGATATCTGACCTCTATAACGCCATATTTTGCTGTAATTAATTCGCTGGGAATATTATTACAGAAAATCGAGTCGCTAAGTGCTCAACTCACACGCGTGAACACTTCTCTGAATATGGTATCAGAAATATTTAATCTTGTATCCCACTATTGTTATTCATTATTGAGTTCATTCAACGCGCATTAAAAGATACACGACAGTTTATACACGCAGCTTTAACTTTTATTATACATACGATTCTTATTTAGATTATTGTCTTCTGAAAAGCTATATTTTGCAGTAATTCATTCGATGTGGATATCGTATCAGAAAAACAAGCCGCTAAGTGCTCAACTCACACGCGTCAACACTTATCTGAATACGGTATCAGAAATATTCACTCTTGTAGCTCACGATGGTTATAGATTAGTGAGTTCATTCAACGCGCATTAAATGATACACAACAGTTTATACACGCCGTTTGAAGTTTTACTATACGTACGAATATTATTTAGATATCTGACCTCTATAACGCCATATTTTGCTGTAATTAATTCGCTGGGAATATTATTACAGAAAATCGAGTCGCTAAGTGCCCAACCCACACGCGTGAACACTTCTCTGAATATGGTCAAAGAGATATTTAATCTTGTAGCCCACTATTGTTATTCATTATGGAGTTCATTCAGCGCGCATTAAACGATACACGACAGTATATACACGCACCTTGAACTGTAAATAAACATACGAATTATATTTAGATTATTGTCTTCTGAAAAGCTATATTTTGCTGTAATTAATTCGATGTTGATGTTATTACAGAAAAACAAGCCACTTATCACTCAACTCACACTCGTGAATACTTCTCTAAATATGGTATCAGAGATATTTGATCTTGCACCCCAATATTGTTATAAATTAGCAAATTCATTCAACACCTATTGAAAAATTCTCAACCACTCATACACGCAGCTTTAACTTTTACTATACATACGAATCTTATTTAGATTATTGTCTTCTGAAAAGCTATATTTTGCTGTAATTCATTCGATGGGAATATTGTATCGGAAAAACAAGCCGCTTATCACTCAACTCACACGCGTTAACACTTCTCTGAATATGGTATCAGAAATATTTGATCTTGCAGCCCAATATTGTTATAAATTAGAAAATTCATTCAACACCTATTGAAAAATTCTCAACCATTTATACACGCAGCTTTAACTTTTACTATACATACGAATCTTATTTAGATTATTGTCTTCTGAAAAGCTATATTTTGCTGTAATTCATTCGATGGGAATATTATATCAGAAAAACAAGCCGCTTATCACTCAACTCACACGCGTTAACACTTCTCTGAATATGGTATCAGAAATATTTGATCTTGCAGCCCAATATTGTTATAAATTAGCAAATTCATTCAACGCCTATTGAAAAATTCTCAACCATTTATACACGCAGCTTTAACTTTTACTATACATACGAATCTTATTTAGATTATTGTCTTCTGAAAAGCTATATTTTGCAGTAATTCATTCGATGTGGATATTGTATCAGAAAAACAAGCCGCTAAGTGCTCAACTCACACGCGTCAACACTTATCTGAATACGGTATCAGAGATATTCACTCTTGTAGCTCACGATGGTTATAGATTAGTGAGTTCATTCAACGCGCATTAAATGATACACAACAGTTTATACACGCAGCTTTAACTTTTACTATACATACGAATCTTATATAGATTATTGTCTGCTGAAAAGCTATATTTTGCAGTAATTCATTCGATGGCGATATTGTATCAGAAAAACAAGCCGCTTATCACTCAACTCACACGCGTGAACACTTCTCTGAATATGGTATCAGAGATATTTTATCTTGCAGCCCAATATTGTTATAAATTAGCAAATTCATTCAACGCCTATTGAAAAATTCTCAACCATTTATACACGCAGCTTTAACTTTTACTATACATACGAATCTTATTTAGATTATTGTTTTCTGAAAAGCTATATTTTGCAGTAATTCATTCGACGGGGATTTTGTATCAGAAAATCGAGCAGCTAAGTGCTCAACTCAACGCCTGAACACTTCTCTGAATATGGTATCAGAGATATTTAATATTGTAGCCAACGATTGTTATAAATTAGTGAGTTCATTCAACGCGCATTGAACGATACTCAACAGTTTCTACACGCCGTTTGAAGCTTTACTACACTTACGAATATTATCTAGATTTTTGTCCTCTAAAATGCCATATTTTGCTGTAATTAATTCGCTGTGAATATTATTACAGAAAATCGAGCAGCTAAGTGCTCAACTCACACGCGTGAACACTTCTCTGAATAAGGTATAAGAGATATTCACTCTTGTAGCTCACGATGGTTATAGATTAGTGAGTTCATTCAACGCGCATTAAATGATACACAACAGTTTATACATGCCGTTTTAACTTTTACTATACATACGAATCTTATATAGATTATTGTCTTCTGAAAAGCTATATTTTGCAGTAATTCATTCGATGGCGATATTGTATCAGAAAAACAAGCCGCTTATCACTCAACTCACACGCGTGAACACTTCTCTGAATATGGTATCAGAGATATTTTATCTTGCAGCCCAATATTGTTATAAATTAGCAAATTCATTCAACGCCTATTGAAAAATTCTCAACAAATAATACACGCAGCTTTAACTTTTACTATACATACGAATCTTATTTAGATTATTGTTTTCTGAAAAGCTATATTTTGCAGTAATTCATTCGACGGGGATTTTGTATCAGAAAATCGAGCAGCTAAGTGCTCAACTCACACGCCTGAACACTTCTCTGAATATGGTATCAGAGATATTTAATATTGTAGCCCACGATTGTTATAAATTAGTGAGTTCATTCAACGCGCATTGAACGATACTCAACAGTTTCTACACGCCGTTTGAAGCTTTACTACACTTACGAATATTATTTAGATTTTTGTCCTCTAAAATGCCATATTTTGCTGTAATTAATTCGCTGTGAATATTATTACAGAAAATCGAGCAGCTAAGTGCTCAACTCACACGCGTGAACACTTCTCTGAATAAGGTATCAGAGATATTTAATCTGGTAGCCCACAATTGTTATTCATTAATGAGTTCATTCAACGCGCATTAATCGATACACAACAGATTATACACGCGGTTTGAACTTCTACTATAAATACGAATCTTATTTAGATTATTGTCTTCTAAAAAGCTATATTCTGCTGTAATTAATTCGATGGGAATATTATATCAGAAAAACAAGCCGCTAAGTGCTCAACTCACACGCGTGAACACTTCTCCGAATATGGTATCAGAAATATTTGATCTTGCAGCCCAATATTGTTATAAATTAGCAAATTCATTCAACGCCTATTGTAAAATTCTCAACCATTTATACACGCAGCTTTAACTTTTACTATACATACGAATCTTATTTAGATTATTGTCTTCTGCAAAGCTATATTTTGCAGTAATTTATTCGACGGGGATATTGTATCAGAAAACAAGCTGCTATGTGCTCAACTCACACGCGTTAACACTTATCCGAATACGGTATCAGAGATTTTCACTCTTGTAGCTCACGATGGTTATACATTAGTGAGTTCATTCAACGCGCATTAAACGATACACAACAGTTTATATATGCCGTTTTAACTTTTAATATACATACGAATCTTATATAGATTGTGTCTTCTGAAAAGCTATATTTTGCAGTAATTCATTCGATGGCGATATTGTATCAGAAAAACAAGCCGCTTGTCACTCAACTCACACGCGTGAACACTTCTCTGAATATGTTATCAGAGATATTTGATCTTGCAGCCCAATATTGTTATAAATTAGCAAATTCATTCAACGCCTATTGAAAAATTCTGAACCACTTATACACGCAGCTTTAACTTTTACTATACATACGAATCTTATTTAGATTATTGTCTTCTGCAAAGCTATATTTTGCAGTAAATCATTCGACGGGGATATTGTATCAGAAAACAAGCCGCTATGTGCTCAACTCACACGAGTCAACACTTATCTGAATACGGTATCAGAGATATTCACTCTTGTAGCTCACGATGGTTATACATTAGTGAGTTCACTCAACGCGCATTAAACGATACACAACAGTTTATACATGCCGTTTTAACTTTTAATATACATACGAATCTTATTTAGATTATTGTCTTCTAAAAAGCTATATTTTACAGTAATTCATTCGACGGGGATATTGTATCAGAAAAACAAGCCGCTATGTGCTCAACTCACACCCGTCTACACTTATCTGAATATGGTATCAGAGATATTTAATCTTGTACCCCACAATTGTTATAAAGTAGTGAGTTCATTCAACGCGCACTAAAAGATACTCAACAGTTTATACACGCCGTTTGAAGCTTTACTATACGTACGAATATTATTTAGATTATTGTTTTCTGAAAAGCTATATTTTGCAGTAATTCATTCGACGGGGATTTTGTATCAGAAAATCGAGCAGCTAAGTGCTCAACTCAACGCCTGAACACTTCTCTGAATATGGTATCAGAGATATTTAATATTGTAGCCCACTATTGTTATTCATTATTGAGTTCATTCAACGCGCATTGAACGATACTCAACAGTTTCTACACGCCGGTTGAAGCTTTACTACACTTACGAATATTATTTAGATTTTTGTCCTCTAAAATGCCATATTTTGCTGTAATTAATTCGCTGTGAATATTATTACAGGACATCGAGCAGCTAAGTGCTCAACTCACACCCGTGAACACTTCTCCGAATATGGTATCAGAGATATTTAATCTTGTAGCCCACAATTGTTATAAATTAGTGAGTTCATTCAACGCGCATTGAACGATACTCAACAGTTTCTACACGCCGTTTGAAGCTTTACTACACGTACGAATATTATTTAGATTTTTGTCCTCTAAAATGCCATATTTTGCTGTAATTAATTCACTGGGAATATTATTACTGAAAATCGAGCAGCTAAGTGCTCAACTCACACGCGTGAACACTTCTCTGAATAAGGTATCAGAGATATTTAATCTTGTAGCCCACAATTGTTATTAATTATTGAGTTCATTCAACGCGCATTAAACGATACACAACATTTTATACACGCGGTTTGAACTTTTTACTATAAATACGAATCTTATTTAGATTATTGTCTTCTGAAAAGCTATATTCTGCTGTAATTAATTCGCTGAGAATATTTATATCAGAAAAACAAGCCGCTAAGTGCTCAACTCACACGCGTGAACACTTCTCCGAATATGGTATCAGAGATATTTAATCTTGTAGCCCACAATTGTTATAAATTAGTGAGTTTATTCAACGCGCATTGAACGATACTTAACAGTTTATACACGCGGTTTGAACTTTTACTATAAATACGAATCTTATTTAGATTATTGTCTTCTGAAAAGCTATATTTTGCAGTAATTCATCCGATGTTGATATTGTATCCGAAAAACAAACCGCTAAGTGCTCAACTCACACGCGTGAACACTTCTCTGAATATGGTATCAGAGATATTTAATCTTGTAGCCCACGATTGTTATACATTAGTGAGTTCATTCAACGCGTATTAAAAGATACGCAACAACTTATACCCGTTATTTGAACTTTTACTATACGTACGAATATTATTTATATTTTTCCTCTTAAATGCTATATTCTGCTGTAATTAATTCGCTGGGAATATTATATCAGAAAAAAAGCCGCTTATCACTCAACTCACACGCGTGCTTGCTACCCTGAAAATGATTTTACAGATATTTGATCTACTAGCACAACATTGTTATAAATGAATGAATTCATTTAACGCGTATTTAACGATACAGAGCAACTTAAACACGGGCCTTGAACCTTTAATATACATACGAATCTTATTTAGATAATTGTCTATTCTGAAAGCCATATGCTGCTGTAAAAAATTCGATGGGAATATCAAATCAGAAAAACAAGCCGCTAGTCACTCAAGTCACACGCGTGAACACTACTCTGAAGATGTTATTAGAGATATATAATCTTGTATCCAAAGATTATTATACATTAGTGAGTTCATTCAACGCGCATTAAACGATACACAACAGTTTACACACCTTGCTTGAAGCTTTAATATACGCCCGAATATTATTGAGATTTTTTCGCTATAGAATGTCATATTCTGCTATAATTAAGTCGCTGGGAATATTATTTCAGAAAAACGAGCCGCTAAGTGCTCAACCAACATGCGTGAACACTTCTCTGAATATAATATTAGAAATATTTGATCTTGTAGCCCAAGATTGTTATACATTAGTGAGTTGATACAACGCGCATTAAACGATATACAACAGTCTATACACGCACCTTGAACTTTAATTAAACATACGAATCTTATTTTGATGGTTGTCCTCTGAAAAGCTATATTTTGCTGTAATTCATTCGATGGGAATATTATATCAGAAAAACAAGCCGCTTATCACTCAACTCACACGCGTGCACACTTCTCTGAATATGGTATCAGAGATATTTGAACTTGTAGCCCAATATTGTTATAAATTAGCAAATTCATTCACAGCCTAATGAAAAATTCTCAACCATTTATACACGCAGCTTTAACTTTTACTATACATACGAATCTTATTTAGATTATTGTCTTCTGCAAAGCTATATTTTGCAGTAATTCATTCGATGTGGATATTGTATCAGAAAAACAAGCCGCTAAGTGCTCAACTCACACGCCTGAACACTTCTCCAAATATGGTATCAGAGATATTTGATCTTGTAGCCCAATATTGTTATAAATTATCAAATTCAATCAACGCCTATTGAAAAATTCTCAACCGTTTATACACGCAGCTTTAACTTTTACTATACATACGAATCTTATTTAGATTATTGTCTCCTGCAAAGCTATATTTTGCAGTAATTCATTCGATGTGGATATTGTATCAGAAAACAAGCCGCTAAGTGTTCAACTCACACGCGTGCTCGCTCCTCTGAAAATGATTTTAGAGATATTTGATCTTCTAGCCCAATATTCTTATAATTTAGTGAATTCATTCAACACGTATTAAACAATACTCAACCATTTATACACGTGCCTTGAACTCTTACTAAACATACGAATCGAATTTAGATTATTTTCTTTTGAAAAGCCATATTCTGCTGTAATTAATTCAGTGGGAATATCAAATTAGAAAAACAAGCCGCTTATCACTCCACTCACACGCTTGCTCGTTTCTATGAAAATTATGTTAAGGATATTTGAAATTTTAACCAAATATTTTTATAAATTAGTGGTTTCACTCAACGCGCATTAATTGATACACTATAATTTATACACGATCCTTAAACTTTTATTATACATACGAATCTTATTTCGATTATTATCATCTGAAAAGATATATTCTGCTGTAATTAATTCGATGCGGTTATTATATCTGAAAAACAAGCCGCTAAGTGCTCAACTCACACGCGTATACATTTCTCTGAAAATGATTTTAGAGATATTTGATCTTCTAGCCCAATATTCTTATAATTTAGTGAATCCATTCAACACGTATTAAACGAAACACAACAATTTATACACGTTGTTTGAACTTTTACTATACATACAAATCTTATTTAGTTTATTGTCTCCTGAAAAGCCTTATTCTGCAGTGATTAATTCGATTGTAATATTAAATCAGAAAAACATGCCGCTAATCACTCCACTCACACGCTTGCTCGTATCTATGAAAATTATTTTAAGGATATTTGAACTTTTAACCAATTATTTTTATAAATTAGTGGTTTCATTCAACACGTATTAAACGAAACACAACAAATTATACACGTTGCTTGAACTTTTACTATACATACGAATCTTTTTCAGATTATTGTCTTCTGAAAAGCTATATTCTGCTGTAATTAATTCGATGGGGATATTATATCAGAAAATGAAGCTGCTAATGACTCAACTCACACACGTAAACACTTCTCTGAATATGGTGTCAGAGATATTTAATCTTGTAGCCCACGATTGTTATACATTAGTGAGTTCATTTAACGCGCATTAAATGATACACTACAGTTTATACACGCCGTTTTAAATTTTACTATAGATACGAAACTTAATTTGATTATTGTCTTTTGAAAAGCTATATTTTGCAGTAATTCATTCGATGGTGATATTGTATCCGAAAAACAAGCCGCTAAGTGCTCAACTCACACGCGTGAACACATCTCTGAATATGGTAACAGAGATATTTAATCTTGTAGCCCACGATTGTTATACATTAGTGAGTTCATTCAACGCGCATTAAACGGTACACAACAGTTTATACACGCCGTTTTAACTTTTATTATACATACGAATCTTATTTTTATTATTGTCTTCTGAAAAGCTATATTTTGCAGTAATTCATTCGATGGTGATATTGTATCCGAAAAACAAGCCGCTAAGTGCTCAACTCACACGCGTGAACACTTCTCTGAATATGGTAACAGAGATATTTAATCTTGTAGCCCACGATTGTTATACATTAGTGAGTTCATTCAACGCGCATTGAACGATACTCAACAGTTTATACACGCCGTTTTAACTTTTATTATACATACGAATCTTATTATTATTATTGTCTTCTGAAAAGCTATATTTTGCAGTAATTCATTCGATGGTGATATTGTATCCGAAAAACAAGCCGCTAAGTGCTCAACTCACACGCGTGAACACTTCTCCGAATATGGTATCAGAGATATTTAATCTTGAAGCCCACGATTGTTATACATTAGTGAGTTCATTCAACGCGCATTAAACGGTACACAACAGTTTATACATGCCGTTTTAACTTTCAATATACATACGAATCTTAATTTGATTATTGTCTTTTGAAAAGCTATATTTTGCAGTAATTCATTCGATGGTGATATTGTATCCGAAAAACAAGCCGCTAAGTGCTCAACTCCCACGCGTGAACACTTCTCTGAATATGGTAACAGAGATATTTAATCTTGTAGCCCACGATTGTTATACATTAGTGAGTTCATTCAACGCGCATTAAACGGTACACAACAGTTTATACACGCCGTTTTAACTTTTATTATACATACGAATCTTATTTTTATTATTGTCTTCTGAAAAGCTATATTTTGCAGTAATTCATCCGATGTTGATATTGTATCCGAAAAACAAGCCGCTAAGTGCTCAACTCACACGCGTGAACACTTCTCTGAATATGGTATCAGAGATATTTAATCATGTAGCCCACGATTGTTATACATTAGTGAGTTCATTCAACGCGCATTGAACGATACTCAACAGTTTATACACGCCGTTTTAACTTTTATTATACATACGAATCTTATTATTATTACTGTCTTCTGAAAAGCTATATTTTGCAGTAATTCATTCGATGGTGATATTGTATCCGAAAAACAAGCCGCTAAGTGCTCAACTCACACGCGTGAACACTTCTCCGAATATGGTATCAGAGATATTTAATCTTGTAGCCCACGATTGTTATTCATTATTGAGTTCTTTCAACGCGCATTAAACGATACACAACAGTTTATACACGCGGTTTGAACTTTTACTATAAATACGAATCTTATTTAGATTATTGTCTTCTGAAAAGCTATATTTTGCAGTAATTCATCCCATGTTGATATTGCATCCGAAAAACAAGCCGCTAAGTGCTCAACTCACACGCGTGAACACTTCTCTGAATATGGTATCAGAGATATTTAATCTATTAGCCCACGATTGTTATACATTATTGAGTTCATTCAACGCGCATTAAACGGTACACAACAGTTTATACACGCAGCTTTAACTTTTACTATACTTACGAATCTTATTTATATTATTGTCTTCTGCAAAGCTATATTTTGCAGTAATTCATTCGATGTGGATATTGTATCAGAAAAACAAGCCGCTAAGTGCTCAACTCACACGCGTCAACACTTATCTGAATATGGTATGAGAGATATTTAATCTTGTAGCCCACGATTGTTATACATTAGTGAGTTCAGTCAACGCGCATAGAACGATACTCAACAGTTTATACACGCCGTTTGAAGCTTTACTATACGTACGAATATTATTTAGATTTCTGACCTCTAAAACGCCATATTTTGCTGTAATTAATTCGATGGGAATATTATATCAGAAAAACAAGCCGCTTATCACTCAACTCACACGCGTGAACACTTCTCTGAATATGGTATCAGAGATATTTAATCTATTAGCCCACGATTGTTATACATTATTGAGTTCATTCAACGCGCATTAAACGGTACACAACAGTTTATACACGCAGCTTTAACTTTTACTATACTTACGAATCTTATTTAGATTATTGTCTTCTGCAAAGCTATATTTTGCAGTAATTCATTCGATGTGGATATTGTATCCGAAAAACAAGCCGCTAAGTGCTCAAATCCCACGCGTGAACACTTCTCTGAATATGGTAACAGAGATATTTAATCTTGTAGCCCACGATTGTTATACATTAGTGAGTTCATTCAACGCGCATTAAACGGTACACAACAGTTTATACACGCCGTTTTAACTTTTATTATACATACGAATCTTATTTTTATTATTGTCTTCTGAAAAGCTATATTTTGCAGTAATTCATCCGATGTTGATATTGTATCCGAAAAACAAGCCGCTAAGTGCTCAACTCACACGCGTGAACACTTCTCTGAATATGGTATCAGAGATATTTAATCTATTAGCCCACGATTGATATACATTATTGAGTTCATTCAACGCGCATTAAACGGTACACAACAGTTTATACACGCGGTTTGAACTTTTACTATAAATACGAATCTTATTTAGATTATTGTCTTCTGAAAAGCTATATTTTGCAGTAATTCATTCGATGGTGATATTGTATCCGAAAAACAAGCCGCTAAGTGCTCAACTCACACGCGTGAACACTTCTCTGAATATGGTATCAGAGATATTTAATCTTGTAGCCCACGATTGTTATACATTATTGAGTTCATTCAACGCGCATAGAACGATACTCAACATTTTATACACGCGGTTTGAACTTTTACTATAAATACGAATCTTATTTAGATTATTGTCTTCTGAAAAGCTATATTTTGCAGTAATTCATTCGATGGTGATATTGTATCCGAAAAACAAGCCGCTAAGTGCTCAACTCACACGCGTGAACACTTCTCTGAATATGGTATTAGAGATATTTAATCTTGTAGCCCACGATTGTTATACATTAGTGAGTTCATTCAACGCGCATTAAACGGTACACAACAGTTTATACATGCCGTTTTGACTTCCAATATACATACGAATCTTAATTTGATTATTGTCTTTTGAAAAGCTATATTTTGCAGTAATTCATTCGATGTTGATATTGTATCCGAAAAACAAGCCGCTAAGTGCTCAACTCACACGCGTGAACACTTCTCTGAATATGGTATCAGAGATATTTAATCTTGTAGCCCACGATTGTTATTCATTATTGAGTTCATTCAACGCGCATTGAACGATACTCAGCATTTTATACACGCGGTTTGAACTTTTACTATAAATACGAATCTTATTTTTATTATTGTCTTCTGAAAAGCTATATTTTGCAGTAATTCATTCGATGGTGATATTGTATCCGAAAAACAAGCCGCTAAGTGCTCAACTCACACGCGTGAACACTTCTCTGAATATTGTATTAGAGATATTTAATCTTGTAGCCCACAATTGTTATTCATTATTGAGTTCATTCAACGGGCATTAAACGATACACAACAGTTTATACACGCCGTTTTAACTTTTATTATACATACGAATCTTATTTTTATTATTGTCTTCTGAAAAGCTATATTTTGCAGTAATTCATTCGATGGTGATATTGTATCCGAAAAACAAGCCGCTAAGAGCTCAACTCACACGTGTGAACACTTCTCTGAATATGGTATCAGAGATATTTAATCTTGTAGCCCACGATTGTTCTACATTAGTGAGTTCATTCAACGCGCATTAAACGGTACACAACAGTTTATACACGCGGTTTGAACTTTTACTATAAATACGAATCTTATTTAGATTATTGTCTTCTGAAAAGCTATATTTTGCAGTAATTCATCCCATGATGATATTGCATCCGAAAAACAAGCCGCTAAGTGCTCAACTCACACGCGTGAACACTTCTCTGAATATGGTAACAGATATATTTAATCTTGTAGCCCACGATTGTTATTCATTATTGAGTTCTTTCAACGCGCATTAAACGATACACAACAGTTTATACACGCGGTTTGAACTTTTACTATAAATACGAATCTTATTTAGATTATTGTCTTCTGAAAAGCTATATTTTGCAGTAATTCATCCCATGTTGATATTGCATCCGAAAAACAAGCCGCTAAGTGCTCAACTCACACGCGTGAACACTTCTCTGAATATGGTAACAGAGATATTTAATCTTGTAGCCCACGATTGTTATTCATTATTGAGTTCATTCAACCTGCATTAAACGATACACAACAGTTTATACACGCCGTTTTAACTTTTATTATACATACGAATCTTATTTTTATTATTGTCTTCTGAAAAGCTATATTTTGCAGTAATTCATTCGATGGTGATATTGTATCCGAAAAACAAGCCGCTAAGTGCTCAACTCACACGCGTGAACACTTCTCTGAATATTGTATTAGAGATATTTAATCTTGTAGCCCACGATTGTTATTCATTATTGAGTTCATTCAACGCGCATTAAACGATACACAACAGTTTATACACTCCGTTTTAACTTTTATTATACATACGAATCTTATTTTTATTATTGTCTTCTGAAAAGCTATATTTTGCAGTAATTCATTCGATGGTGATATTGTATCCGAAAAACAAGCCGCTAAGTGCTCAACTCACACGTGTAAACACTTCTCTGAATATGGTATCAGAGATATTTGTTCTTGTATTCCTATATTGTTATAAATTATCAAATTCATTCAACGCCTATTGAAAAATTCTCAACCATTTATACACGCAGCTTTAACTTTTACTATACATACGAATCTTATTTAGATTATTGTCTTCTGCAAAGCTATATTTTGCAGTAATTCATTCGATGTGGATATTGTATCAGAAAAACAAGCCGCTAAGTGCTCAACTCACACGCCTGAACACTTCTCCAAATATGGTATCAGAGATATTTGATCTTGTAGCCCAATATTGTTATAAATTATCAAATTCAATCAACGCCTATTGAAAAATTCTCAACCATTTATACACGCAGCTTTAACTTTTACTATACATACGAATCTTATTTAGATTATTGTCTTCTGCAAAGCTATATTTTGCAGTAATTCATTCGATGTGGATATTGTATCAGAAAACAAGCCGCTAAGTGTTCAACTCACACGCGTGCTCGCTCCTCTGAAGATGATTTTAGAGATATTTGATCTTCTAGCCCAATATTCTTATAATTTAGTGAATTCATTCAACACGTATTAAACAATACTCAACCATTTATACACGTGCCTTGAACTCTTACTAAACATACGAATCGAATTTAGATTATTTTCTTTTGAAAAGCCATATTCTGCTGTAATTAATTCAGTGGGAATATCAAATTAGAAAAACAAGCCGCTTATCACTCCACTCACACGCTTGCTCGTTTCTATGAAAATTATGTTAAGGATATTTGAAATTTTAACCAAATATTTTTATAAATTAGTGGTTTCACTCAACGCGCATTAATTGATACACTATAATTTATACACGCGCCTTAAACTTTTATTATACATACGAATCTTATTTCGATTATTATCATCTGAAAAGATATATTCTGCTGTAATTAATTCGATGCGGTTATTATATCTGAAAAACAAGCCGCTAAGTGCTCAACTCACACGCGTATACATTTCTCTGAAAATGATTTTAGAGATATTTGATCTTGTAGCCCAATATTGTTATAAATTATCAAATTCATTCAACGCCTATTGAAAAATTCTCAACCATTTATACACGCAGCTTTAACTTTTACTATACATACGAATCTTATTTAGATTATTGTCTTCTGCAAAGCTATATTTTGCAGTAATTCATTCGAAGGGGATATTGTATCAGAAAACAAGCCGCAATGTGTTCAACTCACACGCGTGCTCGCTCCTCTGAAAATGATTTTAGAGATATTTGATCTTCTAGCCCAATATTCTTATAATTTAGTGAATTCATTTAACACGTATTAAACAATACTCAACCATTTATACAGGCGCCTTGAACTCTTACTAAACATACGAATCGAATTTAGATTATTTTCTTTTGAAAAGCCATATTCTGCTGTAATTAATTCAGTGGGAATATCAAATCAGAAAAACAAGACGCTTATCACTCCACTCACACGCTTGCTCGTATCTATGAAAATTATTTTAAGGATATTTGAACTTTTAACCAATTATTTTTATAAATTAGTGGTTTCATTCAACACGTATTAAACGAAACACAACAAATTATACACGTTGCTTGAACTTTTACTATACATACGAATCTTTTTCAGATTATTGTCTTCTGAAAAGCTATATTCTGCTGTAATTAATTCGATGGGGATATTATATCAGAAAATGAAGCTGCTAATGACTCAACTCACACGCGTGAACACATCTCTGAATATGGTAACAGAGATATTTAATCTTGTAGCCCACGATTGTTATACATTAGTGAGTTCATTCAACGCGCATTAAACGGTACACAACAGTTTATACACGCCGTTTTAACTTTTATTATACATACGAATCTTATTTTTATTATTGTCTTCTGAAAAGCTATATTTTGCAGTAATTCATTCGATGGTGATATTGTATCCGAAAAACAAGCCGCTAAGTGCTCAACTCACACGCGTGAACACTTCTCTGAATATGGTAACAGAGATATTTAATCTTGTAGCCCACGATTGTTATACATTAGTGAGTTCATTCAACGCGCATTGAACGATACTCAACAGTTTATACACGCCGTTTTAACTTTTATTATACATACGAATCTTATTATTATTATTGTCTTCTGAAAAGCTATATTTTGCAGTAATTCATTCGATGGTGATATTGTATCCGAAAAACAAGCCGCTAAGTGCTCAACTCACACGCGTCAACACTTATCTGAATACGGTATCAGAGATATTTAATCTTGTAGCCCACTATTGTTATTCATTATTGAGTTCATTCATCGCGCATTAAAAGATACACAACAGTTTATACACGCGGTTTGAACTTTTACTATAAATACAAATCTTATTTAGATTATTGTCTTCTAAAAAGCTATATTCTGCTGTAATTAATTCGATTGGAATATTATATCAGAAAAACAAGCCGCTAAGTGCTCAACTCGCACGCGTGAACACTTCTCTGAATATGGTATCAGAGATATTTGATCTTGTAGCCCAATATTGTTATAAATTATCAAATTCATTCACAGCCTAATGAAAAATTCTCAACCATTTATACACGCAGTTTTAACTTTTACTATACATACGAATCTTATTTAGATTATTGTCTTCTGCAAAGCTATATTTTGCAGTAATTCATTCGATGTGTATATTGTATCAGAAAAACAAGCCGCTAAGTGCTCAACTCACACGCGTGAACACTTCTCCAAATATGGTATCAGAGATATTTGATCTTGTAGCCCAATATTGTTATAAATTATCAAATTCATTCAACGCCTATTGAAAAATTCTCAACCATTTATACACGCAGTTTTAACTTTTAATATACATACGAATCTTATTTAGATTATTGTCTTCTGAAAAGCTATATTTTGCAGTAATTCATTCGATGTGGATATTGTATCAGAAAACAAGCCGCTATGTGCTCAACTCACACGCGTCTACACTTCTCTGAATATGGTATCAGAGATATTTAATCTTGTACACGACAGTTTATACACACAGCTTTAACTTTTACTATACATACGATTCTTATTTAGATTATTGTCTTCTGAAAAGCTATATTTTCCTGTAATTCATTCGATGGGAATATTATATCAGAAAAACAAGCCGCTTATCACTCAACTCACACGCGTGCACACTTCTCTGAATATGGTATCGGAGATATTTGATCTTGTAGCCCAATATTGTTATAAATTATCAAATTCATTCACAGCCTAATGAAAAATTTTCAACCATTTTAACACGCAGCTTTAACTTTTACTATACATACGAATCTTATTTAGATTATTGTCTTCTGCAAAGCTATATTTTGCAGTAATTCATTCGATGTGTATATTGTATCAGAAAAACAAGCCGCTAAGTGCTCAACTCACACGCGTGAACACTTCTCCAAATATGGTATCAGAGATATTTGATCTTGTAGCCCAATATTGTTATAAATTATCAAATTCATTCAACGCCTATTGAAAAATTCTCAACCATTTATACACGCAGTTTTAACTTTTAATATACATACGAATCTTATTTAGATTATTGTCTTCTGAAAAGCTATATTTTGCAGTAATTCATTCGACGGGGATATTGTATCAGAAAACAAGCCGCTATGTGCTCAAATCACACGCGTCTACACTTCTCTGAATATGGTATCAGAGATATTTAATCTTGTACCCCACAATTGTTATAAATTAGTGAGTACATTCAACGCGCACTAAAAGATACTCAACAGTTTATACACGCCGTTTGAAGCTTTACTATACGTACGAATCTTATATAGATTATTGTCTTCTGAAAAGCTATATTTTGCAGTAATTCATTCGATGGCGATATTGTATCAGAAAAACAAGCCGCTTATCACTCAACTCACACGCGTCAACACTTATCTGAATATGGCATTATAGATATTTGATCTTGTAGCCCAATATTGTTATAAATTAGCAAATTCATTCAACGCCTATTGAAAAATTCTCAACCATTTATACACGCAGCTATAACTTTTACGATACATACGAATCTTATTTAGATTATTGTTTTCTGAAAAGCTATATTTTGCAGTAATTCATTCGACGGGGATTTTTTATCAGAAAATCGAGCAGCTAAGTGCTCAACTCACACGCGTGAACACTTCTCTGAATAAGGTATCAGAGATATTTAATCTGGTAGCCCACAATTGTTATTCATTATTGAGTTCATTCTACGCGCATTAGTCGATACACAACAGTTTATACACGCGGTTTGAACTTTTACTATACATACGAATCTTATTTAGATTATTGTCTTCTGAAAAGCTATATTTTGCTGTAATTCATTCGATGGGAATATTATAACAGAAAAACAAGCCGCTAAGTGCTCAACTCACACGCGTCAACACTTCTCTGAATATGGTATCAGAGATATTTGATATTGTAGCCCAATATTGTTATAAATTAGCAAATTCATTCACAGCCTAATGAAAAATTCTCAACCATTTATACACGCAGCTTTAACTTTAATTATACATACGTATCTTATTTTGATTGTTGTCCTCTGAAAAGTTATATTTTGCTGTAATTCATTCGATGTGTATATTATATCAGAAAAACAAGCCGCTTATCCCTCAACTCACACGCGTGAACACTTCTCTGAATATGGTATCAGAAATATTTGATCTTGCAGCCCAATATTGTTATAAATTAGCAAATTCATTCAACACCTATTGAAAAATTCTCAACCATTTATACACGCAGCTTTAACTTTTACTATAAATACGAATCTTACTTAGATTATTGTCTTCTGAAAAGCTATATTTTGCAGTAATTCATTCGATGTGGATATTGTATCAGAAAACAAGCCGCTATGTGCTCAACTCACACGCGTCAACACTTATCTGAATACGGTATCAGAGATATTCACTCTTGTAGCTCACGATGGTTATAGATTAGTGAGTTCATTCAACGCGCATTAAATGATACACAACAGTTTATACATGCCGTTTTAACTTTTAATATACATACGAATCTTATATAGATTATTGTCTTCTGAAAAGCTATATTTTGCAGTAATTCATTCGATGGCGATATTGTATCAGAAAAACAAGCCGCTTATCACTCAACTCACACGCGTGAACACTTCTCTGAATATGGTATCAGAGATATTTTATCTTGCAGCCCAATATTGTTATAAATTAGCAAATTCATTCAAGGCCTATGGAAAAATTCTCAACCACTTATACACGCAGCTTTAACTTTTACTATACATACGAATCTTATTTAGATTATTGTTTTCTGAAAAGCTATATTTTGCAGTAATTCATTCGACGGGGATTTTTTATCAGAAAATCGAGCAGCTAAGTGCTCAACTCACACGCCTGAACACTTCTCTGAATATGTTATCAGAGATATTTAATATTGTAGCCCACGATTGTTATAAATTAGTGAGTTCATTCAACGCGCAGTGAACGATACTCAACAGTTTCTACACGCCGTTTGAAGCTTTACTGCACTTACGAATATTATTTAGATTTTTGTCTTCTAAAATGCCTTTTTTTCTGTAATTAATTCGCTGTGAATATTATTACAGAAAATCGAGCAGCTAAGTGCTCAACTCACACGCGTGAACACTTCTCTGAATAAGGTATCAGAGATATTTAATCTGGTAGCCCACAATTGTTATTCATTATTGAGTTCATTCAACGCGCATTAGTCGATACACAACAGTTTATACACGCGGTTTGAACTTTTACTATAAATCCGAATCTTATTTAGATTATTGTCTTCTAAAAAGCTATATTCTGCTGTAATTATTTCGATGGGAATATTATATCAGAAAAACAAGCCGCTAAGTGCTCAACTCACACGCGTGAACACTTTTCTGAATATGGTATCAGAGATATTTGAGCTTGTAGCCCAATATTGTTATAAATTAGCAAATTCATTCACAGCCTAATGAAAAATTTTCAACCATTTATACACGCAACTTTAACTTTTATTATACATACGTATCTTATTTTGATTGTTGTCCTCTGAAAACTTATATTTTGCTGTAATTCATTCGATGGGAATATTATATCAGAAAAACAAGCCGCTTATCACTCAACTCACACGCGTGAACACTTCTCTGAATATGGTATCAGAGATATTTGATCTTGAAGCCCAATATTGTTATAAATTATCAAATTCATTCACAGCCTAATGAAAAATTCTCAACCATTTATACACGCAGTTTTAACTTTTACTATACAAACGAATCTTATTTAGATTATTGTCTTCTGCAAAGCTATATTTTGCTGTAATTCATTCGATGTGGATATTGTATCAGAAAAACAAGCCGCTAATTGCTCAACTCACACGCGTCAACACTTCTCTGAATATGGTATCAGAGATATTTGATCTTGTAGCCCAATATTGTTATAAATTATCAAATTCATTCACAGCCTAATGAAAAATTCTCAACCATTTATACACGCAGCTTTAACTTTTACTATACATACGAATCTTATTTAGATTATTGTCTTCTGCAAAGCTATATTTTGCAGTAATTCATTCGATGTGGATATTGTATCAGAAAGACAAGCCGCTAAGTGCTCAACTCACACGCGTCAACACTTATCTGAATATGGTATCAGAGATATTTAATCTTGTAGCCCACGATTGTTATAAATTAGTGAGTTCATTCAACGCGCATTGAACGATACTCAACAGTTTCTACACGCCGTTTGAAGCTTTACTGCACTTACGAATATTATTTAGATTTTTGTCCTCTAAAATGCCATATTTTGCTGTAATTAATTCGCTGTGAATATTATTACAGAAAATCGAGCAGCTAAGTGCTCAACTCACACGCGTGAACACTTCTCTGAATAAGGTATCAGAGATATTTAATCTGGTAGCCCACAATTGTTATTCATTATTGAGTTCATTCAAAGCGCATTAGTCGATACACAACAGTTTATACACGCGGTTTGAACTTTTACTATAAATCCGAATCTTATTTAGATTATTGTCTTCTAAAAAGCTATATTCTGCTGTAATTATTTCGATGGGAATATTATATCAGAAAAACAAACCGCTAACTGCTCAACTCACACGCGTGAACACTTCTCTGAATATGGTATCAGAGATATTTGAGCTTGTAGCCCAATATTGTTATAAATTAGCAAATTCATTCACAGCCTAATGAAAAATTTTCAACCATTTATACACGCAGTTTTAACTTTTACTATACATACGAATCTTATTTAGATTATTGTCTTCTGCAAAGCTATATTTTGCAGTAATTCATTCGATGTGGATATTGTATCAGAAAAACAAGCCGCTAAGGGCTCAACTCACACGCGTCAACACTTCTCTGAATATGGTATCAGAGATATTTGATCTTGTAGCCCAATATTGTTATAAATTATCAAATTCATTCACAGCCTAATGAAAAATTCTCAACCATTTATACACGCAGCTTTAACTTTTACTATACATACGAATCTTATTTAGATTATTGTCTTCTGCAAAGCTATATTTTGCAGTAATTCATTCGATGTGGATATTGTATCAGAAAAACAAGCCGCTAAGTGCTCAACTCACACGCGTCAACACTTCTCTGAATATGGTATCAGAGATATTTAATATTGTAGCCCACTATTGTTATTCATTATTGAGTTCATTCAACGCGCATTAAAAGATACACGACAGTTTATACGCACAGCTTTAACTTTTACTATACATACGATTCTTATTTAGATTATCGTCTTCTGATATGCTATATTTTCCTGTAATTCATTCGATGGGAATATTATATCAGAAAAACAAGCCGCTTATCCCTCAATTCACACGCGTGCACACTTCTCTGAATATGGTATCAGAGATATTTGATCTTGTAGACCAATATTGTTATAAATTAGCAAATTCATTCACAGCCTAATGAAAAATTCTCAACCATTTATACACACAGCTTTAACTTTTACTATACATACGAATCTTATTTAGATTATTGTCTTCTGCAAAGCTATGTTTTGCAGTAATTCATTCGATGTGGATATTGTATCAGAAAAACAAGCCGCTAAGTGCTCAACTCACATGCGTGAACACTTCTCCAAATATGGTATCAGAGATATTTGATCTTGTAGCCCAATATTGTTATAAATTATCAAATTCATTCAACGCCTATTGAAAAATTGTCAACCATTTATACACGCAGTTTTAACTTTTACTATACATACGAATATTATTCAGATTATTGTCTTCTGCAAAGCTATATTTTGCAGTAATTCATTCGATGTGGATATTGTATCAGAAAACAAGCCGCTATGTGCTCAACTCACACGCGTCAACACTTATCTGATTACGGTATCAGAGATATTCACTCTTGTAGCTCACGATGGTTATAGATTAGTGAGTTCATTCAACGCGCATTAAATGATACACAACAGTTTATACACGCCGTTTGAAGTTTTACTATACGTACGAATATTATTTAGATATCTGACCTCTATAACGCCATATTTTGCTGTAATTAATTCGCTGGGAATATTATTACAGAAAATCGAGTCGCTAAGTGCTCAACTCACACGCGTGAACACTTCTCTGAATATGGTATCAGAAATATTTAATCTTGTATCCCACTATTGTTATTCATTATTGAGTTCATTCAACGCGCATTAAAAGATACAAGACAGTTTATACACGCAGCTTTAACTTTTACTATACATACGATTCTTATTTAGATTATTGTCTTCTGAAAAGCTATATTTTGCAGTAATTCATTCGATGTGGATATCGTATCAGAAAAACAAGCCGCTAAGTGCTCAACTCACACGCGTCAACACTTATCTGAATACGGTATCAGAAATATTCACTCTTGTAGCTCACGATGGTTATAGATTAGTGAGTTCATTCAACGCGCATTAAATGATACACAACAGTTTATACACGCCGTTTGAAGTTTTACTATACGTACGAATATTATTTAGATATCTGACCTCTATAACGCCATATTTTGCTGTAATTAATTCGCTGGGAATATTATTACAGAAAATCGAGTCGCTAAGTGCCCAACCCACACGCGTGAACACTTCTCTGAATATGGTCAAAGAGATATTTAATCTTGTAGCCCACTATTGTTATTCATTATGGAGTTCATTCAGCGCGCATTAAACGATACACGACAGTATATACACGCACCTTGAACTGTAAATAAACATACGAATTATATTTAGATTATTGTCTTTTGAAAAGCTATATTTTGCTGTAATTAATTCGATGTTGATGTTATTACAGAAAAACAAGCCACTTATCACTCAACTCACACTCGTGAATACTTCTCTGAATATGGTATCAGAGATATTTGATCTTGCAGCCCAATATTGTTATAAATTAGCAAATTCATTCAACACCTATTGAAAAATTCTCAACCACTCATACACGCAGCTTTAACTTTTAATATACATACGAATCTTATTTAGATTATTGTCTTCTGAAAAGCTATATTTTGCTGTAATTCATTCGATGGGAATATTGTATCGGAAAAACAAGCCGCTTATCACTCAACTCACACGCGTTAACACTTCTCTGAATATGGTATCAGAAATATTTGATCTTGCAGCCCAATATTGTTATAAATTAGCAAATTCATTCAACACCTATTGAAAAATTCTCAACCATTTATACACGCAGCTTTAACTTTTACTATACATACGAATTTATTTAGATTATTGTCTTCTGAAAAGCTATATTTTGCTGTAATTCATTCGATGGGAATATTATATCAGAAAAACAAGCCGCTTATCACTCAACTCACACGCGTTAACACTTCTCTGAATATGGTATCAGAAATATTTGATCTTGCAGCCCAATATTGTTATAAATTAGCAAATTCATTCAACGCCTATTGAAAAATTCTCAACCATTTATACACGCAGCTTTAACTTTTACTATACATACGAATCTTATTTAGATTATTGTCTTCTGAAAAGCTATATTTTGCAGTAATTCATTCGATGTGGATATTGTATCAGAAAAACAAGCCGCTAAGTGCTCAACTCACACGCGTCAACACTTATCTGAATACGGTATCAGAGATATTCACTCTTGTAGCTCACGATGGTTATAGATTAGTGAGTTCATTCAACGCGCATTAAATGATACACAACAGTTTATACATGCCGTTTTAACTTTTAATATACATACGAATCTTATATAGATTATTGTCTTCTGAAAAGCTATATTTTGCAGTAATTCATTCGATGGCGATATTGTATCAGAAAAACAAGCCGCTTATCACTCAACTCACACGCGTGAACACTTCTCTGAATATGGTATCAGAGATATTTTATCTTGCAGCCCAATATTGTTATAAATTAGCAAATTCATTCAACACCTCTTGAAAAATTCTCAACCATTTATACACGCAGCTTTAACTTTTACTATACATACGAATCTTATTTAGATTATTGTTTTCTGAAAAGCTATATTTTGCAGTAATTCATTCGACGGGGATTTTGTATCAGAAAATCGAGCAGCTAAGTGCTCAACTCAACGCCTGAACACTTCTCTGAATATGGTATCAGAGATATTTAATATTGTAGCCCACTATTGTTATTCATTATTGAGTTCATTCAACGCGCATTGAACGATACTCAACAGTTTCTACACGCCGTTTGAAGCTTTACTACACTTACGAATATTATCTAGATTTTTGTCCTCTAAAATGCCATATTTTGCTGTAATTAATTCGCTGTGAATATTATTACAGAAAATCGAGCAGCTAAGTGCTCAACTCACACGCGTGAACACTTCTCTGAATAAGGTATAAGAGATATTCACTCTTGTAGCTCACGATGGTTATAGATTAGTGAGTTCATTCAACGCGCATTAAATGATACACAACAGTTTATACATGCCGTTTTAACTTTTACTATACATACGAATCTTATATAGATTATTGTCTTCTGAAAAGCTATATTTTGCAGTAATTCATTCGATGGCGATATTGTATCAGAAAAACAAGCCGCTTATCACTCAACTCACACGCGTGAACACTTCTCTGAATATGGTATCAGAGATATTTTATCTTGCAGCCCAATATTGTTATAAATTAGCAAATTCATTCAACGCCTATTGAAAAATTCTCAACCACTTATACACGCAGCTTTAACTTTTACTATACATATGAATCTTATTTAGATTATTGTTTTCTGAAAAGCTATATTTTGCAGTAATTCATTCGACGGGGATTTTGTATCAGAAAATCGAGCAGCTTAGTGCTCAACTCACACGCCTGAACACTTCTCTGAATATGGTATCAGAGATATTTAATATTGTAGCCCACTATTGTTATTCATTATTGAGTTCATTCAACGCGCATTGAACGATACTCAACAGTTTCTACACGCCGTTTGAAGCTTTACTACACTTACGAATATTATTTAGATTTTTGTCCTCTAAAATGCCATATTTTGCTGTAATTAATTCGCTGTGAATATTATTACAGAAAATCGAGCAGCTAAGTGCTCAACTCACACGCGTGAACACTTCTCTGAATAAGGTATCAGAGATATTTAATCTGGTAGCCCACAATTGTTATTCATTAATGAGTTCATTCAACGCGCATTAATCGATACACAACAGATTATACACGCGGTTTGAACTTCTACTATAAATACGAATCTTATTTAGATTATTGTCTTCTAAAAAGCTATATTCTGCTGTAATTAATTCGATGGGAATATTATATCAGAAAAACAAGCCGCTAAGTGCTCAACTCACACGCGTGAACACTTCTCCGAATATGCTATCAGAAATATTTGATCTTGCAGCCCAATATTGTTATAAACTAGCAAATTCATTCAACGCCTATTGAAAAATTCTCAACCATTTATACACGCAGCTTTAACTTTTACTATACATACGAATCTTATTTAGATTATTGTCTTCTGCAAAGCTATATTTTGCAGTAATTTATTCGACGGGGATATTGTATCAGAAAACAAGCCGCTATGTGCTCAACTCACACGCGTTAACACTTATCCGAATACGGTATCAGAGATTTTCACTCTTGTAGCTCACGATGGTTATACATTAGTGAGTTCATTCAACGCGCATTAAACGATACACAACAGTTTATATATGCCGTTTTAACTTTTAATATACATACGAATCTTATATAGATTGTGTCTTCTGAAAAGCTATATTTTGCAGTAATTCATTCGATGGCGATATTGTATCAGAAAAACAAGCCGCTTGTCACTCAACTCACACGCGTGAACACTTCTCTGAATATGTTATCAGAGATATTTGATCTTGCAGCCCAATATTGTTATAAATTAGCAAATTCATTCAACGCCTATTGAAAAATTCTCAACCATTTATACACGCAGCTTTAACTTTTACTATACATACGAATCTTATTTAGATTATTGTCTTCTGCAAAGCTATATTTTGCAGTAATTCATTCGACGGGGCTATTGTATCAGAAAACAAGCCGCTATGTGCTCAACTCACACGAGTCAACACTTATCTGAATACGGTATCAGAGATATTCACTCTTGTAGCTCACGATGGTTATACATTAGTGAGTTCACTCAACGCGCATTAAACGATACAGGACAGTTTATACATGCCGTTTTGACATTTAATATACATACGAATCTTATATAGATTATTGTCTGCTGAAAAGCTATATTTTGCAGTAATTCATTCGACGGGGATATTGTATCAGAAAAACAAGCCGCTATGTGCTCAACTCACACCCGTCTACACTTCTCTGAATATGGTATCAGAGATATTTAATCTTGTAACCCACAATTGTTATAAATTAGTGAGTACATTCAACGCACACTAAAAGATACTCAACAGTTTATACACGCCGTTTGAAGCTTTACTATACGTACGAATATTATTTAGATTATTGTTTTCTGAAAAGCTATATTTTGCAGTAATTCATTCGACGCGGATTTTGTATCAGAAAATCGAGCAGCTAAGTGCTCAACTCACACGCCTGAACACTTCTCTGAATATGGTATCAGAGACATTTAATATTGTAGCCCACGATTGTTATAAATTAGTGAGTTCATTCAACGCGCATTGAACGATACTCAACAGTTTCTACACGCCGGTTGAAGCTTTACTACACTTACGAATATTATTTAGATTTTTGTCCTCTAAAATGCCATATTTTGCTGTAATTAATTCGCTGTGAATATTATTACAGGACATCGAGCAGCTAAGTGCTCAACTCACACCCGTGAACACTTCTCCGAATATGGTATCAGAGATATTTAATCTTGTAGCCCACAATTGTTATAAATTAGTGAGTTCATTCAACGCGCATTGAACGATACTCAACAGTTTCTACACGCCGTTTGAAGCTTTACTACACGTACGAATATTATTTAGATTTTTGTCCTCTAAAATGCCATATTTTGCTGTAATTAATTCACTGGGAATATTATTACTGAAAATCGAGCAGCTAAGTGCTCAACTCACACGCGTGAACACTTCTCTGAATAAGGTATCAGAGATATTTAATCTTGTAGCCCACAATTGTTATTAATTATTGAGTTCATTCAACGCGCATTAAACGATACACAACATTTTATACACGCGGTTTGAACTTTTTACTATAAATACGAATCTTATTTAGATTATTGTCTTCTGAAAAGCTATATTCTGCTGTAATTAATTCGCTGAGAATATTTATATCAGAAAAACAAGCCGCTAAGTGCTCAACTCACACGCGTGAACACTTCTCCGAATATGGTATCAGAGATATTTAATCTTGTAGCCCACAATTGTTATAAATTAGTGAGTTTATTCAACGCGCATTGAACGATACTTAACAGTTTATACACGCGGTTTGAACTTTTACTATAAATACGAATCTTATTTAGATTATTGTCTTCTGAAAAGCTATATTTTGCAGTAATTCATCCGATGTTGATATTGTATCCGAAAAACAAACCGCTAAGTGCTCAACTCACACGCGTGAACACTTCTCTGAATATGGTATCAGAGATATTTAATCTTGTAGCCCACGATTGTTATACATTAGTGAGTTCATTCAACGCGTATTAAAAGATACGCAACAACTTATACCCGTTATTTGAACTTTTACTATACGTACGAATATTATTTATATTTTTCCTCTTAAATGCTATATTCTGCTGTAATTAATTCGCTGGGAATATTATATCAGAAAAAAAGCCGCTTATCACTCAACTCACACGCGTGCTTGCTACCCTGAAAATGATTTTACAGATATTTGATCTACTAGCACAACATTGTTATAAATGAATGAATTCATTTAACGCGTATTTAACGATACAGAGCAACTTAAACACGGGCCTTGAACCTTTAATATACATACGAATCTTATTTAGATAATTGTCTATTCTGAAAGCCATATGCTGCTGTAAAAAATTCGATGGGAATATCAAATCAGAAAAACAAGCCGCTAGTCACTCAAGTCACACGCGTGAACACTACTCTGAAGATGTTATTAGAGATATATAATCTTGTATCCAAAGATTATTATACATTAGTGAGTTCATTCAACGCGCATTAAACGATACACAACAGTTTACACACCTTGCTTGAAGCTTTAATATACGCCCGAATATTATTGAGATTTTTTCGCTATAGAATGTCATATTCTGCTATAATTAAGTCGCTGGGAATATTATTTCAGAAAAACGAGCCGCTAAGTGCTCAACCAACATGCGTGAACACTTCTCTGAATATAATATTAGAAATATTTGATCTTGTAGCCCAAGATTGTTATACATTAGTGAGTTGATACAACGCGCATTAAACGATATACAACAGTCTATACACGCACCTTGAACTTTAATTAAACATACGAATCTTATTTTGATGGTTGTCCTCTGAAAAGCTATATTTTGCTGTAATTCATTCGATGGGAATATTATATCAGAAAAACAAGCCGCTTATCACTCAACTCACACGCGTGCACACTTCTCTGAATATGGTATCAGAGATATTTGAACTTGTAGCCCAATATTGTTATAAATTAGCAAATTCATTCACAGCCTAATGAAAAATTCTCAACCATTTATACACGCAGCTTTAACTTTTACTATACATACGAATCTTATTTAGATTATTGTCTTCTGCAAAGCTATATTTTGCAGTAATTCATTCGATGTGGATATTGTATCAGAAAAACAAGCCGCTAAGTGCTCAACTCACACGCCTGAACACTTCTCCAAATATGGTATCAGAGATATTTGATCTTGTAGCCCAATATTGTTATAAATTATCAAATTCAATCAACGCCTATTGAAAAATTCTCAACCGTTTATACACGCAGCTTTAACTTTTACTATACATACGAATCTTATTTAGATTATTGTCTCCTGCAAAGCTATATTTTGCAGTAATTCATTCGATGTGGATATTGTATCAGAAAACAAGCCGCTAAGTGTTCAACTCACACGCGTGCTCGCTACTCTGAAAATGATTTTAGAGATATTTGATCTTCTAGCCCAATATTCTTATAATTTAGTGAATTCATTCAACACGTATTAAACAATACTCAACCATTTATACACGTGCCTTGAACTCTTACTAAACATACGAATCGAATTTAGATTATTTTCTTTTGAAAAGCCATATTCTGCTGTAATTAATTCAGTGGGAATATCAAATTAGAAAAACAAGCCGCTTATCACTCCACTCACACGCTTGCTCGTTTCTATGAAAATTATGTTAAGGATATTTGAAATTTTAACCAAATATTTTTATAAATTAGTGGTTTCACTCAACGCGCATTAATTGATACACTATAATTTATACACGCGCCTTAAACTTTTATTATACATACGAATCTTATTTCGATTATTATCATCTGAAAAGATATATTCTGCTGTAATTAATTCGATGCGGTTATTATATCTGAAAAACAAGCCGCTAAGTGCTCAACTCACACGCGTATACATTTCTCTGAAAATGATTTTAGAGATATTTGATCTTCTAGCCCAATATTCTTATAATTTAGTGAATCCATTCAACACGTATTAAACGAAACACAACAATTTATACACGTTGAATGAACTTTTACTATACATACAAATCTTATTTAGTTTATTGTCTCCTGAAAAGCCTTATTCTGCAGTGATTAATTCGATTGTAATATTAAATCAGAAAAACATGCCGCTAATCACTCCACTCACACGCTTGCTCGTATCTATGAAAATTATTTTAAGGATATTTGAACTTTTAACCAATTATTTTTATAAATTAGTGGTTTCATTCAACACGTATTAAACGAAACACAACAAATTATACACGTTGCTTGAACTTTTACTATACATACGAATCTTTTTCAGATTATTGTCTTCTGAAAAGCTATATTCTGCTGTAATTAATTCGATGGGGATATTATATCAGAAAATGAAGCTGCTAATGACTCAACTCACACACGTAAACACTTCTCTGAATATGGTGTCAGAGATATTTAATCTTGTAGCCCACGATTGTTATACATTAGTGAGTTCATTTAACGCGCATTAAATGATACACTACAGTTTATACACGCCGTTTTAAATTTTACTATAGATACGAAACTTAATTTGATTATTGTCTTTTGAAAAGCTATATTTTGCAGTAATTCATTCGATGGTGATATTGTATCCGAAAAACAAGCCGCTAAGTGCTCAACTCACACGCGTGAACACATCTCTGAATATGGTAACAGAGATATTTAATCTTGTAGCCCACGATTGTTATACATTAGTGAGTTCATTCAACGCGCATTAGACGGTACACAACAGTTTATACACGCCGTTTTAACTTTTATTATACATACGAATCTTATTTTTATTATTGTCTTCTGAAAAGCTATATTTTGCAGTAATTCATTCGATGGTGATATTGTATCCGAAAAACAAGCCGCTAAGTGCTCAACTCACACGCGTGAACACTTCTCTGAATATGGTAACAGAGATATTTAATCTTGTAGCCCACGATTGTTATACATTAGTGAGTTCATTCAACGCGCATTGAACGATACTCAACAGTTTATACACGCCGTTTTAACTTTTATTATACATACGAATCTTATTATTATTATTGTCTTCTGAAAAGCTATATTTTGCAGTAATTCATTCGATGGTGATATTGTATCCGAAAAACAAGCCGCTAAGTGCTCAACTCACACGCGTGAACACTTCTCCGAATATGGTATCAGAGATATTTAATCTTGTAGCCCACGATTGTTATACATTAGTGAGTTCATTCAACGCGCATTAAACGGTACACAACAGTTTATACATGCCGTTTTAACTTTCAATATACATACGAATCTTAATTTGATTATTGTCTTTTGAAAAGCTATATTTTGCAGTAATTCATTCGATGGTGATATTGTATCCGAAAAACAAGCCGCTAAGTGCTCAACTCCCACGCGTGAACACTTCTCTGAATATGGTAACAGAGATATTTAATCTTGTAGCCCACGATTGTTATACATTAGTGAGTTCATTCAACGCGCATTAAACGGTACACAACAGTTTATACACGCCGTTTTAACTTTTATTATACATACGAATCTTATTTTTATTATTGTCTTCTGAAAAGCTATATTTTGCAGTAATTCATCCGATGTTGATATTGTATCCGAAAAACAAGCCGCTAAGTGCTCAACTCACACGCGTGAACACTTCTCTGAATATGGTATCAGAGATATTTAATCATGTAGCCCACGATTGTTATACATTAGTGAGTTCATTCAACGCGCATTGAACGATACTCAACAGTTTATACACGCCGTTTTAACTTTTATTATACATACGAATCTTATTATTATTACTGTCTTCTGAAAAGCTATATTTTGCAGTAATTCATTCGATGAAGATATTGTATCCGAAAAACAAGCCGCTAAGTGCTCAACTCACACGCGTGAACACTTCTCCGAATATGGTATCAGAGATATTTAATCTTGTAGCCCACGATTGTTATTCATTATTGAGTTCTTTCAACGCGCATTAAACGATACACAACAGTTTATACACGCGGTTTGAACTTTTACTATAAATACGAATCTTATTTAGATTATTGTCTTCTGAAAAGCTATATTTTGCAGTAATTCATCCCATGTTGATATTGCATCCGAAAAACAAGCCGCTAAGTGCTCAACTCACACGCGTGAACACTTCTCTGAATATGGTATCAGAGATATTTAATCTATGTAGCCCACGATTGTTATACATTATTGAGTTCATTCAACGCGCATTAAACGGTACACAACAGTTTATACACGCAGCTTTAACTTTTACTATACATACGAATCTTATTTATATTATTGTCTTCTGCAAAGCTATATTTTGCAGTAATTCATTCGATGTGGATATTGTATCAGAAAAACAAGCCGCTAAGTGCTCAACTCACACGCGTCAACACTTATCTGAATATGGTATGAGAGATATTTAATCTTGTAGCCCACGATTGTTATACATTAGTGAGTTCAGTCAACGCGCATAGAACGATACTCAACAGTTTATACACGCCGTTTGAAGCTTTACTATACGTACGAATATTATTTAGATTTCTGACCTCTAAAACGCCATATTTTGCTGTAATTCATTCGATGGGAATATTATATCGGAAAAACAAGCCGCTTATCACTCAACTCACACGCGTGAACACTTCTCTGAATATGGTATCAGAGATATTTAATCTTGCAGCCCACGATTGTTATTCATCATTGAGTTCATTCAACGCGCATTAAACGGTACACAACAGTTTATACACGCAGCTTTAACTTTTACTATACTTACGAATCTTATTTAGATTATTGTCTTCTGCAAAGCTATATTTTGCAGTAATTCATTCGATGTGGATATTGTATCCGAAAAACAAGCCGCTAAGTGCTCAAATCCCACGCGTGAACACTTCTCTGAATATGGTAACAGAGATATTTAATCTTGTAGCCCACGATTGTTATACATTAGTGAGTTCATTCAACGCGCATTAAACGGTACACAACAGTTTATACACGCCGTTTTAACTTTTATTATACATACGAATCTTATTTTTATTATTGTCTTCTGAAAAGCTATATTTTGCAGTAATTCATCCGATGTTGATATTGTATCCGAAAAACAAGCCGCTAAGTGCTCAACTCACACGCGTGAACACTTCTCTGAATATGGTATCAGAGATATTTAATCTATTAGCCCACGATTGATATACATTATTGAGTTCATTCAACGCGCATTAAACGGTACACAACAGTTTATACACGCGGTTTGAACTTTTACTATAAATACGAATCTTATTTAGATTATTGTCTTCTGAAAAGCTATATTTTGCAGTAATTCATTCGATGGTGATATTGTATCCGAAAAACAAGCCGCTAAGTGCTCAACTCACACGCGTGAACACTTCTCTGAATATGGTATCAGAGATATTTAATCTTGTAGCCCACGATTGTTATACATTATTGAGTTCATTCAACGCGCATTGAACGATACTCAACATTTTATACACGCGGTTTGAACTTTTACTATACATACGAATCTTATTTAGATTATTGTCTTCTGAAAAGCTATATTTTGCAGTAATTCATTCGATGGTGATATTGTATCCGAAAAACAAGCCGCTAAGTGCTCAACTCACACGCGTGAACACTTCTCTGAATATGGTATTAGAGATATTTAATCTTGTAGCCCACGATTGTTATACATTCGTGAGTTCATTCAACGCGCATTAAACGGTACACAACAGTTTATACATGCCGTTTTGACTTCCAATATACATACGAATCTTAATTTGATTATTGTCTTTTGAAAAGCTATATTTTGCAGTAATTCATTCGATGTTGATATTGTATCCGAAAAACAAGCCGCTAAGTGCTCAACTCACACGCGTGAACACTTCTCTGAATATGGTATCAGAGATATTTAATCTTGTAGCCCACGATTGTTATACATTATTGAGTTCATTCAACGCGCATTGAACGATACTCAGCATTTTATACACGCGGTTTGAACTTTTACTATAAATACGAATCTTATTTTTATTATTGTCTTCTGAAAAGCTATATTTTGCAGTAATTCATTCGATGGTGATATTGTATCCGAAAAACAAGCCGCTAAGTGCTCAACTCACACGCGTGAACACTTCTCTGAATATTGTATTAGAGATATTTATTCTTGTAGCCCACGATTGTTATTCATTATTGAGTTCATTCAACGGGCATTAAACGATACACAACAGTTTATACACGCCGTTTTAACTTTTATTATACATACGAATCTTATTTTTATTATTGTCTTCTGAAAAGCTATATTTTGCAGTAATTCATTCGATGGTGATATTGTATCCGAAAAACAAGCCGCTAAGTGCTCAACTCACACGCGTGAACACTTCTCTGAATATGGTATCAGAGATATTTAATCTTGTAGCCCACGATTGTTATACATTAGTGAGTTCATTCAACGCGCATTAAACGGTACACAACAGTTTATACACGCGGTTTGAACTTTTACTATAAATACGAATCTTATTTAGATTATTGTCTTCTGAAAAGCTATATTTTGCAGTAATTCATCCCATGATGATATTGCATCCGAAAAACAAGCCGCTAAGTGCTCAACTCACACGCGTGAACACTTCTCTGAATATGGTAACAGATATATTTAATCTTGTAGCCCACGATTGTTATTCATTATTGAGTTCTTTCAACGCGCATTAAACGATACACAACAGTTTATACACGCGGTTTGAACTTTTACTATAAATACGAATCTTATTTAGATTATTGTCTTCTGAAAAGCTATATTTTGCAGTAATTCATTCCATGTTGATATTGTATCCGAAAAACAAGCCGCTAAGTGCTCAACTCACACGCGTGAACACTTCTCTGAATATGGTAACAGAGATATTTAATCTTGTAGCCCACGATTGTTATTCATTATTGAGTTCATTCAACCTGCATTAAACGATACACAACAGTTTATACACGCCGTTTTAACTTTTATTATACATACGAATCTTATTTTTATTATTGTCTTCTGAAAAGCTATATTTTGCAGTAATTCATTCGATGGTGATATTGTATCCGAAAAACAAGCCGCTAAGTGCTCAACTCACACGCGTGAACACTTCTCTGAATATTGTATTAGAGATATTTAATCTTGTAGCCCACGATTGTTATTCATTATTGAGTTCATTCAACGCGCATTAAACGATACACAACAGTTTATACACTCCGTTTTAACTTTTATTATACATACGAATCTTATTTTTATTATTGTCTTCTGAAAAGCTATATTTTGCAGTAATTCATTCGATGGTGATATTGTATCCGAAAAACAAGCCGCTAAGTGCTCAACTCACACGTGTAAACACTTCTCTGAATATGGTATCAGAGATATTTGATCTTGTAGCCCAATATTGTTATAAATTATCAAATTCATTCAACGCCTATTGAAAAATTCTCAACAATTTATACACGCAGCTTTAACTTTTACTATACATACGATTCTTATTTAGATTATTGTCTTCTGCAAAGCTATATTTTGCAGTAATTTATTCGATGTGGATATTGTATCAGAAAAACAAGCCGCTAAGTGCTCAACTCACACGCCTGAACACTTCTCCAAATATGGTATCAGAGATATTTGATCTTGTAGCCCAATATTGTTATAAATTATCAAATTCAATCAACGCCTATTGAAAAATTCTCAACCATTTATACACGCAGCTTTAACTTTTACTATACATACGAATCTTATTTAGATTATTGTCTTCTGCAAAGCTATATTTTGCAGTAATTCATTCGATGTGGATATTGTATCAGAAAACAAGCCGCTAAGTGTTCAACTCACACGCGTGCTCGCTCCTCTGAAAATGATTTTAGAGATATTTGATCTTCTAGCCCAATATTCTTATAATTTAGTGAATTCATTCAACACGTATTAAACAATACTCAACCATTTATACACGTGCCTTGAACTCTTACTAAACATACGAATCGAATTTAGATTATTTTCTTTTGAAAAGCCATATTCTGCTGTAATTAATTCAGTGGGAATATCAAATTAGAAAAACAAGCCGCTTATCACTCCACTCACACGCTTGCTCGTTTCTATGAAAATTATGTTAAGGATATTTGAAATTTTAACCAAATATTTTTATAAATTAGTGGTTTCACTCAACGCGCATTAATTGATACACTATAATTTATACACGCGCCTTAAACTTTTATTATACATACGAATCTTATTTCGATTATTATCATCTGAAAAGATATATTCTGCTGTAATTAATTCGATGCGGTTATTATATCTGAAAAACAAGCCGCTAAGTGCTCAACTCACACGCGTATACATTTCTCTGAAAATGATTTTAGAGATATTTGATCTTGTAGCCCAATATTGTTATAAATTATCAAATTCATTCAACGCCTATTGAAAAATTCTCAACCATTTATACACGCAGCTTTAACTTTTACTATACATACGATTCTTATTTAGATTATTGTCTTCTGCAAAGCTATATTTTGCAGTAATTTATTCGATGTGGATATTGTATCAGAAAAACAAGCCGCTAAGTGTTCAACTCACACGCGTGCTCGCTCCTCTGAAAATGATTTTAGAGATATTTGATCTTCTAGCCCAATATTCTTATAATTTAGTGAATTCATTTAACACGTATTAAACAATACTCAACCATTTATACAGGCGCCTTGAACTCTTACTAAACATACGAATCGAATTTAGATTATTTTCTTTTGAAAAGCCATATTCTGCTGTAATTAATTCAGTGGGAATATCAAATCAGAAAAACAAGACGCTTATCACTCCACTCACACGCTTGCTCGTATCTATGAAAATTATTTTAAGGATATTTGAACTTTTAACCAATTATTTTTATAAATTAGTGGTTTCATTCAACACGTATTAAACGAAACACAACAAATTATACACGTTGCTTGAACTTTTACTATACATACGAATCTTTTTCAGATTATTGTCTTCTGAAAAGCTATATTCTGCTGTAATTAATTCGATGGGGATATTATATCAGAAAATGAAGCTGCTAATGACTCAACTCACACGCGTGAACACATCTCTGAATATGGTAACAGAGATATTTAATCTTGTAGCCCACGATTGTTATACATTAGTGAGTTCATTCAACGCGCATTAAACGGTACACAACAGTTTATACACGCCGTTTTAACTTTTATTATACATACGAATCTTATTTTTATTATTGTCTTCTGAAAAGCTATATTTTGCAGTAATTCATTCGATGGTGATATTGTATCCGAAAAACAAGCCGCTAAGTGCTCAACTCACACGCGTGAACACTTCTCTGAATATGGTAACAGAGATATTTAATCTTGTAGCCCACGATTGTTATACATTAGTGAGTTCATTCAACGCGCATTGAACGATACTCAACAGTTTATACACGCCGTTTTAACTTTTATTATACATACGAATCTTATTATTATTATTGTCTTCTGAAAAGCTATATTTTGCAGTAATTCATTCGATGGTGATATTGTATCCGAAAAACAAGCCGCTAAGTGCTCAACTCACACGCGTGAACACTTCTCCGAATATGGTATCAGAGATATTTAATCTTGTAGCCCACGATTGTTATACATTAGTGAGTTCATTCAACGCGCATTAAACGGTACACAACAGTTTATACATGCCGTTTTAACTTTTAATATACATACGAATCTTAATTTGATTATTGTCTTTTGAAAAGCTATATTTTGCAGTAATTCATTCGATGGTGATATTGTATCCGAAAAACAAGCCGCTAAGTGCTCAACTCACACGCGTGAACACTTCTCTGAATATGGTATCAGAGATATTTAATCTTGTAGCCCACGATTGTTATACATTAGTGACTTCATTCAACGCGCATTAAACGGTACACAACAGTTTATACATGCCGTTTTAACTTTCAATATACATACGAATCTTAATTTGATTATTGTCTTTTGAAAAGCTATATTTTGCAGTAATTCATTCGATGTGGATATTGTATCAGAAAAACAAGCCGCTAAGTGCTCAACTCACACGCGTCAACACTTCTCTGAATATGGTATCAGAGATATTTGATCTTGTAGCCCAATATTGTTATAAATTATCAAATTCATTCACAGCCTAATGAAAAATTCTCAACCATTTATACACGCAGCTTTAACTTTTACTATACATACGAATCTTATATAGATTATTGTCTTCTGAAAAGCTATATTTTGCAGTAATTCATTCGATGTGGATAATGTATCAGAAAAACAAGCCGCTAAGTGCTCAACTCACACGCGTCAACACTTATCTGAATATGGTATCAGAGATATTTAATCTTGCAGCCCACGATTGTTATAAATTAGTGAGTTTATTCAACGCGCATTGAACGATACTCAACAGTTTATACACGCCGTTTTAACTTTTATTATACATACGAATCTTATTTAGATTATTGTCTTCTGAAAAGCTATATTCTACTGTAATTAATTCGCTGAGAATATTATATCAGAAAAACAAGCCGCTAAGTGCTCAACTCACACGTGTCAACACTTCTCTGAATATGGTATTAGAGATATTTAATCTTGTAGCCCACGATTGTTATTCATTATTGAGTTCTTTCAACGCGCATTAAACGATACACAACAGTTTATACACGCGGTTTGAACTTTTACTATGAATACGAATCTTATTTAGATTATTGTCTTCTGAAAAGCTATATTTTGCAGTAATTCATCCGATGTTGATATTGTATCCGAAAAACAAGCCGCTAAGTGCTCAACTCACACGCGTGAACACTTCTCTGAATATGGTATCAGAGATATTTAATCTTGTAGCCCACGATTGTTATTCATTAGTGAGTTCATTCAACGCGCATTAAACGGTACACAACAGTTTATACATGCCGTTTTAACTTTTAATATACATACGAATCTTAATTTGATTATTGTCTTTTGAAAAGCTATATTTTGCAGTAATTCATTCGATGTGGATAATGTATCAGAAAAACAAGCCGATAAGTGCTCAACTCACACGCGTCAACACTTATCTGAATATGGTATCAGAGATATTTAATCTTGTAGCCCACGATTGTTATACATTAGTGAGTTCAGTCAACGCGCATAGAACGATACTCAACAGTTTCTACACGCCGTTTGAAGCTTCACTACACGTACGAATATTATTTAGATTTTTGTCCTCTAAAATGCCATATTTTGCTGTAATTAATTCACTGGGAATATTATTACAGAAAATCGAGCAGCTAAGTGCTCATCTCACACGCGTGAACACTTCTCTGAATATGGTAACAGAGATATTTAATCTTGTAGCCCACGATTGTTATTCATTATTGAGTTCATTCAACCTGCATTAAACGATGCACAACAGTTTATACACGCCGTTTTAACTTTTATTATACATACGAATCTTATTTTTATTATTGTCTTCTGAAAAGCTATATTTTGCAGTAATTCATTCGATGGTGATATTGTATCCGAAAAACAAGCCGCTAAGTGCTCAACTCACACGCGTGAACACTTCTCTGAATATTGTATTAGAGATATTTAATCTTGTAGCCCACGATTGTTATTCATTATTGAGTTCATTCAACGCGCATTAAACGATACACAACAGTTTATACACGCCGTTTTAACTTTTATTATACATACGAATCTTATTTTTATTATTGTCTTCTGAAAAGCTATATTTTGCAGTAATTCATTCGATGGTGATATTGTATCCGAAAAACAAGCCGCTAAGTGCTCAACTCACACGTGTGAACACTTCTCTGAATATGGTATCAGAGATATTTAATCTTGTAGCCCACGATTGTTATACATTAGTGAGTTCATTCAACGCGCATTAAACGGTACACAACAGTTTATACATGCCGTTTTAACTTTTAATATACATACGAATCTTAATTTGATTATTGTCTTCTGAAAAGCTTTATTTTGCAGTAATTCATTCGACGGGGATATTGTATCAGAAAACAAGCCGCTATGTGCTCAACTCACACGCGTGAACACTTCTCTGAATATGGTATTAGAGATATTTAATCTTGTAGCCCACGATTGTTATTCATTATTGAGTTCTTTCAACGCGCATTAAACGATACACAACAGTTTATACACGCGGTTTGAACTTTTACTATAAATACGAATCTTATTTTTATTATTGTCTTCTGAAAAGCTATATTTTGCAGTAATTCATCCGATGTTGATATTGTATCCGAAAAACAAGCCGCTAAGTGCTCAACTCACACGCGTGAACACTTCTCTGAATATGGTATCAGAGATATTTAATCTTGTAGCCCACGATTGTTATACATTAGTGAGTTCATTCAACGCGCATTAAACGGTACACAACAGTTTATACATGCCGTTTTAACTTTTAATATACATACGAATCTTAATTTGATTATTGTCTTCTGAAAAGCTATATTTTGCAGTAATTCATTCGATGTGGATAATGTATCAGAAAAACAAGCCGCTAAGTGCTCAACTCACACGCGTCAACACTTATCTGAATATGGTATCAGAGATATTTAATCTTGTAGCCCACGACTGTTATACATTAGTGAGTTCAGTCAACGCGCATAGAACGATACTCAACAGTTTCTACACGCCGTTTGAAGCTTTACTACACGTACGAATATTATTTAGATTTTTGTCCTCTAAAATGCCATATTTTGCTGTAATTAATTCACTGGGAATATTATTACAGAAAATCAAGCAGCTAAGTGCTCATCTCACACGCGTGAACACTTCTCTGAATAAGGTATCATAGATATTTAATCTTGTAGCCCACAATTGTTATTAATTATTGAGTTCATTCAACGCGCATTAAACGATACACAACAGTTTATACACGCGGTTTGAACTTTTACTATAAATACGAATCTTATTTAGATTATTGTCTTCTGAAAAGCTATATTCTGCTGTAATTAATTCGCTGAGAATATTTATATCAGAAAAACAAGCCGCTAAGTGCTCAACTCACACGCGTGAACACTTCTCCGAATATGGTATCAGAGATATTTAATCTTGTAGCCCACGATTGTTATACATTAGTGAGTTCATTCAACGCGCATTAAACGGTACACAACAGTTTATACATGCCGTTTTAACTTTTAATATACATACGAATCTTAATTTGATTATTGTCTTTTGAAAAGCTATATTTTGCAGTAATTCATCCGATGTTGATATTGTATCCGAACAACAAGCCGCTAAGTGCTCAACTCACACGCGTGAACACTTCTCTGAATATGGTATCAGAGATATTTAATCTTGTAGCCCACGATTGTTATACATTAGTGAGTTCATTCAACGCGCATTAAACGGTACACAACAGTTTATACATGCCGTTTTAACTTTCAATATACATACGAATCTTAATTTGATTATTGTCTTTTGAAAAGCTATATTTTGCAGTAATTCATTCGATGTTGATATTGTATCCGAAAAACAAGCCGCTAAGTGCTCAACTCACACGCGTGAACACTTCTCTGAATATGGTATCAGAGATATTTAATCTTGTAGCCCACGATTGTTATACATTAGTGAGTTCATTCAACGCGCATTGAACGATACTCAACAGTTTATACACGCCGTTTGAACTTTTACTATAAATACGAATCTTATTTTTATTATTGTCTTCTGAAAAGCTATATTTTGCAGTAATTCATTCGATGGTGATATTGTATCCGAAAAACAAGCCGCTAAGTGCTCAACTCACACGCGTGAACACTTCTCTGAATATTGTATTAGAGATATTTAATCTTGTAGCCCACGATTGTTATTCATTATTGAGTTCATTCAACGCGCATTAAACGATACACAACAGTTTATACACGCCGTTTTAACTTTTATTATACATACGAATCTTATTTTTATTATTGTCTTCTGAAAAGCTATATTTTGCAGTAATTCATTCGATGGTGATATTGTATCCGAAAAACAAGCCGCTAAGTGCTCAACTCACACGCGTGAACACTTCTCTGAATATGGTAACAGAGATATTTAATCTTGTAGCCCACGATTGTTATTCATTATTGAGTTCATTCAACCTGCATTAAACGATGCACAACAGTTTATACGCGCCGTTTTAACTTTTATTATACATACGAATCTTATTTTTATTATTGTCTTCTGAAAAGCTATATTTTGCAGTAATTCATTCGATGGTGATATTGTATCCGAAAAACAAGCCGCTAAGTGCTCAACTCACACGCGTGAACACTTCTCTGAATATGGTATTAGAGATATTTAATCTTGTAGCCCACGATTGTTATTCATTATTGAGTTCATTCAACGCGCATTAAACGATACACAACAGTTTATACACGCCGTTTTAACTTTTATTATACATACGAATCTTATTTTTATTATTGTCTTCTGAAAAGCTATATTTTGCAGTAATTCATTCGATGGTGATATTGTATCCGAAAAACAAGCCGCTAAGTGCTCAACTCACACGTGTGAACACTTCTCTGAATATGGTATCAGAGATATTTAATCTTGTAGCCCACGATTGTTATACATTAGTGAGTTCATTCAACGCGCATTAAACGGTACACAACAGTTTATACATGCCGTTTTAACTTTTAATATACATACGAATCTTAATTTGATTATTGTCTTCTGAAAAGCTTTATTTTGCAGTAATTCATTCGACGGGGATATTGTATCAGAAAACAAGCCGCTATGTGCTCAACTCACACGCGTGAACACTTCTCTGAATATGGTATTAGAGATATTTAATCTTGTAGCCCACGATTGTTATTCATTATTGAGTTCTTTCAACGCGCATTAAACGATACACAACAGTTTATACACGCCGTTTGAACTTTTACTATAAATACGAATCTTATTTAGATTATTGTCTTCTGAAAAGCTATATTTTGCAGTAATTCATCCGATGTTGATATTGTATCCGAAAAACAAGCCGCTAAGTGCTCAACTCACACGCGTGAACACTTCTCTGAATATGGTATCAGAGATATTTAATCTTGTAGCCCACGATTGTTATACATTAGTGAGTTCATTCAACGCGCATTAAACGGTACACAACAGTTTATACATGCCGTTTTAACTTTCAATATACATACGAATCTTATTTTTATTATTGTCTTCTGAAAAGCTATATTTTGCAGTAATTCATTCGATGGTGATATTGTATCAGAAAAACAAGCCGCTAAGTGCTCAACTCACACGCGTGAACACTTCTCTGAATATGGTATCAGAGATATTTAATCTTGTAGCCCACGATTGTTATACATTAGTGAGTTCAGTCAACGCGCATTGAACGATACTCAACAGTTTCTACACGCCGTTTGAAGCTTTACTACACGTACGAATATTATTTAGATTTTTGTCCTCTAAAATGCCATATTTTGCTGTAATTAATTCACTGGGAATATTATTACAGAAAATCAAGCAGCTAAGTGCTCATCTCACACGCGTGAACACTTCTCTGAATAAGGTATCAGAGATATTTAATCTTGTAGCCCACAATTGTTATTAATTATTGAGTTCATTCAACGCGCATTAAACGATACACAACAGTTTATACACGCGGTTTGAACTTTTACTATAAATACGAATCTTATTTAGATTATTGTCTTCTGAAAAGCTATATTCTGCTGTAATTAATTCGCTGAGAATATTATATCAGAAAAACAAGCCGCTAAGTGCTCAACTCACACGCGTGAACACTTCTCCGAATATGGTATCAGAGATATTTAATCTTGTAGCCCACGATTGTTATACATTAGTGAGTTCATTCAACGCGCATTAAACGGTACACAACAGTTTATACATGCCGTTTTAACTTTTAATATACATACGAATCTTAATTTGATTATTGTCTTTTGAAAAGCTATATTTTGCAGTAATTCATTCGATGTTGATATTGTATCCGAACAACAAGCCGCTAAGTGCTCAACTCACACGCGTGAACACTTCTCTGAATATGGTATCAGAGATATTTAATCTTGTAGCCCACGATTGTTATACATTAGTGAGTTCATTCAACGCGCATTAAACGGTACACAACAGTTTATACATGCCGTTTTAACTTTCAATATACATACGAATCTTAATTTGATTATTGTCTTTTGAAAAGCTATATTTTGCAGTAATTCATTCGATGTTGATATTGTATCCGAAAAACAAGCCGCTAAGTGCTCAACTCACACGCGTGAACACTTCTCTGAATATGGTATCAGAGATATTTAATCTTGTAGCCCACGATTGTTATACATTAGTGAGTTCATTCAACGCGCATTGAACGATACTCAACAGTTTATACACGCGGTTTGAACTTTTACTATAAATACGAATCTTATTTTTATTATTGTCTTCTGAAAAGCTATATTTTGCAGTAATTCATTCGATGGTGATATTGTATCCGAAAAACAAGCCGCTAAGTGCTCAACTCACACGCGTGAACACTTCTCTGAATATTGTATTAGAGATATTTAATCTTGTAGCCCACGATTGTTATTCATTATTGAGTTCATTCAACGCGCATTAAACGATACACAACAGTTTATACACGCCGTTTTAACTTTTATTATACATACGAATCTTATTTTTATTATTGTCTTCTGAAAAGCTATATTTTGCAGTAATTCATTCGATGGTGATATTGTATCCGAAAAACAAGCCGCTAAGTGCTCAACTCACACGCGTGAACACTTCTCTGAATATGGTAACAGAGATATTTAATCTTGTAGCCCACGATTGTTATTCATTATTGAGTTCATTCAACCTGCATTAAACGATGCACAACAGTTTATACATGCCGTTTTAACTTTTATTATACATACGAATCTTATTTTTATTATTGTCTTCTGAAAAGCTATATTTTGCAGTAATTCATTCGATGGTGATATTGTATCCGAAAAACAAGCCGCTAAGTGCTCAACTCACACGCGTGAACACTTCTCTGAATATTGTATTAGAGATATTTAATCTTGTAGCCCACGATTGTTATTCATTATTGAGTTCATTCAACGCGCATTAAACGATACACAACAGTTTATACACGCCGTTTTAACTTTTATTATACATACGAATCTTATTTTTATTATTGTCTTCTGAAAAGCTATATTTTGCAGTAATTCATTCGATGGTGATATTGTATCCGAAAAACAAGCCGCTAAGTGCTCAACTCACACGTGTGAACACTTCTCTGAATATGGTATCAGAGATATTTAATCTTGTAGCCCACGATTGTTATACATTAGTGAGTTCATTCAACGCGCATTAAACGGTACACAACAGTTTATACATGCCGTTTTAACTTTTAATATACATACGAATCTTAATTTGATTATTGTCTTCTGAAAAGCTTTATTTTGCAGTAATTCATTCGACGGGGATATTGTATCAGAAAACAAGCCGCTATGTGCTCAACTCACACGCGTGAACACTTCTCTGAATATGGTATTAGAGATATTTAATCTTGTAGCCCACGATTGTTATTCATTATTGAGTTCTTTCAACGCGCATTAAACGATACACAACAGTTTATACACGCGGTTTGAACTTTTACTATAAATACGAATCTTATTTTTATTATTGTCTTCTGAAAAGCTATATTTTGCAGTAATTCATTCGATGGTGATATTGTATCCGAAAAACAAGCCGCTAAGTGCTCAACTCACACGCGTGAACACTTCTCTGAATATTGTATTAGAGATATTTAATCTTGTAGCCCACGATTGTTATTCATTATTGAGTTCATTCAACGCGCATTAAACGATACACAACAGTTTATACACGCCGTTTTAACTTTTATTATACATACGAATCTTATTTTTATTATTGTCTTCTGAAAAGCTATATTTTGCAGTAATTCATTCGATGGTGATATTGTATCCGAAAAACAAGCCGCTAAGTGCTCAACTCACACGCGTGAACACTTCTCTGAATATGGTATCAGAGATATTTAATCTTGTAGCCCACGATTGTTATACATTAGTGAGTTCATTCAACGCGCATTGAACGATACACAACAGTTTCTACACGCCGTTTGAAGCTTTACTACACGTACGAATATTATTTAGATTTTTGTCCTCTAAAATGCCATATTTTGCTGTAATTAATTCACTGGGAATATTATTACAGAAAATCGAGCAGCTAAGTGCTCATCTCACACGCGTGAACACTTCTCTGAATACGGTATCATAGATATTTAATCTTGTAGCCCACAATTGTTATTAATTATTGAGTTCGTTCAACGCGCATTAAACGATACACAACAGTTTATACACGCCGTTTTAACTTTTAATATACATACGAATCTTATTTAGATTATTGTCTTCTGAAAAGCTATATTTTGCAGTAATTCATTCGATGGTGATATTGTATCCGAAAAACAAGCCGCTAAGTGCTCAACTCACACGCGTGAACACTTCTCTGAATATTGTATTAGAGATATTTAATCTTGTAGCCCACGATTGTTATTCATTTTTGAGTTCATTCAACGCGCATTAAACGATACACAACAGTTTATACACGCCGTTTTAACTTTTATTATACATACGAATCTTATTTTTATTATTGTCTTCTGAAAAGCTATATTTTGCAGTAATTCATTCGATGGTGATATTGTATCCGAAAAACAAGCCGCTAAGTGCTCAACTCACACGCGTGAACACTTCTCTGAATATGGTATTAGAGATATTTAATCTTGTAGCCCACGATTGTTATTCATTATTGAGTTCATTCAACCTGCATTAAACGATACACAACAGTTTATACACGCCGTTTTAACTTTTATTATACATACGAATCTTATTTTTAATATTGTCTTCTGAATAGCTATATTTTGCAGTAATTGATTCGATGGTGATATTGTATCCGAAAAACCAGCCGCTAAGTGCTCAACTCACACGCGTGAACACTTCTCCGAATATGGTATCAGAGATATTTGATCTTGTAGCCCAATATTGTTATAAATTATCAAATTCATTCAACGCCTATTGAAAAATTCTCAACCATTTATACACGCAGCTTTAACTTTTAATATACATACGAATCTTATTTTTATTATTGTCTTCTGAAAAGCTATATTTTGCAGTAATTCATTCGATGGTGATATTGTATCCGAAAAACAAGCCGCTAAGTGCTCAACTCACACGCGTGAACACTTCTCTGAATATGGTAACAGAGATATTTAATCTTGTAGCCCACGATTGTTATTCATTATTGAGTTCATTCAACCTGCATTAAACGATACACAACAGTTTATACACGCCGTTTTAACTTTTATTATACATACGAATCTTATTTTTATTATTGTCTTCTGAAAAGCTATATTTTGCAGTAATTCATTCGATGGTGATATTGTATCCGAAAAACAAGCCGCTAAGTGCTCAACTCACACGCGTGAACACTTCTCTGAATATGGTAACAGAGATATTTAATCTTGTAGCCCACGATTGTTATTCATTATTGAGTTCATTCAACCTGCATTAAACGATACACAACAGTTTATACACGCCGTTTTAACTTTTATTATACATACGAATCTTATTTTTATTATTGTCTTCTGAAAAGCTATATTTTGCAGTAATTCATTCGATGGTGATATTGTATCCGAAAAACAAGCCGCTAAGTGCTCAACTCACACGCGTGAACACTTCTCTGAATATGGTATTAGAGATATTTAATCTTGTAGCCCACGATTGTTATTCATTATTGAGTTCATTCAACGCGCATTAAACGATACACAACAGTTTATACACGCCGTTTTAACTTTTATTATACATACGAATCTTATTTTTATTATTGTCTTCTGAAAAGCTATATTTTGCAGTAATTCATTCGATGTTGATATTGTATCCGAAAAACAAGCCGCTAAGTGCTCAACTCACACGCGTGAACACTTCTCTGAATATGGTATCAGAGATATTTAATCTTGTAGCCCACGATTGTTATACATTAGTGAGTTCATTCAACGCGCATTGAACGATACACAACAGTTTCTACACGCCGTTTGAAGCTTTACTACACGTACGAATATTATTTAGATTTTTGTCCTCTAAAATGCCATATTTTGCTGTAATTAATTCACTGGGAATATTATTACAGAAAATCGAGCAGCTAAGTGCTCATCTCACACGCGTGAACACTTCTCTGAATACGGTATCATAGATATTTAATCTTGTAGCCCACAATTGTTATTAATTATTGAGTTCATTCAACGCGCATTAAACGATACACAACAGTTTATACACGCGGTTTTAACTTTTACTATAAATACGAATCTTATTTAGATTATTGTCTTCTGAAAAGCTATATTTTGCAGTAATTCATTCGATGGTGATATTGTATCCGAAAAACAAGCCGCTAAGTGCTCAACTCACACGCGTGAACACTTCTCTGAATATTGTATTAGAGATATTTAATCTTGTAGCCCACGATTGTTATTCATTATTGAGTTCATTCAACGCGCATTAAACGATACACAACAGTTTATACACGCCGTTTTAACTTTTATTATACATACGAATCTTATTTTTATTATTGTCTTCTGAAAAGCTATATTTTGCAGTAATTCATTCGATGGTGATATTGTATCCGAAAAACAAGCCGCTAAGTGCTCAACTCACACGCGTGAACACTTCTCTGAATATGGTATTAGAGATATTTAATCTTGTAGCCCACGATTGTTATTCATTATTGAGTTCATTCAACCTGCATTAAACGATACACAACAGTTTATACACGCCGTTTTAACTTTTATTATACATACGAATCTTATTTTTAATATTGTCTTCTGAATAGCTATATTTTGCAGTAATTGATTCGATGGTGATATTGTATCCGAAAAACCAGCCGCTAAGTGCTCAACTCACACGCGTGAACACTTCTCCGAATATGGTATCAGAGATATTTGATCTTGTAGCCCAATATTGTTATAAATTATCAAATTCATTCAACGCCTATTGAAAAATTCTCAACCATTTATACACGCAGCTTTAACTTTTAATATACATACGAATCTTATTTTTATTATTGTCTTCTGAAAAGCTATATTTTGCAGTAATTCATTCGATGGTGATATTGTATCCGAAAAACAAGCCGCTAAGTGCTCAACTCACACGCGTGAACACTTCTCTGAATATGGTAACAGAGATATTTAATCTTGTAGCCCACGATTGTTATTCATTATTGAGTTCATTCAACCTGCATTAAACGATACACAACAGTTTATACACGCCGTTTTAACTTTTATTATACATACGAATCTTATTTTTATTATTGTCTTCTGAAAAGCTATATTTTGCAGTAATTCATTCGATGGTGATATTGTATCCGAAAAACAAGCCGCTAAGTGCTCAACTCACACGCGTGAACACTTCTCTGAATATGGTATCAGAGATATTTAATCTTGTAGCCCACGATTGTTATACATTAGTGAGTTCATTCAACGCGCATTAAACGGTACACAACAGTTTATACATGCCGTTTTAACTTTTAATATACATACGAATCTTATTTTTATTATTGTCTTCTGAAAAGCTATATTTTGCAGTAATTCATTCGATGGTGATATTGTATCCGAAAAACAAGCCGCTAAGTGCTCAACTCACACGCGTGAACACTTCTCTGAATATGGTAACAGAGATATTTAATCTTGTAGCCCACGATTGTTATACATTAGTGAGTTCAGTCCACGCGCATAGAACGATACTCAACAGTTTATACACGCCGTTTGAAGCTTTACTACACGTACGAATATTATTTAGATTTCTGACCTCTAAAACGCCATATTTTGCTGTAATTAATTCACTGGGAATATTATTACAGAAAATCGAGCAGGTAAGTGCTCATCTCACACGCGTGAACACTTCTCTGAATAAGTTATCATAGATATTTAATCTTGTAGCCCACGATTGTTATACATTAGTGAGTTCAGTCAACGCGCATAGAACGATACTCAACAGTTTCTACACGCCGTTTGAAGCTTTACTACACGTACGAATATTATTTAGCTTTTTGTCCTCTAAAATGCCATATTTTGATGTAATTAATTCACTGGGAATATTATTACAGAAAATCGAGAAGCCAAGTGCTCAACTCACACGCGTGAACACTTCTCTGAATAAGGTATCAGAGATATTTAATCTTGTAGCCCACAATTGTTATTAATTATTGAGTTCACTCAACGCGCATTAAACGATACACAACATTTTATACACGCGGTTTGAACTTTTACTATAAATACGAATCTTATTTAGATTATTGTCTTCTGAAAAGCTATATTCTGCTGTAATTAATTCGCTGAGAATATTTATATCAGAAAAACAAGCCGCTAAGTGCTCAACTCACACGCGTGAACACTTCTCCGAATATGGTATCAGAGGTATTTAATCTTGTAGCCCACGATTGTTATTCATTATTGAGTTCTTTCAACGCGCATTAAACGATACACAACAGTTTATACACGCGGTTTGAACTTTTACTATAAATACAAATCTTAATTTGATTATTGTCTTTTGAAAAGCTATATTTTGCAGTAATTCATTCGATGGTGATATTGTATCCGAAAAACAAGCCGCTAAGTGCTCAACTCACACGCGTGAACACTTCTCCGAATATGGTATCAGAGATATTTAATCTTGTAGCCCACGATTGTTATTCATTATTGAGTTCTTTCAACGCGAATTAAACGATGCACAGCAGTTTATACACGCGGTTTGAACTTTTACTATAAATACGAATCTTATTTAGATTATTGTCTTCCGAAAAGCTATATTTTGCAGTAATTCATCCCATGTTGATATTGCATCCGAAAAACAAGCCGCTAAGTGCTCAACTCACACGCGTGAACACTTCTCTGAATATGGTAACAGAGATATTTAATCTTGTAGCCCACGATTGTTATTCATTATTGAGTTCATTCAACCTGCATTAAACGATACACAACAGTTTATACACGCCGTTTTAACTTTTATTATACATACGAATCTTATTTTTATTATTGTCTTCTGAAAAGCTATATTTTGCAGTAATTCATTCGATGGTGATATTGTATCCGAAAAACAAGCCGCTAAGTGCTCAACTCACACGCGTGAACACTTCTCTGAATATGGTATTATAGATATTTAATCTTGTAGCCCACGATTGTTATACATTAGTGAGTTCATTCAACGCGCATTAAACGGTACACAACAGTTTATACACGCCGTTTTAACTTTTATTATACATACGAATCTTATTTTTATTATTGTCTTCTGAAAAGCTATATTTTGCAGTAATTCATTCGATGGTGATATTGTATCAGAAAACAAGCCGCTATGTGCTCAACTCACACGCGTGAACACTTCTCTGAATATGGTAACAGAGATATTTAATCTTGTAGCCCACGATTGTTATACATTAGTGAGTTCATTCAACGCGCATTGAACGATACACAACAGTTTATACACGCCGTTTTAACTTTTATTATACATACGAATCTTATTTTTATTATTGTCTTCTGAAAAGCTATATTTTGCAGTAATTCATTCGATGGTGATATTGTATCCGAAAAACAAGCCGCTAAGTGCTCAACTCACACGCGTGAACACTTCTCCGAATATGGTATCAGAGATATTTAATCTTGTAGCCCACGATTGTTATACATTAGTGAGTTCATTCAACGCGCATTAAACGGTACACAACAGTTTATACACGCCGTTTTAACTTTTAATATACATACGAATCTTAATTTGATTATTGTCTTCTGAAAAGCTATATTTTGCAGTAATTCATTCGATGGTGATATTGTATCCGAAAAACAAGCCGCTAAGTGCTCAACTCACACGCGTGAACACTTCTCCGAATATGGTATCAGAGATATTCAATCTTGTAGCCCACGATTGTTATTCATTATTGAGTTCTTTCAGCGCGCATTAAACGATATACAACAGTTTATACACGCGGTTTGAACTTTTACTATAAATACGAATCTTATTTAGATTATTGACTTTTGAAAAGGTATATTTTGCAGTAATTCATTCGATGGTGATATTGTATCCGAAAAACAAGCCGCTAAGTGCTCAACTCATACGCGTGAACACTTCTCTGAATATGGTAACAGAGATATTTAATCTTGTAGCCCACGATTGTTATACATTAGTGAGTTCATTCAACGCGCATTAAACGATACACAACAGTTTATACACGCCGTTTTAACTTTTATTATACATACGAATCTTATTTTTATTATTGTCTTCTGAAAAGCTATATTTTGCAGTAATTCATTCGATGGTGATATTGTATCCGAAAAACAAGCCGCTAAGTGCTCAACTCACACGCGTGAACACTTCTCCGAATATGGTATCAGAGATATTTAATCTTGTAGCCCACGATTGTTATACATTAGTGAGTTCATTCAACGCGCATTAAACGGTACACAACAGTTTATACATGCCGTTTTAACTTTTAATATACATACGAATCTTAATTTGATTATTGTCTTCTGAAAAGCTATATTTTGCAGTAATTCATTCGATGGTGATATTGTATCCGAAAAACAAGCCGCTAAGTGCTCAACTCACACGCGTGAACACTTCTCTGAATATGGTAACAGAGATATTTAATCTTGTAGCCCACGATTGTTATACATTAGTGAGTTCATTCAACGCGCATTAAACGATACACAACAGTTTATACACGCCGTTTTAACTTTTATTATACATACGAATCTTATTTTTATTATTGTCTTCTGAAAAGCTATATTTTGCAGTAATTCATTCGATGGTGATATTGTATCCGAAAAACAAGCCGCTAAGTGCTCAACTCACACGCGTGAACACTTCTCCGAATATGGTATCAGAGATATTTAATCTTGTAGCCCACGATTGTTATTCATTATTGAGTTCTTTCAACGCGCATTAAACGATACACAACAGTTTATACACGCGGTTTGAACTTTTACTATAAATACGAATCTTATTTAGATTATTGTCTTCTGAAAAGGTATATTTTGCAGTAATTCATTCGATGGTGATATTGTATCCGAAAAACAAGCCGCTAAGTGCTCAACTCACACGCGTGAACACTTCTCTGAATATGGTAACAGAGATATTTAATCTTGTAGCGCACGATTGTTATACATTAGTGAGTTCATTCAACGCGCATTAAACGGTACACAACAGTTTATACACGCCGTTTTAACTTTTATTATACATACGAATCTTATTTTTATTATTGTCTTCTGAAAAGCTATATTTTGCAGTAATTCATTCGATGGTGATATTGTATCCGAAAAACAAGCCGCTAAGTGCTCAACTCACACGCGTGAACACTTCTCCGAATATGGTATCAGAGATATTTAATCTTGTAGCCCACGATTGTTATTCATTATTGAGTTCATTCAACGCACATTAAACGATACACAACAGTTTATACACGCGGTTTGAACTTTTACTATAAATACGAATCTTATTTAGATTATTGTCTTCTGAAAAGCTATATTTTGCAGTAATTCATCCGATGTTGATATTGTATCCGAAAAACAAGCCGCTAAGTGCTCAACTCACACGCGTGAACACTTCTCCGAATATAGTATCAGAGATATTTAATCTTGTAGCCCACAATTGTTATAAATTAGTGAGTTTATTCAACGCGCATTGAACGATACTCAACAGTTTATACACGCCGTTTTAACTTTTATTATACATACGAATCTTATTTAGATTATTGTCTTCTGAAAAGCTATATTCTACTGTAATTAATTCGCTGAGAATATTATATCAGAAAAAAAAGCCGCTAAGTGCTCAACTCACACGCGTGAACACTTCTCTGAATATGGTATTAGAGATATTTAATCTTGTAGCCCACGATTGTTATTCATTATTGAGTTCTTTCAACGCGCATTAAACGATACACAACAGTTTATACACGCAGCTTTAACTTTTACTATACATACGAATCTTATTTAGATTATTGTCTTCTGAAAAGCTATATTTTGCAGTAATTCATTCGATGTGGATATTGTATCAGAAAAACAAGCCGCTAAGTGCTCAACTCACACGCGTCAATACTTATCTGCGTAGGGTATGAGAGATATTTGATCTTGTAGCCCAATATTGTTATAAATTATCAAATTCATTCACAGCCTAATGAAAAATTCTCAACCATTTATACACGCAGCTTTAACCTGTACTATACATGCGAATCTTATTTAGATTATTGTCTTCTGAAAAGCTATATTTTGCAGTAATTCATCCGATGTTGATATTGTATCCGAAAAACAAGCCGCTAAGTGCTCAACTCACACGCGTGAACACTTCTCTGAATATGGTATCAGAGATATTTAATCTTGTAGCCCACGATTGTTATACATTAGTGAGTTCATTCAACGCGCATTAAACGGTACTCAACAGTTTATACATGCCGTTTTAACTTTTAATATACATACGAATCTTAATTTGATTATTGTCTTCTGAAAAGCTATATTTTGCAGTAATTAATTCGATGTTGATATTGTATCCGAAAAACAAGCCGCTAAGTGCTCAACTCACACGCGTGAACACTTCTCTGAATATGGTATCAGAGATATTTAATCTTGTAGCCCACGATTGTTATACATTAGTGAGTTCATTCAACGCGCATTGAACGATACTCAACAGTTTATACACGCCGTTTTAACTTTTATTATACATACGAATCTTATTTTTATTATTGTCTTCTGAAAAGCTATATTTTGCAGTAATTCATTCGATTCTGATATTGTATCCGAAAAACAAGCTGCTAAGTGCTCAACTCACACGCGTGAACACTTCTATGAATATGGTATCAGAGATATTTTATCTTGTAGCCCACGATTGTTATACATTAGTGAGTTCATTCAACGCGCATTAAACGGTACACAACATTTTATACACGTCGTTTTAACTTTTATTATAAATACGAATCTTATTTAGATTATTGTCTTCTAAAAAACTATATTCTGCTGTAATTAATTCGCTGGGAATATAATATCAGAAAAACAAGCCGCTAAGTGCTCAACTCACACGCGTGAACACTTCTCTGAATATGGTAACAGAGATATTTAATCTTGTAGCCCACGATTGTTATTCATTATTGAGTTCATTCAACCTGCATTAAACGATACACAACAGTTTATACACGCCGTTTTAACTTTTATTATACATACGAATCTTATTTTTATTATTGTCTTCTGAAAAGCTATATTTTGCAGTAATTCATTCGATGGTGATATTGTATCCGAAAAACAAGCCGCTAAGTGCTCAACTCACACGCGTGAACACTTCTCTGAATATGGTATTAGAGATATTTAATCTTGTAGCCCACGATTGTTATTCATTATTGTGTTCATTCAACGCGCACTAAAGGATACACAACAGTTTATACACGCCGTTTTAACTTTTATTATACATACGAATCTTATTTTTATTATTGTCTTCTGAAAAGCTATATTTTGCAGTAATTCATTCGATGGTGATATTGTATCCGAAAAACAAGCCGCTAAGTGCTCAACTCACACGCGTGAACACTTCTCTGAATATGGTATTAGAGATATTTAATCTTGTAGCCCACGATTGTTATACATTAGTGAGTTCAGTCCACGCGCATAGAACGATACTCAACAGTTTATACACGCCGTTTGAAGCTTTACTACACGTACGAATATTATTTAGATTTCTGACCTCTAAAACGCCATATTTTGCTGTAATTAATTCACTGGGAATATTATTACAGAAAATCGAGCAGGTAAGTGCTCATCTCACACGCGTGAACACTTCTCTGAATAAGTTATCATAGATATTTAATCTTGTAGCCCACGATTGTTATACATTAGTGAGTTCAGTCAACGCGCATAGAACGATACTCAACAGTTTCTACACGCCGTTTGAAGCTTTACTACACGTACGAATATTATTTAGCTTTTTGTCCTCTAAAATGCCATATTTTGCTGTAATTAATTCACTGGGAATATTATTACAGAAAATCGAGAAGCCAAGTGCTCAACTCACACGCGTGAACACTTCTCTGAATAAGGTATCAGAGATATTTAATCTTGTAGCCCACAATTGTTATTAATTATTGAGTTCACTCAACGCGCATTAAACGATACACAACATTTTATACACGCGGTTTGAACTTTTACTATAAATACGAATCTTATTTAGATTATTGTCTTCTGAAAAGCTATATTCTGCTGTAATTAATTCGCTGAGAATATTTATATCAGAAAAACAAGCCGCTAAGTGCTCAACTCACACGCGTGAACACTTCTCCGAATATGGTATCAGAGATATTTAATCTTGTAGCCCACGATTGTTATTCATTATTGAGTTCTTTCAACGCGCATTAAACGATACACAACAGTTTATACACGCGGTTTGAACTTTTACTATAAATACGAATCTTAATTTGATTATTGTCTTCTGAAAAGCTATATTTTGCAGTAATTCATTCGATGGTGATATTGTATCCGAAAAACAAGCCGCTAAGTGCTCAACTCACACGCGTGAACACTTCTCCGAATATGGTATCAGAGATATTTAATCTTGTAGCCCACGATTGTTATTCATTATTGAGTTCTTTCAACGCGAATTAAACGATGCACAACAGTTTATACACGCGGTTTGAACTTTTACTATAAATACGAATCTTATTTAGATTATTGTCTTCTGAAAAGCTATATTTTGCAGTAATTCATCCCATGTTGATATTGCATCCGAAAAACAAGCCGCTAAGTGCTCAACTCACACGCGTGAACACTTCTCTGAATATGGTAACAGAGATATTTAATCTTGTAGCCCACGATTGTTATTCATTATTGAGTTCATTCAACCTGCATTAAACGATACACAACAGTTTATACACGCCGTTTTAACTTTTATTATACATACGAATCTTATTTTTATTATTGTCTTCTGAAAAGCTATATTTTGCAGTAATTCATTCGATGGTGATATTGTATCCGAAAAACAAGCCGCTAAGTGCTCAACTCACACGCGTGAACACTTCTCTGAATATGGTATTAGAGATATTTAATCTTGTAGCCCACGATTGTTATACATTAGTGAGTTCATTCAACGCGCATTAAACGGTACACAACAGTTTATACACGCCGTTTTAACTTTTATTATACATACGAATCTTATTTTTATTATTGTCTTCTGAAAAGCTATATTTTGCAGTAATTCATTCGATGGTGATATTGTATCAGAAAACAAGCCGCTATGTGCTCAACTCACACGCGTCAACACTTCTCTGAATATGGTAACAGAGATATTTAATCTTGTAGCCCACGATTGTTATACATTAGTGAGTTCATTCAACGCGCATTGAACGATACACAACAGTTTATACACGCCGTTTTAACTTTTATTATACATACGAATCTTATTTTTATTATTGTCTTCTGAAAAGCTATATTTTGCAGTAATTCATTCGATGGTGATATTGTATCCGAAAAACAAGCCGCTAAGTGCTCAACTCACACGCGTGAACACTTCTCCGAATATGGTATCAGAGATATTTAATCTTGTAGCCCACGATTGTTATACATTAGTAGGTTCATTCAACGCGCATTAAACGGTACACAACAGTTTATACACGCCGTTTTAAATTTTACTATAGATACGAATCTTATTTTTATTATTGTCTTCTGAAAAGCTATATTTTCCTGTAATTCATTCTATGAGGATATTGTATCAGATAAACAAGCCGCTAATTGCTCAACTCACACGCGTGAACACTTCTCCGAATATGGTATCAGAGATATTTAATCTTGTAGCCCACGATTGTTATTCATTATTGAGTTCTTTCAACGCGCATTAAACGATATACAACAGTTTATACACGCGGTTTGAACTTTTACTATAAATACGAATCTTATTTAGATTATTGACTTTTGAAAAGGTATATTTTGCAGTAATTCATTCGATGGTGATATTGTATCCGAAAAACAAGCCGCTAAGTGCTCAACTCATACGCGTGAACACTTCTCTGAATATGGTAACAGAGATATTTAATCTTGTAGCCCACGATTGTTATACATTAGTGAGTTCATTCAACGCGCATTAAACGATACTCAACAGTTTATACACGCCGTTTTAACTTTTATTATACATACGAATCTTATTTTTATTATTGTCTTCTGAAAAGCTATATTTTGCAGTAATTCATTCGATGGTGATATTGTATCCGAAAAACAAGCCGCTAAGTGCTCAACTCACACGCGTGAACACTTCTCTGAATATGGTATCAGAGATATTTAATCTTGTAGCCCACGATTGTTATACATTAGTGAGTTCATTCAACGCGCATTAAACGGTACACAACAGTTTATACATGCCGTTTTAACTTTTAATATACATACGAATCTTATTTTTATTATTGTCTTCTGAAAAGCTATATTTTGCAGTAATTCATTCGATGGTGATATTGTATCCGAAAAACAAGCCGCTAAGTGCTCAACTCACACGCGTGAACACTTCTCTGAATATGGTAACAGAGATATTTAATCTTGTAGCCCACGATTGTTATACATTAGTGAGTTCATTCAACGCGCATTAAACGATACACAACAGTTTATACACGCCGTTTTAACTTTTATTATACATACGAATCTTATTTTTATTATTGTCTTCTGAAAAGCTATATTTTGCAGTAATTCATTCGATGGTGATATTGTATCCGAAAAACAAGCCGCTAAGTGCTCAACTCACACGCGTGAACACTTCTCCGAATATGGTATCAGAGATATTTAATCTTGTAGCCCACGATTGTTATTCATTATTGAGTTCTTTCAACGCGCATTAAACGATACACAACAGTTTATACACGCGGTTTGAACTTTTACTATAAATACGAATCTTATTTAGATTATTGTCTTCTGAAAAGCTATATTTTGCAGTAATTCATTCGATGGTGATATTGTATCCGAAAAACAAGCCGCTAAGTGCTCAACTCACACGCGTGAACACTTCTCTGAATATGGTAACAGAGATATTTAATCTTGTAGCCCACGATTGTTATACATTAGTGAGTTCATTCAACGCGCATTAAACGGTACACAACAGTTTATACACGCCGTTTTAACTTTTATTATACATACGAATCTTATTTTTATTATTGTCTTCTGAAAAGCTATATTTTGCAGTAATTCATTCGATGGTGATATTGTATCCGAAAAACAAGCCGCTAAGTGCTCAACTCACACGCGTGAACACTTCTCCGAATATGGTATCAGAGATATTTAATCTTGTAGCCCACGATTGTTATTCATTATTGAGTTCATTCAACGCACATTAAACGATACACAACAGTTTATACACGCGGTTTGAACTTTTACTATAAATACGAATCTTATTTAGATTATTGTCTTCTGAAAAGCTATATTTTGCAGTAATTCATCCGATGTTGATATTGTATCCGAAAAACAAGCCGCTAAGTGCTCAACTCACACGCGTGAACACTTCTCCGAATATAGTATCAGAGATATTTAATCTTGTAGCCCACAATTGTTATACATTAGTGAGTTTATTCAACGCGCATTGAACGATACTCAACAGTTTATACACGCCGTTTTAACTTTTATTATACATACGAATCTTATTTAGATTATTGTCTTCTGAAAAGCTATATTCTACTGTAATTAATTCGCTGGTGAATATTATATCAGAAAAAAGCCGCTAAGTGCTCAACTCACACGCGTGAACACTTCTCTGAATATGGTATTAGAGATATTTAATCTTGTAGCCCACGATTGTTATTCATTATTGAGTTCTTTCAACGCGCATTAAACGATACACAACAGTTTATACACGCCGTTTTAACTTTTACTATACATACGATTCTTATTTAGATTATTGTCTTCTGAAAAGCTATATTTTGCAGTAATTCATTCGATGTGGATATTGTATCAGAAAAACAAGCCGCTAAGTGCTCAACTCACACGCGTCAATACTTATCTGCGTAGGGTATGAGAGATATTTGATCTTGTAGCCCAATATTGTTATAAATTATCAAATTCATTCACAGCCTAATGAAAAATTCTCAACCATTTATACACGCAGCTTTAACCTGTACTATACATGCGAATCTTATTTAGATTATTGTCTTCTGAAAAGCTATATTTTGCAGTAATTCATCCGATGTTGATATTGTATCCGAAAAACAAGCCGCTAAGTGCTCAACTCACACGCGTGAACACTTCTCTGAATATGGTATCAGAGATATTTAATCTTGTAGCCCACGATTGTTATACATTAGTGAGTTCATTCAACGCGCATTAAACGGTACTCAACAGTTTATACATGCCGTTTTAACTTTTAATATACATACGAATCTTAATTTGATTATTGTCTTCTGAAAAGCTATATTTTGCAGTAATTCATTCGATGGTGATATTGTATCCGAAAAACAAGCCGCTAAGTGCTCAACTCACACGCGTGAACACTTCTCTGAATATGGTATCAGAGATATTTAATCTTGTAGCCCACGATTGTTATACATTAGTGAGTTCATTCAACGCGCATTGAACGATACTCAACAGTTTATACACGCCGTTTTAACTTTTATTATACATACGAATCTTATTTTTATTATTGTCTTCTGAAAAGCTATATTTTGCAGTAATTCATTCGATGGTGATATTGTATCCGAAAAACAAGCTGCTAAGTGCTCAACTCACACGCGTGAACACTTCTATGAATATGGTATCAGAGATATTTTAATCTTGTAGCCCACGATTGTTATACATTAGTGAGTTCATTCAACGCGCATTAAACGGTACACAACAGTTTATACACGTCGTTTTAACTTTTATTATAAATACGAATCTTATTTAGATTATTGTCTTCTAAAAAAGCTATATTCTGCTGTAATTAATTCGCTGGGAATATAATATCAGAAAAACAAGCCGCTAAGTGCTCAACTCACACGCGTGAACACTTCTCTGAATATGGTAACAGAGATATTTAATCTTGTAGCCCACGATTGTTATTCATTATTGAGTTCATTCAACCTGCATTAAACGATACACAACAGTTTATACACGCCGTTTTAACTTTTATTATACATACGAATCTTATTTTTATTATTGTCTTCTGAAAAGCTATATTTTGCAGTAATTCATTCGATGGTGATATTGTATCCGAAAAACAAGCCGCTAAGTGCTCAACTCACACGCGTGAACACTTCTCTGAATATGGTATTAGAGATATTTAATCTTGTAGCCCACGATTGTTATTCATTATTGAGTTCATTCAACGCGCATTAAACGATACACAACAGTTTATACACGCCGTTTTAACTTTTATTATACATACGAATCTTATTTTTATTATTGTCTTCTGAAAAGCTATATTTTGCAGTAATTCATTCGATGGTGATATTGTATCCGAAAAACAAGCCGCTAAGTGCTCAACTCACACGCGTGAACACTTCTCTGAATATGGTATTAGAGATATTTAATCTTGTAGCCCACGATTGTTATTCATTATTGAGTTCATTCAACGCGCATTAAACGGTACACAACAGTTTATACATGCCGTTTTAACTTTTAATATACATACGAATCTTATTTTTATTATTGTCTTCTGAAAAGCTATATTTTGCAGTAATTCATTCGATGTGGATATTGTATCAGAAAAACAAGCCGCTAAGTGCTCAACTCACACGCGTCAATACTTATCTGCGTAGGGTATGAGAAATATTTGATCTTGTAGCCCAATATTGTTATAAATTATCAAATTCATTCACAGCCTAATGAAAAATTCTCAACCATTTATACACGCAGCTTTAACCTGTACTATACATGCGAATCTTATTTAGATTATTGTCTTCTGAAAAGCTATATTTTGCAGTAATTCATCCGATGTTGATATTGTATCCGAAAAACAAGCCGCTAAGTGCTCAACTCACACGCGTGAACACTTCTCTGAATATGGTATCAGAGATATTTAATCTTGTAGCCCACGATTGTTATACATTAGTGAGTTCATTCAACGCGCATTAAACGGTACACAACAGTTTATACATGCCGTTTTAACTTTTAATATACATACGAATCTTAATTTGATTATTGTCTTCTGAAAAGCTATATTTTGCAGTAATTCATTCGATGGTGATATTGTATCCGAAAAACAAGCCGCTAAGTGCTCAACTCACACGCGTGAACACTTCTCTGAATATGGTATCAGAGATATTTATTCTTGTAGCCCACGATTGTTATACATTATTGAGTTCATTCAACGCGCATTGAACGATACTCAACAGTTTATACACGCCGTTTTATAGTTTAATAATACATACTAATCTTATTTTTATTATTGACAGCTGAAAAGCTATATTTTGCAGTAATTCATTCGATGGTGATATTGTATCCGAAAAACAAGCCGCTAAGTGCTCAACTCACACGCGTGAACACTTCTCTGAATATGGTATCAGAGATATTTAATCTTGTAGCCCACGATTGTTATACATTAGTGAGTTCATTCAACGCGCATTAAACGGTACACAACAGTTTATACACGTCGTTTTAACTTTTATTATAAATACGAATCTTATTTAGATTATTGTCTTCTAAAAAACTATATTCTGCTGTAATTAATTCGCTGGGAATATAATATCAGAAAAACAAGCCGCTAAGTGCTCAACTCACACGCGTGAACACTTCTCTGAATATGGTAACAGAGATATTTAATCTTGTAGCCCACGATTGTTATTCATTATTGAGTTCACTCAACCTGCATTAAACGATACACAACAGTTTATACACGCCGTTTTAACTTTTATTATACATACGAATCTTATTTTTATTATTGTCTTCTGAAAAGCTATATTTTGCAGTAATTCATTCGATGGTGATATTGTATCCGAAAAACAAGCCGCTAAGTGCTCAACTCACACGCGTGAACACTTCTCTGAATATGGTATTAGAGATATTTAATCTTGTAGCCCACGATTGTTATTCATTATTGAGTTCATTCAACGCGCATTAAACGATACACAACAGTTTATACACGCCGTTTTAACTTTTATTATACATACGAATCTTATTTTTATTATTGTCTTCTGAAAAGCTATATTTTGCAGTAATTCATTCGATGGTGATATTGTATCCGAAAAACAAGCCGCTAAGTGCTCAACTCACACGCGTGAACACTTCTCTGAATATGGTATCAGAGATATTTAATCTTGTAGCCCACGATTGTTATACATTAGTGAGTTCATTCAACGCGCATTAAACGGTACACAACAGTTTATACATGCCGTTTTAACTTTTAATATACATACGAATCTTATTTTTATTATTGTCTTCTGAAAAGCTATATTTTGCAGTAATTCATTCGATGGTGATATTGTATCCGAAAAACAAGCCGCTAAGTGCTCAACTCACACGCGTGAACACTTCTCTGAATATGGTATTAGAGATATTTAATCTTGTAGCCCACGATTGTTGTTCATTATTGAGTTCATTCAACGCGCATTAAACGATACACAACAGTTTATACACGCCGTTTTAACTTTTATTATACATACGAATCTTATTTTTATTATTGTCTTCTGAAAAGCTATATTTTGCAGTAATTCATTCGATGGTGATATTGTATCCGAAAAACAAGCCGCTAAGTGCTCAACTCACACGCGTGAACACTTCTCTGAATATGGTAACAGAGATATTTAATCTTGTAGCCCACGATTGTTGTTCATTATTGAGTTCATTCAACGCGCATTAAACGGTACACAACAGTTTATACATGCCGTTTTAACTTTTAATATACATACGAATCTTATTTTTATTATTGTCTTCTGAAAAGCTATATTTTGCAGTAATTCATTCGATGGTGATATTGTATCCGAAAAACAAGCCGCTAAGTGCTCAACTCACACGCGTGAACACTTCTCCGAATATGGTATCAGAGATATTTAATCTTGTAGCCCACGATTGTTATTCATTATTGAGTTCATTCAACCTGCATTAAACGATACACAACAGTTTATACACGCCGTTTTAACTTTTATTATACATACGAATCTTATTTTTATTATTGTCTTCTGAAAAGCTATATTTTGCAGTAATTCATTCGATGGTGATATTGTATCCGAAAAACAAGCCGCTAAGTGCTCAACTCACACGCGTGAACACTTCTCTGAATATGGTATCAGAGATATTTAATCTTGTAGCCCACGATTGTTATACATTAGTGAGTTCATTCAACGCGCATTAAACGGTACACAACAGTTTATACATGCCGTTTTAACTTTTAATATACATACGAATCTTAATTTGATTATTGTCTTCTGAAAAGCTATATTTTGCAGTAATTCATTCGACGGGGATATTGTATCAGAAAACAAGCCGCTAAGTGCTCAACTCACACGCGTGAACACTTCTCCGAATATGGTATCAGAGATATTTAATCTTGTAGCCCACGATTGTTATTCATTATTGAGTTCTTTCAACGCGCATTAAACGATACACAACAGTTTATACACGCCGTTTTAACTTTTAATATACATACGAATCTTAATTTGATTATTGTCTTCTGAAAAGCTTTATTTTGCAGTAATTCATTCGACGGGGATATTGTATCAGAAAACAAGCCGCTATGTGCTCAACTCACACGCGTGAACACTTCTCTGAATATGGTATTAGAGATATTTAATCTTGTAGCCCACGATTGTTATTCATTATTGAGTTCATTCAACGCGCATTAAACGGTACACAACAGTTTATACATGCCGTTTGAAGCTTTACTATACGTACGAATATTATTTAGATTTCTGTTCTCTAAAACGCCATATTTTGCTGTAATTAATTCGATGGGAATATTATATCACAGAAAACAAGCCGCTTAAGTTCTCAACTCACACGCGTGAACACTTCTCTGAATATGGTATCAGAGATATTTAATCTTGTAGCCCACATATTGTTATAAATTATTGAGTTTATTCAACGCTCATTGAACGATACTCAACAGTTTATACACGCCGTTTTAACTTTTATTATACATACGAATCTTATTTTTATTATTGTCTTCTGAAAAGCTATAATTCGCAGTAATTCATTCGATGGTGATATTGTATCAGAAAAACAAGCCGCTAAGTGCTCAACTCACACGCGTGAACACTTCTCTGAATATGGTATTAGAGATATTTAGTCTTGTAGCTCACGATTGTTATACATTAGTGAGTTCATTCAACGCGCATTGAACGGTACACAACAGTTTCTACACGCCGTTTGAAGCTTTACTACACGTACGAATATTATTTAGATTTTTGTTCTCTAAAATGCCATATTTTGCTGTAATTAATTCGCTGGGAATATTATTACAGAAAATCGAGCAGCTAAGTGCTCAAATCACACGCGTGAATACTTCTCTGAATAAGGTATCAGAGATATTTAATCTTGTAGCCCACAAATGTTATTAATTATTGAGTTCATTCAACGCGCATTAAACGATACACAACAGTTTATACACGCGGTTTGAACTTTTACTATAAATACGAATCTTATTTAGATTATTGTCTTCTGAAAAGTCTATATTCTGCTGTAATTAATTCGCAGAGAATATTTATATCAGAAAAACAAGCCGCTAAGTGCTCAACTCACACGCGTGAACACTTCTCCGAATATGGTATCAGAGATATTTAATCTTGTAGCCCACAATTGTTATAAATTAGTGAGTTTATTCAACGCGCATTGAACGATACTCAACAGTTTATACACGCCGTTTTAACTTTTATTATACATACGAATCTTATTTTTAGATTATTGTCTTCTGAAAAGCTATATTCTACTGTAATTAATTCGATGAGAATATTGTATCCGAAAAACAAGCCGCTAAGTGCTCAACTCACACGCGTGAACACTTCTCTGAATATGGTATTAGAGATATTTAATCTTGTAGCCCACGATTGTTATACATTATTGGGTTCATTCAACGCACATTAAACGATACACAACAGTTTATACACGCCGTTTTAACTTTTATTATACATACGAATCTTATTTTTATTATTGTCTTCTGAAAAGCTATATTTTGCAGTAATTCATTCGATGGTGATATTGTATCCGAAAAACAAGCCGCTAAGTGCTCAACTCACACGCGTGAACACTTCTCTGAATATGGTATCAGAGATATTTAATCTTGTAGCCCACGATTGTTATACATTAGTGAGTTCATTCAACGCGCATTAAACGGTACACAACAGTTTATACATGCCGTTTTAACTTTTAATATACATACGAATCTTAATTTGATTATTGTCTTCTGAAAAGCTTTATTTTGCAGTAATTCATTCGACGGGGATATTGTATCAGAAAACAAGCCGCTATGTGCTCAACTCACACGCGTGAACACTTCTCTGAATATGGTATTAGAGATATTTAATCTTGTAGCCCACGATTGTTATTCATTATTGAGTTCATTCAACCTACATTAAACGATACACAACAGTTTATACACGCCGTTTTAACTTTTATTATACATACGAATCTTATTTTTATTATTGTCTTCTGAAAAGCTATATTTTGCAGTAATTCATTCGATGGTGATATTGTATCCGAAAAACAAGCCGCTAAGTGCTCAACTCACACGCGTGAACACTTCTCTGAATATGGTATCAGAGATATTTAATCTTGTAGCCCACGATTGTTATACATTAGTGAGTTCATTCAACGCGCATTAAACGGTACACAACAGTTTATACATGCCGTTTTAACTTTTAATATACATACGAATCTTAATTTTATTATTGTCTTCTGAAAAGCTATATTTTGCAGTAATTCATTCGACGGTGATATTGTATCAGAAAAACAAGCCGCTAAGTGCTCAACTCACACGCGTGAACACTTCTCTGAATATGGTATTAGAGATATTTAATCTTGTAGCCCACGATTGTTATTCATTATTGAGTTCATTCAACGCGCATTAAACGATACACAACAGTTTATACATGCCGTTTTAACTTTTAATATACATACGAATCTTATTTTTATTATTGTCTTCTGAAAAGCTATATTTTGCAGTAATTCATTCGATGGTGATATTGTATCCGAAAAACAAGCCGCTAAGTGCTCAACTCACACGCGTGAACACTTCTCTGAATATGGTATCAGAGATATTTAATCTTGTAGCCCACGATTGTTATTCATTATTTCGTTCATTCAACGCGCATTAAACGATACACAACAGTTTATACACGCCGTTTTAACTTTTATTATACATACGAATCTTATTTTTATTATTGTCTTCTGAAAAGCTATATTTTGCAGTAATTCATTCGATGGTGATATTGTATCCGAAAAACAAGCCGCTAAGTGCTCAACTCACACGCGTGAACACTTCTCTGAATATGGTATCAGAGATATTTAATCTTGTAGCCCACGATTGTTATACATTAGTGAGTTCATTCAACGCTCATTAAACGATACAGGACAGTTTATACATGCCGTTTTGACATTTAATATACATACGAATCTTATATAGATTATTGTCTGCTGAAAAGCTATATTTTGCAGTAATTCATTCGACGGGGATATTGTATCAGAAAACAAGCCGCTATGTGCTCAACTCACACGCGTCAACACTTCTCTGAATATGGTATTAGAGATATTTAATCTTGTAGCCCACGATTGTTATTCATTATTGAGTTCATTCAACCTGCATTAAACGATACACAACAGTTTATACACGCCGTTTTAACTTTTATTATACATACGAATCTTATTTTTATTATTGTCTTCTGAAAAGCTATATTTTGCAGTAATTCATTCGATGGTGATATTGTATCCGAAAAACAAGCCGCTAAGTGCTCAACTCACACGCGTGAACACTTCTCTGAATATGGTATCAGAGATATTTAATCTTGTAGCCCACGATTGTTATACATTAGTGAGTTCATTCAACGCGCATTAAACGGTACACAACAGTTTATACATGCCGTTTTGACATTTAATATACATACGAATCTTATATAGATTATTGTCTGCTGAAAAGCTATATTTTGCAGTAATTCATTCGACGGGGATATTGTATCAGAAAACAAGCCGCTATGTGCTCAACTCACACGCGTGAACACTTCTCTGAATATGGTATTAGAGATATTTAATCTTGTAGCCCACGATTGTTATTCATTATTGAGTTCATTCAACCTGCATTAAACGATACACAACAGTTTATACACGCCGTTTTAACTTTTATTATACATACGAATCTTATTTAGATTATTGTCTTCTGAAAAGCTATATTCTACTGTAATTAATTCGCTGAGAATATTATATCAGAAAAAAAAGCCGCTAAGTGCTCAACTCACACGCGTGAACACTTCTCTGAATATGGTATTAGAGATATTTAATCTTGTAGCCCACGATTGTTATTCATTATTGAGTTCTTTCAACGCGCATTAAACGATACACGACAGTTTATACACGCAGCTTTAACTTTTACTATACATACGATTCTTATTTAGATTATTGTCTTCTGAAAAGCTATATTTTGCAGTAATTCATTCGATGTGGATATTGTATCAGAAAAACAAGCCGCTAAGTGCTCAACTCACACGCGTCAATACTTATCTGCGTAGGGTATGAGAGATATTTGATCTTGTAGCCCAATATTGTTATAAATTATCAAATTCATTCACAGCCTAATGAAAAATTCTCAACCATTTATACACGCAGCTTTAACCTGTACTATACATGCGAATCTTATTTAGATTATTGTCTTCTGAAAAGCTATATTTTGCAGTAATTCATTCGATGGTGATATTGTATCCGAAAAACAAGCCGCTAAGTGCTCAACTCACACGCGTGAACACTTCTCTGAATATGGTATCAGAGATATTTAATCTTGTAGCCCACGATTGTTATACATTAGTGAGTTCATTCAACGCGCATTAAACGGTACTCAACAGTTTATACATGCCGTTTTAACTTTTAATATACATACGAATCTTAATTTGATTATTGTCTTCTGAAAAGCTATATTTTGCAGTAATTCATTCGATGTTGATATTGTATCCGAAAAACAAGCCGCTAAGTGCTCAACTCACACGCGTGAACACTTCTCTGAGTATGGTATCCGAGATATTTAATCTTGTAGCCCACGATTGTTATTCATTAGTGAGTTCATTCAACGCGCATTGAACGATACTCAACAGTTTATACACGCCGTTTTAACTTTTATTATACATACGAATCTTATTTTTATTATTGTCTTCTGAAAAGCTATATTTTGCAGTAATTCATTCGATGGTGATATTGTATCCGAAAAACAAGCCGCTAAGTGCTCAACTCACACGCGTGAACACTTCTCTGAGTATGGTATCCGAGATATTTAATCTTGTAGCCCACGATTGTTATACATTCGTGAGTTCATTCAACGCGCATTAAACGGTACACAACAGTTTATACACGTCGTTTTAACTTTTAATATACATACGAATCTTATTTAGATTATTGTCTTCTGAAAAGCTATATTTTGCAGTAATTCATTCGATGGTGATATTGTATCAGAAAAACAAGCCGCTAAGTGCTCAACTCACACGCGTGAACACTTCTCTGAATATGGTAACAGAGATATTTAATCTTGTAGCCCACGATTGTTATTCATTATTGAGTTCATTCAACCTGCATTAAACGATACACAACAGTTTATACACGCCGTTTTAACTTTTATTATACATACGAATCTTATTTTTATTATTGTCTTCTGAAAAGCTATATTTTGCAGTAATTCATTCGATGGTGATATTGTATCCGAAAAACAAGCCGCTAAGTGCTCAACTCACACGCGTGAACACTTCTCTGAATATGGTATCAGAGATATTTAATCTTGTAGCCCACGATTGTTATTCATTATTGAGTTCATTCAACGCGCATTAAACGATACACAACAGTTTATACACGCCGTTTTAACTTTTATTATACATACGAATCTTATTTTTATTATTGTCTTCTGAAAAGCTATATTTTGCAGTAATTCATTCGATGGTGATATTGTATCCGAAAAACAAGCCGCTAAGTGCTCAACTCACACGCGTGAACACTTCTCTGAATATGGTATTAGAGATATTTAATCTTGTAGCCCACGATTGTTATTCATTATTGAGTTCATTCAACGCGCATTAAACGGTACACAACAGTTTATACATGCCGTTTTAACTTTTAATATACATACGAATCTTATTTTTATTATTGTCTTCTGAAAAGCTATATTTTGCAGTAATTCATTCGATGTGGATATTGTATCAGAAAAACAAGCCGCTAAGTGCTCAACTCACACGCGTCAATACTTATCTGCGTAGGGTATGAGAAATATTTGATCTTGTAGCCCAATATTGTTATAAATTATCAAATTCATTCACAGCCTAATGAAAAATTCTCAACCATTTATACACGCAGCTTTAACCTGTACTATACATGCGAATCTTATTTAGATTATTGTCTTCTGAAAAGCTATATTTTGCAGTAATTCATCCGATGTTGATATTGTATCCGAAAAACAAGCCGCTAAGTGCTCAACTCACACGCGTGAACACTTCTCTGAATATGGTATCAGAGATATTTAATCTTGTAGCCCACGATTGTTATACATTAGTGAGTTCATTCAACGCGCATTAAACGGTACACAACAGTTTATACATGCCGTTTTAACTTTTAATATACATACGAATCTTAATTTGATTATTGTCTTCTGAAAAGCTATATTTTGCAGTAATTCATTCGATGGGGATATTGTATCCGAAAAACAAGCCGCTAAGTGCTCAACTCACACGCGTGAACACTTCTCTGAATATGGTATCAGAGATATTTAATCTTGTAGCCCACGATTGTTATACATTAGTGAGTTCATTCAACGCGCATTAAACGATACACAACAGTTTATACACGCCGTTTTAACTTTTATTATACATACGAATCTTATTTTTATTATTGTCTTCTGAAAAGCTATATTTTGCAGTAATTCATTCGATGGTGATATTGTATCCGAAAAACAAGCCGCTAAGTGCTCAACTCACACGCGTGAACACTTCTCCGAATATGGTATCAGAGATATTTAATCTTGTAGCCCACGATTGTTATACATTAGTGAGTTCATTCAACGCGCATTAAACGGTACACAACAGTTTATACACGTGCCGTTTTAACTTTTAATATACATACGAATCTTATTTTTATTATTGTCTTCTGAAAAGCTATATTTTGCAGTAATTCATTCGATGGGAATATTGTATCAGAAAAACAAGCCGCTAAGTGCTCAACTCACACGCGTGAACACTTCTCTGAATATGGTAACAGAGATATTTAATCTTGTAGGCCCACGATTGTTATTCATTATTGAGTTCATTCAACGCTGCATTAAACGATACACAACAGTTTATACACGCCGTTTTAACTTTTATTATACATACGAATCTTATTTTTATTATTGTCTTCTGAAAAGCTATATTTTGCAGTAATTCATTCGATGGTGATATTGTATCCGAAAAACAAGCCGCTAAGTGCTCAACTCACACGCGTGAACACTTCTCTGAATATGGTATTAGAGATATTTAATCTTGTAGCCCACGATTGTTATTCATTATTGAGTTCATTCAACGCGCATTAAACGATACACAACAGTTTATACACGCCGTTTTAACTTTTATTATACATACGAATCTTATTTTTATTATTGTCTTCTGAAAAGCTATATTTTGCAGTAATTCATTCGATGGTGATATTGTATCCGAAAAACAAGCCGCTAAGTGCTCAACTCACACGCGTGAACACTTCTCTGAATATGGTATCAGAGATATTTAATCTTGTAGCCCACGATTGTTATACATTAGTGAGTTCATTCAACGCGCATTAAACGGTACACAACAGTTTATACATGCCGTTTTAACTTTTAATATACATACGAATCTTATTTTTATTATTGTCTTCTGAAAAGCTATATTTTGCAGTAATTCATTCGATGGTGATATTGTATCCGAAAAACAAGCCGCTAAGTGCTCAACTCACACGCGTGAACACTTCTCTGAATATGGTAACAGAGATATTTAATCTTGTAGCCCACGATTGTTATTCATTATTGAGTTCATTCAACGCGCATTAAACGATACACAACAGTTTATACACGCCGTTTTAACTTTTATTATACATACGAATCTTATTTTTATTATTGTCTTCTGAAAAGCTATATTTTGCAGTAATTCATTCGATGGTGATATTGTATCCGAAAAACAAGCCGCTAAGTGCTCAACTCACACGCGTGAACACTTCTCTGAATATGGTAACAGAGATATTTAATCTTGTAGCCCACGATTGTTATTCATTATTGAGTTCATTCAACGCGCATTAAACGGTACACAACAGTTTATACATGCCGTTTTAACTTTTAATATACATACGAATCTTATTTTTATTATTGTCTTCTGAAAAGCTATATTTTGCAGTAATTCATTCGATGGTGATATTGTATCCGAAAAACAAGCCGCTAAGTGCTCAACTCACACGCGTGAACACTTCTCCGAATATGGTATCAGAGATATTTAATCTTGTAGCCCACGATTGTTATTCATTAGTGAGTTCATTCAACCTGCATTAAACGATACACAACAGTTTATACACGCCGTTTTAACTTTTATTATACATACGAATCTTATTTTTATTATTGTCTTCTGAAAAGCTATATTTTGCAGTAATTCATTCGATGGTGATATTGTATCCGAAAAACAAGCCGCTAAGTGCTCAACTCACACGCGTGAACACTTCTCTGAATATGGTATCAGAGATATTTAATCTTGTAGCCCACGATTGTTATACATTAGTGAGTTCATTCAACGCGCATTAAACGGTACACAACAGTTTATACATGCCGTTTTAACTTTTAATATACATACGAATCTTAATTTGATTATTGTCTTCTGAAAAGCTATATTTTGCAGTAATTCATTCGACGGGGATATTGTATCAGAAAACAAGCCGCTAAGTGCTCAACTCACACGCGTGAACACTTCTCTGACTCTTGTATCAGAGATATTTAATCTTGTAGCCCACGATTGTTATTCATTATTGAGTTCATTCAACGCGCATTAAAGGATACACAACAGTTTATACACGCCGTTTTAACTTTTACTCTACATACGAATCTGGGTTTGATTATTGTCTTCTGAAAAGCTATATTTTGCAGTAATTCATTCGACGGGGATATTGTATCAGAAAACAAGCCGCTATGTGCTCAACTCACACGCGTGAACACTTCTCTGAATATGGTATTAGAGATATTTAATCTTGTAGCCCACGATTGTTATTCATTATTGTGTTCATTCAACGCGCATTAAACGATACACAACAGTTTATACACGCCGTTTGAAGCTTTACTATACGTACGAATATTATTTAGATTTCTGACCTCTAAAACGCCATATTTTGCTGTAATTAATTCGATGGGAATATTATATCACAAAAACAAGCCGCTAAGTGCTCAACTCACACGCGTGAACACTTCTCTGAATATGGTATCAGAGATATTTTATCTTGAAGCCCAATATTGTTATAAATTAGCAAATTCATTCAACAGCCTAATGAACGATATTCTCAACCAGTTTATACACGCCAGCTTTAACTTTTACTATACATACGAATCTTATTTTTATTATTGTCTTCTGAAAAGCTATAATTTTGCAGTAATTCATTCGATGGTGATTTTGTATCAGAAAATCGAGCCAGCTAAGTGCTCAACTCACACGCGTGAACACTTCTCTGAATATGGTATCAGAGATATTTAATATTGTAGCCCACGATTGTTATGAATTAGTGAGTTCATTCAACGCGCATTGAACGGTACACAACAGTTTCTACACGCCGTTTGAAGCTTTACTACACGTACGAATATTATTTAGATTTTTGTTCTCTAAAATGCCATATTTTGCTGTAATTAATTCGCTGGGAATATTATTACAGAAAATCGAGCAGCTAAGTGCTCAAACTCACACGCGTGAACACTTCTCTGAATAAGGTATCAGAGATATTTAATCTTGTAGCCCACAAATTGTTATTAATTATTGAGTTCATTCAACGCGCATTAAACGATACACAACAGTTTATACACGCGGTTTGAACTTTTACTATAAATACGAATCTTATTTAGATTATTGTCTTCTGAAAAGTCTATATTCTGCTGTAATTAATTCGCAGAGAATATTTATATCAGAAAAACAAGCCGCTAAGTGCTCAACTCACACGCGTGAACACTTCTCCGAATATGGTATCAGAGATATTTAATCTTGTAGCCCACAATTGTTATAAATTAGTGAGTTTATTCAACGCGCATTGAACGATACTCAACAGTTTATACACGCCGTTTTAACTTTTATTATACATACGAATCTTATTTAGATTATTGTCTTCTGAAAAGCTATATTCTACTGTAATTAATTCGCTGAGAATATTGTATCCGAAAAACAAGCCGCTAAGTGCTCAACTCACACGCGTGAACACTTCTCTGAATATTGTATTAGAGATATTTAATCTTGTAGCCCACGATTGTTATTCATTATTGAGTTCATTCAACGCGCATTAAACGATACACAACAGTTTATACACGCCGTTTTAACTTTTATTATACATACGAATCTTATTTTTATTATTGTCTTCTGAAAAGCTATATTTTGCAGTAATTCATTCGATGGTGATATTGTATCCGAAAAACAAGCCGCTAAGTGCTCAACTCACACGCGTGAACACTTCTCTGAATATGGTATCAGAGATATTTAATCTTGTAGCCCACGATTGTTATACATTAGTGAGTTCATTCAACGCGCATTAAACGGTACACAACAGTTTATACATGCCGTTTTAACTTTTAATATACATACGAATCTTAATTTGATTATTGTCTTCTGAAAAGCTTTATTTTGCAGTAATTCATTCGACGGGGATATTGTATCAGAAAACAAGCCGCTATGTGCTCAACTCACACGCGTGAACACTTCTCTGAATATGGTATTAGAGATATTTAATCTTGTAGCCCACGATTGTTATTCATTATTGAGTTCATTCAACGCGCATTAAACGATACACAACAGTTTATACACGCCGTTTTAACTTTTATTATACATACGAATCTTATTTTTATTATTGTCTTCTGAAAAGCTATATTTTGCAGTAATTCATTCGATGGTGATATTGTATCCGAAAAACAAGCCGCTAAGTGCTCAACTCACACGCGTGAACACTTCTCTGAATATGGTATCAGAGATATTTAATCTTGTAGCCCACGATTGTTATACATTAGTGAGTTCATTCAACGCGCATTAAACGGTACACAACAGTTTATACATGCCGTTTTAACTTTTAATATACATACGAATCTTATTTTGATTATTGTCTTCTGAAAAGCTATATTTTGCAGTAATTCATTCGATGGTGATATTGTATCAGAAAAACAAGCCGCTATGTGCTCAACTCACACGCGTGAACACTTCTCTGAATATGGTATTAGAGATATTTAATCTTGTAGCCCACGATTGTTATTCATTATTGAGTTCATTCAACGCGCATTAAACGGTACACAACAGTTTATACATGCCGTTTTAACTTTTAATATACATACGAATCTTATTTTTATTATTGTCTTCTGAAAAGCTATATTTTGCAGTAATTCATTCGATGGTGATATTGTATCAGAAAAACAAGCCGCTAAGTGCTCAACTCACACGCTTGAACACTTCTACGAATATGGTATCAGAGATATTTGATCTTGTAGCCCACGATTGTTATTCATTATTGAGTTCATTCAACGCGCATTAAACGATACACAACAGTTTATACACGCCGTTTTAACTTTTATTATACATACGAATCTTATTTTTATTATTGTCTTCTGAAAAGCTATATTTTGCAGTAATTCATTCGATGGTGATATTGTATCCGAAAAACAAGCCGCTAAGTGCTCAACTCACACGCGTGAACACTTCTCTGAATATGGTATCAGAGATATTTAATCTTGTAGCCCACGATTGTTATACATTAGTGAGTTCATTCAACGCGCATTAAACGGTACACAACAGTTTATACATGCCGTTTTAACTTTTAATATACATACGAATCTTAATTTGATTATTGTCTTCTGAAAAGCTATATTCTGCACTAATTAACTCGACGGGGATATTATATCAGAAAAACTAGCCGCTATTTGCTCAACTCACTCGCGTCAACACTGTTCTGAATATGGTATAAGAGATATTTAATCTTGTAGCCCACGATTGTTATTCATTATTGAGTTCATTCAACCTGCATTAAACGATACACAACAGTTTATACACGCCGTTTTAACTTTTATTATACATACGAATCTTATTTTTATTATTGTCTTCTGAAAAGCTATATTTTGCAGTAATTCATTCGATGGTGATATTGTATCCGAAAAACAAGCCGCTAAGTGCTCAACTCACACGCGTGAACACTTCTCTGAATATGGTATCAGAGATATTTAATCTTGTAGCCCACGATTGTTATACATTAGTGAGTTCATTCAACGCGCATTAAACGGTACACAACAGTTTATACATGCCGTTTTAACTTTTAATATACATACGAATCTTAATTTGATTATTGTCTTCTGAAAAGCTATATTTTGCAGTAATTCATTCGATGGGGATATTGTATCAGAAAACAAGCCGCTAAGTGCTCAACTCACACGCGTGAACACTTCTCTGAATATGGTATTAGAGATATTTAATCTTGTAGCCCACGATTGTTATTCATTATTGAGTTCATTCAACGCGCATTAAACGGTACACAACAGTTTATACATGCCGTTTTAACTTTTAATATACATACGAATCTTATTTTTATTATTGTCTTCTGAAAAGCTATATTTTGCAGTAATTCATTCGATGGTGATATTGTATCCGAAAAACAAGCCGCTAAGTGCTCAACTCACACGCGTGAACACTTCTCTGAATATGGTAACAGAGATATTTAATCTTGTAGCCCACGATTGTTATTCATTATTGAGTTCATTCAACCTGCATTAAACGATACGCAACAGTTTATACACGCCGTTTTAACTTTTATTATACATACGAATCTTATTTTTATTATTGTCTTCTGAAAAGCTATATTTTGCAGTAATTCATTCGATGGTGATATTGTATCCGAAAAACAAGCCGCTAAGTGCTCAACTCACACGCGTGAACACTTCTCTGAATATGGTATCAGAGATATTTAATCTTGTAGCCCACGATTGTTATACATTAGTGAGTTCAGTCCACGCGCATAGAACGATACTCAACAGTTTATACACGCCGTTTGAAGCTTTACTATACGTACGAATATTATTTAGATTTCTGATCTCTAAAACGCCATATTTTGCTGTAATTAATTCGATGGGAATATTATATCACAAAAACAAGCCGCTTATCACTCAACTCACACGCGTGAACACTTCTCTGAATATGGTATCAGAGATATTTGATCTTGTAGCCCAATATTGTTATAAATTATCAAATTCATTCACAGCCTAATGAAAAATTCTCAACCATTTATACACGCAGCTTTAACTTTTACTATACATACGAATCTTATTTAGATTATTGTCTTCTGCAAAGCTATATTTTGCAGTAATTCATTCGATGTGGATATTGTATCAGAAAAACAAGCCGCTATGTGCTCAACTCACACGCGTCAACACTTATCTGATTACGGTATCAGAGATATTTGATCTTGTAGCCCACGATTGTTATACATTAGTGAGTTCAGTCAACGCGCATAGAACAATACTCAACAGTTTCTACACGCCGTTTGAAGCTTTACTACACGTACGAATATTATTTAGATTTTTGTCCTCTAAAATGCCATATTTTGCTGTAATTAATTCACTGGGAATATTATTACAGAAAATGGAGCAGCTAAGTGCTCATCTCACACGCGTGAACACTTCTCTGAATATGGTATCAGAGATATTTGATCTTGTAGCCCAATATTGTTATAAATTATCAAATTCATTCACAGCCTAATGAAAAATTCTCAACCATTTATACACGCAGCTTTAACTTTTACTACACATACGAATCTTATTTAGATTATTGTTTTCTGAAAAGCTATATTTTGCAGTAATTCATTCGACGCGGATTTTGTATCAGAAAATCGAGCAGCTAAGTGCTCAACTCACACGCCTGAACACTTCTCTGAATATGGTATCAGAGACATTTAATATTGTAGCCCACGATTGTTATGAATTAGTGAGTTCATTCAACGCGCATTGAACGGTACACAACAGTTTCTACACGCCGTTTGAAGCTTTACTACACGTACGAATATTATTTAGCTTTTTGTCCTCTAAAATGCCATATTTTGCTGTAATTAATTCACTGGGAATATTATTACAGAAAATCGAGCAGCTAAGTGCTCATCTCACTTGCGTGAACACTTCTCTGAATATGGTATCAGAGATATTTGATCTTGTAGCCCAATATTGTTATAAATTATCAAATTCATTCACAGCCTAATGAAAAATTCTCAACCATTTATACACGCAGCTTTAACTTTTACTATACATACGAATCTTATATAGATTATTGTCTTCTGAAAAGCTATATTTTGCAGTAATTCATTCGACGCGGATTTTGTATCAGAAAATCGAGCAGCTAAGTGCTCAACTCACACGCGTGAACACTTCTCCGAATATGGTATCAGAGATATTTAATCTTGTAGCCCACAATTGTTATAAATTAGTGAGTTTATTCAACGCGCATTGAACGATACTCAACAGTTTATACACGCCGTTTTAACTTTTATTATACATACGAATCTTATTTAGATTATTGTCTTCTGAAAAGCTATATTCTACTGTAATTAATTCGCTGAGAATATTGTATCCGAAAAACAAGCCGCTAAGTGCTCAACTCACACGCGTGAACACTTCTCTGAATATTGTATTAGAGATATTTAATCTTGTAGCCCACGATTGTTATTCATTATTGAGTTCATTCAACGCGCATTAAACGATACACAACAGTTTATACACGCCGTTTTAACTTTTATTATACATACGAATCTTATTTTTATTATTGTCTTCTGAAAAGCTATATTTTGCAGTAATTCATTCGATGGTGATATTGTATCCGAAAAACAAGCCGCTAAGTGCTCAACTCACACGCGTGAACACTTCTCTGAATATGGTATCAGAGATATTTAATCTTGTAGCCCACGATTGTTATACATTAGTGAGTTCATTCAACGCGCATTAAACGGTACACAACAGTTTATACATGCCGTTTTAACTTTTAATATACATACGAATCTTATTTTTATTATTGTCTTCTGAAAAGCTATATTTTGCAGTAATTCATTCGATGGTGATATTGTATCCGAAAAACAAGCCGCTAAGTGCTCAACTCACACGCGTGAACACTTCTCTGAATATGGTAACAGAGATATTTAATCTTGTAGCCCACGATTGTTATTCATTATTGAGTTCATTCAACCTGCATTAAACGATACACAACAGTTTATACACGCCGTTTTAACTTTTATTATACATACGAATCTTATTTTTATTATTGTCTTCTGAAAAGCTATATTTTGCAGTAATTCATTCGATGGTGATATTGTATCCGAAAAACAAGCCGCTAAGTGCTCAACTCACACGCGTGAACACTTCTCTGAATATGGTATCAGAGATATTTAATCTTGTAGCCCACGATTGTTATTCATTATTGAGTTCTTTCAACGCGCATTAAACGATACACAACAGTTTATACACGCCGTTTTAACTTTTAATATACATACGAATCTTATTTTGATTATTGTCTTCTGAAAAGCTATATTTTGCAGTAATTCATTCGATGGGGATATTGTATCAGAAAACCAAGCCGCTAAGTGCTCAACTCACACGCGTGAACACTTCTCTGAATATGGTATTAGAGATATTTAATCTTGTAGCCCACGATTGTTATTCATTATTGAGTTCATTCAACGCGCATTAAACGGTACACAACAGTTTAGACATGCCGTTTGAAGCTTTACTATACGTACGAATATTATTTAGATTTCTGACCTCTAAAACGCCATATTTTGCTGTAATTAATTCGATGGGAATATTATATCACAAAAACAAGCCGCTTATCACTCAACTCACACGCGTGAACACTTCTCTGAATATGGTATCAGAGATATTTGATCTTGTAGCCCAATATTGTTATAAATTATCAAATTCATTCACAGCCTAATGAAAAATTCTCAACCATTTATACACGCAGCTTTAACTTTTACTATACATACGAATCTTATATAGATTATTGTCTTCTGAAAAGCTATATTTTGCAGTAATTCATTCGACGCGGATTTTGTATCAGAAAATCGAGCAGCTAAGTGCTCAACTCACACGCCTGAACACTTCTCTGAATATGGTATCAGAGACATTTAATATTGTAGCCCACGATTGTTATGAATTAGTGAGTTCATTCAACGCGCATTGAACGGTACACAACAGTTTCTACACGCCGTTTGAAGCTTTACTACACGTACGAATATTATTTAGCTTTTTGTCCTCTAAAATGCCATATTTTGCTGTAATTAATTCACTGGGAATATTATTACAGAAAATCGAGCAGCCAAGTGCTCAACTCACACGCGTGAACACTTCTCTGAATAAGGTATTAGAGATATTTAATCTTGTAGCCCACAATTGTTATTAATTATTGAGTTCACTCAACGCGCATTAAACGATACACAACAGTTTATACACGCGGTTTGAACTTTTACTATAAATACGAATCTTATTTAGATTATTGTCTTCTGAAAAGTCTATATTCTGCTGTAATTAATTCGATGAGAATATTTATATCAGAAAAACAAGCCGCTAAGTGCTCAACTCACACGCGTGAACACTTCTCCGAATATGGTATCAGAGATATTTAATCTTGTAGCCCACGATTGTTATACATTAGTGAGTTTATTCAACGCGCATTGAACGATACTCAACAGTTTATACACGCCGTTTTAACTTTTATTATACATACGAATCTTATTTTTATTATTGTCTTCTGAAAAGCTATATTTTGCAGTAATTCATTCGATGGTGATATTGTATCCGAAAAACAAGCCGCTAAGTGCTCAACTCACACGCGTGAACACTTCTCTGAATATGGTATTAGAGATATTTAATCTTGTAGCCCACGATTGTTATTCATTATTGAGTTCATTCAACGCGCATTAAACGATACACAACAGTTTATACACGCCGTTTTAACTTTTATTATACATACGAATCTTATTTTTATTATTGTCTTCTGAAAAGCTATATTTTGCAGTAATTCATTCGATGGTGATATTGTATCCGAAAAACAAGCCGCTAAGTGCTCAACTCACACGCGTGAACACTTCTCTGAATATGGTATCAGAGATATTTAATCTTGTAGCCCACGATTGTTATACATTAGTGAGTTCATTCAGCGCTCATTAAACGATACAGGACAGTTTATACATGCCGTTTTGACATTTAATATACATACGAATCTTATATAGATTATTGTCTGCTGAAAAGCTATATTTTGCAGTAATTCATTCGACGGGGATATTGTATCAGAAAACAAGCCGCTATGTGCTCAACTCACACGCGTGAACACTTCTCTGAATATGGTATTAGAGATATTTAATCTTGTAGCCCACGATTGTTATTCATTATTGAGTTCATTCAACCTACATTAAACGATACACAACAGTTTATACACGCCGTTTTAACTTTTATTATACATACGAATCTTATTTTTATTATTGTCTTCTGAAAAGCTATATTTTGCAGTAATTCATTCGATGGTGATATTGTATCCGAAAAACAAGCCGCTAAGTGCTCAACTCACACGCGTGAACACTTCTCTGAATATGGTATCAGAGATATTTAATCTTGTAGCCCACGATTGTTATACATTAGTGAGTTCATTCAACGCGCATTAAACGGTACACAACAGTTTATACATGCCGTTTTAACTTTTAATATACATACGAATCTTATTTTTATTATTGTCTTCTGAAAAGCTATATTTTGCAGTAATTCATTCGATGGTGATATTGTATCAGAAAAACAAGCCGCTAAGTGCTCAACTCACACGCGTGAACACTTCTCTGAATATGGTATTAGAGATATTTAATCTTGTAGCCCACGATTGTTATTCATTATTGAGTTCATTCAACGCGCATTAAACGGTACACAACAGTTTATACATGCCGTTTTAACTTTTAATATACATACGAATCTTATTTTTATTATTGTCTTCTGAAAAGCTATATTTTGCAGTAATTCATTCGATGGTGATATTGTATCCGAAAAACAAGCCGCTAAGTGCTCAACTCACACGCGTGAACACTTCTCCGAATATGGTATCAGAGATATTTAATCTTGTAGCCCACGATTGTTATACATTATTTAGTTCTTTCAACGCGCATTAAACGATACACAACAGATTATACACTCCTTTTTAACTTTTATTATACATACTAATCTCATTTTTATTATTGTCTTCTGAAAAGCTATATTTTGCAGTAATTCATTCGATGGTGATATTGTATCCGAAAAACAAGCCGCTAAGTGCTCAACTCACACGCGTGAACACTTCTCTGAATATGGTATCAGAGATATTTAATCTTGTAGCCCACGATTGTTATACATTAGTGAGTTCATTCAACGCGCATTAAACGGTACACAACAGTTTATACATGCCGTTTTAACTTTTAATATACATACGAATCTTATTTTTATTATTGTCTTCTGAAAAGCTATATTTTGCAGTAATTCATTCGATGGTGATATTGTATCCAGAAAAACAAGCCGCTAAGTGCTCAACTCACACGCGTGAACACTTCTCTGAATATGGTATTAGAGATATTTAATCTTGTAGCCCACGATTGTTATTCATTATTGAGTTCATTCAACCTGCATTAAACGATACACAACAGTTTATACACGCCGTTTTAACTTTTATTATACATACGAATCTTATTTTTATTATTGTCTTCTGAAAAGCTATATTTTGCAGTAATTCATTCGATGGTGATATTGTATCCGAAAAACAAGCCGCTAAGTGCTCAACTCACACGTGTGAACACTTCTCT